>CM055073.1:21099580-21140955 GCA_029204045.2 Tillandsia leiboldiana
ACAACCAAAACCTAACCTAAGCAAAAGTTTCAAAAAGAAGTTTATTTCAAGGAAAGCATTCCAATTGCTTTACGCAAATGAATAAAACGTTTTGATCCAAAGGTTTTGTTAAAATGGCAGCTAATTGATCTTCAGTTGAAATATATGAAAGTTGAAGAGTATTTGATTCAACTAGCTCTCTAAGAAAATGATATCTAAGTTCAATGTGTTTTGTTCTAGAGTGCAACACAGGGTTTTTAGAAATGTTAATTGCACTTGTGTTGTCACAAAGAATTGTTACCGAAGTTGCTGAAATCCGGAAGTCGCTCAACACACTTTTCATCCAAATGAGTTGGGTTGAACAACTACCCGCTGAAATGTATTCCGCTTCGGCAGTCGAGAGTGCTATGCAATTCTGCTTTTACTGTGCCATGCAACAAGGCAATGGCCAAGATAGAAGCATGCACCACTCGTGCTTTTCCGATCATCCACAGATCCTGCCCAATCGGCATCTAAGTATCCAACAATATCCAAACTAGTTCCCATAGGATACCAAATTCCGAAATTAATTGATCCTTTGATGTACCGGATGATCCTTTTCACCGCTTTCAGGTGAACCACCTTTGGTGCTGATTGATATCTCGCGCAAATCCCAACACTAAAGGATATATCCGGGCGACTAGCCGTGAGGTAAAGTAGACTTCCAATCATACTTCGATACAGTTTCTCGTCTACATTCTCACTATGTGATTCACTTCCAAGTCCCTTGTGGCTAGTTCCCATTGGAGTCGGAAAATCCTTCGAATTTTCTAAGTCAAACTTTTTAACCAACTCCATTGCATACTTGGATTGACACAAGTGAATACCTTCATCATTTTGTTTAATTTGCAATCCAAGAAAATAAGTCAATTCGCCCATCATGGACATCTCAAATTCGCTTTCCATGGTCTCCGCGAATTTAGAAGCATCATTATCTCTTGTTGCGCCAAATACAATGTCATCGACATAGATTTGTGCTACAATGAAATTGTTTTGATAATGCTTCACAATGAGAGTCCTGTCAGCTCCCCCTCGAGTATAGCCCTTCTCCAAAAGGTGCTTTGTCAACCTTTCGTACCATGCTCGCGGTGCTTTGTTTCAGACCGTAAAGAGCCTTTTTCAAATGAAAAACATGGTTAGGTTGTTTATGGTCTACAAAACCTTTCGGTTGAGCCACATAAAATTCCTCATTTAAAACCCATTTAGAAACGCGCTCTTAACGTCCATTTGAAATAATTTGATTTTAAAATGACAAGCAATAGCAAATAGTATACGAATAGACTCGAGTCTAGCTACAGGGGCGAAAGTTTCATCAAAGTCTATACCTTGTACTTGAGAGTAGCCTTGAGCAACTAATCGTGCCTTGTTCCTGATGATAGTACCATCCTCATTTTTTTTGTTCTTGAAAATCCATTTGGTACCAATCACATTGTGTTGCTTCGAAGGCTTCGTTAATTCCCAGACTTTGTTTCGCTCAAATTGATGGAGCTCTTCCTGCATTGCTTTAATCCAGTAGTCATCCTGAAGAGCTTCATCTATGTTCTTTGGTTCGATTAAAGATACGTAGCAAGCGAATCCACAAACCAACTGCCTGCGAGTTCTAACTCCTTCTTGTGGATCTCCAATAATATTCGATTCCGGATGATCCTTGGAGATGCGTAACGTTTGAGGTAACGGAGTACTCGGAGGTACATGAGACGATTCCTGCACATCAGATAAACTTGAAGAACCATTAGATGCATCATTAATATTGGAACTATTATCATGAGAAGATGCAATGGCAGGTGTATCATCATCTAGAGAGATATCGAGGGTAGATTTTTCAGATGCAAAGTGAAAAGCTTCATCTACTTTAACATTTATAGATTCTACGATCGTTTTAGATTCCAAGTTAAATACTCGATATGCTCTACTATTGTAGAATAACCCAAGAAAACCCCTTCGTCACTTCGAGAGTCAAATTTTCCAAGATTTTCGCGGTCACGCAAAATATAGCACCGACTCCCAAAGATACGAAAATATTTGATGTTCGGTTTCTATAAAACCATAGTTCATATGGTGTATTAAAAGTTCCCGGGCGCAAATAAACACGGTTAATAACATAGACTGCAGTGTTCACAGCTTCAGCCCAAAAATATAACGGTAAATTCCGGCTATGAAGCATAACACGTGCCATTTCTTGTACAACACGGTTTTTGCGCTCGACTACACCATTCTGTTGAGGTGTATAGGGTGCCGAGAATTCATGTTTAATGCCATTGGAAGTGCAAAAATCAATGAATTTTGAATTTATGAATTCTCCACCTCTATCACTTCTAACACGAGTAATCTTTTCATTCTTTTCAATCATAATACGATGGCAAATCTCGTGAAAAGAATCAAAAGTATCAGCTTTCTCTTTTAAAAATGCTACCCAAGAATACCGAGAGAAATCATCAATCATCAAGAAAATATACCATTTACCTCCCAAAGATGGTTGACGAGTTGGCCCCATTAAATCCATGTGTAAAAGTTCCAAAGGCCGTTTTGTACCAACGTGGTTCAAGTTCTTGTGTGCAGTCCTGGACTGTTTTCCCTTTTGACAACCGCCGCACACAATGTTTTGTTCAAATGAAAGTTTAGGAACCCCCTTGACCACATCTTTGTTTGAAATTCTAGCAAGTTCCTTAAAATTTATGTGACCTAGCCTTTCATGCCAAAGTGTTTCATTATTCAAAGAGGCTAAGTTACAATTTTCAGAAGTTTTACTAGGAACAACATAACAATTATTTTCAGATCTAACCCCCTTTAAAAAGAATACATGGTCCTTATCAGTTACAACACATTCAACAGATGAAAAGTTAACTGAAAAACCATTGTCGCAAAGTTGACTTATGCTAATGAGGTTAGTCTTAAGGCCTTCTACAAATAACACATTATTTAGAATCGGACCATCTGGAATAGCTACTGTTCCTTTTCCAACAATTTTGGAAGACTGACCGTCTCCGAAAACAACGAGTCCTCCGGAGATTTTCTCAAAGTTTTGAAAACTATTTTTGTCACCGGTCATGTGACGGGAACACCCGCTATCCAGATACCAAGACGAACTATCATATGCATGCAAGGAAACATTGGTAACAAGACAAGGGAAAATTTCACCTTTGCGCACCCAAACCTTTTTGGAATGCGTCGGTAATGGTCGTGAAGTTATATGCCTAGGTGAAAGCGTCTTGTTAGAGCGATTGCTGCTCCTTGATGAAGTCGTCTTGCGCGGTGAACTACCAAGGTTCTTTTCCTTCAATTGATTTGCAATTGATTTCCGAGGAATCACCTTTGTGGTAGTCATTGCAAGAGGTATTTGAGGTGAGCGTTTGACTCCCGTCTTGCAATATCTTCTTATGTGCCCTGAAACACCACAACGAAAACATACCTTAGATCTTGACGATCCCGAAGAGGATGAAGTAGGTTTGCTGTTGTTGTTTCTCGTGAATTCCGGTGTCGGAGGAGGAGATACCGACTGAGGCACAAAAACTGTCCCACTCGAACTTGGACTGTTTTCAGTTCGAGTGAACCCGAGGCCGAACCGATTTGTTTGACCAAGACCAAGAAGCTTATCCAACTTACTCCTTCCAGAAGAGAATCGCTGCAAGTCATCCTTGAGTTGGAAAATGGTCTTTGTCATTTCCAGGTTATCCTGTCGAGCCTCGTTGTAGAGCTTTGAGAAGTGATCCGCTTTATCCACCAGTTTTGTATGTTCCTTCTCAAAAAGCTCATTGGACTCTTGAAGGGAAACATTTACTTTTATCAGATTTTCCCTTTCCACTTCAAGAACGTTTGAGAGAGAAGTTGCCCTTTTTGCTTCTTCTTCGAGATCATGCAATCTCCCTCTCAAACTCTTGTTTTGCTTAGCCACTTTCTTTGAATCCCTCAAAAGTCTGTGGTAGGCTAGAGCAAAATCTTCACCTTCCGAATTATCCAATTCGTTGTCCGTTGCAGTCTTTTCAACAGTGGAGTTGGACAATGACTCGGATGTACTTGCCATTAAGCACATGAATGGTGAAGATGTGGACGCGTGGAATGTCGTGGTGCTCTTTTCTTCATCACTTGAAGACGACTCATTTGACGTTGAGTTGTCATCCCAAGTGACGACTTGCATCGCCTTCTTCTTTGCCCGATACTTGTTGGGACACTCCATTGCAATGTGGCCGTAGCCTCGACATTTGAAGCATTGTAGTTGTCCCTCTGAACTTTTCTTATCCTTTGAGAAGTTCTCTTGCTTTCTTGACTTGTAACTTGAAGTACCCTTGCCTTTCTTCAACTTTCCGAATGATGGAGTTTTACTTGAATTACCCCTTCGAAAGTTGCGGCGAAACTTCCTTGTCAAGAGAGCGAGCTGCTTCTCAAATTCCTCCATAGATAGGTTCTCGTCATCGTCTAAGGAGGATGTATCCGCGTCTTCTTCCTTAGTTGTTTTCAACGCATAACCCGAAGACTTAGAAGAGGATGCTTTTCCAGAAGAATTGTTAGTAGAAAATGTCATTTCATATGTTTGTAATGAACCAACTAATTCTTCTACACGCATTTCGTCCGGGTGTTTAATAGTTTCAATGGCTGTAACCTTTGGGCGAAATCGTTCAGGAAGAGTTCTTAAGATCTTTCTTACAACTTTAAATTCTGGAATCTTCTCTCCCAGGTTAGCACATGAATTTACGATGTCTTGCAATCGTGTATAGTAGTCCGTGAAAGATTCATTTTCTGCCATAAAAATGGAGTCAAATCTGCTCATAAGCATTTGCAGCTTTTGAATCTTCACGAGGTTAGTTCCCTCATGTGTAACCTGAAGAACATCCCAGATTTCTTTCGCAGTCTCACATGCCGAGACGCGAGAGAATTCAGTTTGAGATAAGGCATTAAAAATAGCATTAATTCCCTTGCCATTGTAAGAAGATGAATCTAACTCTTCCTTGGTCCATTTCGACCTAGGTTTGATGGTGCGAACATCAGCAATAATTTCAGTTGGATTAGACCATCCTAATTCAATTGATTGCCACACCCGTTCGTCGATGGAAATTAAAAAGGCTTTCATCCGTACTTTCCAGTACGCATAATTTGTTCCATCGAAGAATGGGGGTCTGTTGATGTTTCCACCTTCAACCATTGTTTACAACCCTATTCCCGCTCTGATACCACTTGTTGGGTTATATGTAATATAGATCTAAATAGGGGAAAAAATACCTAGAGGGGGGTGAATAGGTGTAAACAATAAACACTCAAAAAATCATTGCGCAATAAAACCCAATGCGGAAATATAAATGAACACGCAAGATTTTTACGTGGAAAAACTCCAAGCCGGAGTAAAAAACCACGGGACCGATAACACGGTGAAATCCACTAGAATTAAAACACGTACAAGGTGATTTAACGTACTCACAGACGACTCAACCTTTTACCATACGCTCCTAGTTGATCTTCTCCGCTCGTTCCGCAACGCGTCTCGAATCCACGATCTGCGTCCAACGCCGAATCCACGGCGTCCAACGTCGAGTCCACGACGTCCGACCGAATCCACGGTCTTCACCCAGTAGCACGCTTCGAATCCACGAACGTACCTCGCTCCGAATCCACGAGAGCGGTTGAACCTTGAATCCACAAGGACACGCGAGTCCACGCGCCGATTTTTGGGGAAATCGTTGTTTTTGGGTGGTGATGATCCGCCGAATACTTAGATTAGAAATAGATCGGAAATACCATCTAAGTATTCATTGATTTGATTCTACTCAAAATCTGAGTATGAAAACCTAGAATCAAATCAATCAATTATAGATGAAGAAACATAGAATTAAATCTAGTATTTCCTTTCTTCTCTATATGTGGATTATTCTATCACGGCCGACTTTTTCAATATATGCCGCTCTTTGGATTAGCCCTAGAAAAAGAATCATAGGGTCTATTTATAGGTTAGAAACATTTGGAAGGAGATAAGAATCAAAAACCTACCATTTCTGGAAATTTTACGGACGGCGATCCGGATCGGATTTCGGCGATCCGGATTGCAGTAGCAAGAAAGACGGTTTCCAGAAAATCAATAGTTCGGGATCCGGATCGAAATGGCTGATCCGGATCGTTCATACAGTTTCACCAAACATCAACGTTCGGGATCCGGATTGCAAATCCTGATCCGGATCGTGCAAGTAAAAAGGTAAAACTAGTGTTCGGGATCCGGATCATGAGATGCTGCGATCCGGATTGAACCAGTGTATGAACGAACACCCTTCGGGATCCGGATTGGAATGTCTGATCCGGATCCTGAACATGTCCCATGTCCAGTTTTTTGATTTTTATGCAATGAAAAATTCTTCCAGGTGTTTCTACACTACAAGAAGTATTCGGATCACCAAAAAATCTTTAGTTAAACATACCTGATCCTTTTGAATTCTTCTTTCTTGAGATTGAGTTAAATGATCCAACCTTCTTCACCTTCAATCTTCAAGACTTGAACCTTTCACGAAATTACGCCAACTCAAATTCCGTAACATCTCCCTCCCTCCCTTTCTCTCTCCCTCTCTCTCTCTCTCACAGTGTGAGAGAGTTCTCTCACTCTCTCCCTCTCTCTCACTCTCTCTCTCTCTCACTCTCTCTCTCTCTCCCTCTCTCCCTCTCACTATCACAGTGAGAGTCTCTCACTGTGACCCTCTCACTGTGAGAGACTCACTGTGAGGGTCTCTCTCTTCCTCTCTCTCCCTCTCTCCCTCTCTCCCTCTCACTGTCACAGTGAGAGTCTCTCACCCTCACTATGAGTCTCTCACTGTGAGAGTGTCTCACTGTGAGAGTCTCACAGTGAGGCCCTCACTGTGAGTCTCTCACTGTGAGAGTTCTCTCACAGTGAGAGCTACTGTGAGAGAACTCTCACAGTGAGATATCCCTCACTCTCTCACTGTGAGGTTTCACTGTCGCTTTTAGCACTGTCTGCGCGAGATTTCACAGTGAGAGGTTTCACTGTCGGTCTCCGACTGTAAAGTTAAAATTAGTATTTTGAAGTGGTTAATTTTGTTTTGTAGTTGAAATGGCTAATCGTCGCATGCCCATAAGTGTTCATTGGGATGGACAATTAGTTATCGATGAGAATGGTCCAAAATATATCGGCGGTCAAAAAAAGTTAATCGCGATACGTTCTGATTCTACATATACTAGTTTCGAGATGAGAATGTATCGTTTAGTAAATTGTACAGGAGAACAATTTCGTTTAAAATTTACTATTCGTTGCCCCACGATCGGTAGTGAATATTTAGCTCACGAAGTAGTAGATGATGAATCATTGGAGGGAATGATTGGATTATGTGAACATCATGGTGTTGTGACGGTATACATTGAGAAAGAGCTACATCCGTCGGATAATTTTGAACCGCAAGGTTATTACACGAGAATGCTCCACAATTATATTGATTTGGGTCCTTCCGCCAATATAATGGGTGATCAAAATATTCCACACAAAGGTGGTGTCAGAATGACAATGTTAGAAAAATAACATAATAATTTGGTAATTTGTAATCTTCTTTAAATGGACTTAATCATTGTATATATTGCAGAGAAAGTGAGTATGACCCTATTGAGAGTGTTGTACCTTGCTCGGTTAGTAGTGTGCCACCAACGACCACATGTGTGCCACCTACGACCACACACACACACACGCAAGTCACGACCTCACGCGGACACTGCACGACATCACGCGGACAATGCACGACCTCCCGTCTAGAACCAAGGATGTCTCATTTACAACTAGAACCTTATGATTGGGGGTAAGTACAAATCAAATTAAATGTTAAGTTTTAAATTAATGGCAATGTTGGAATTTTAGTTTTACCAAATTTGCAGGTTATCTAATTCCTATGAACATTAGAATCCAACTGCTATTAATGAATTTGATACTAATGTTGAGGAAGGAAGTGATAATATCGACGAAGGAGATTGTAATGTTGACGGGGGTGGTGATAGTGATATTAATCATGAGGATTCACCAATCAATGATGATCAGAATAGTAGTGAGGATGACGAACTGGATGTTTCATTTCCAGATATAGATGATAATCATGATGGAGGGTTAAATGATCTTGCAAATGCAATTTATAGTCAAATGGACAACCCACAAATAAGCAATGATTACGTAGATAATCCTGACGAGGAAAATGAATTTATTGATCATCCGGAACGTTTTCTTTCAGATACTAATTTGATAAATCAGTATGTTGTAGATCCTACAGATCTTCATATTCGACAAATCAATAGTGGTCTCCCTAGCATCGACGGGAGTTGGGCTGGACGTGTCTTTCAAGATAAGGCATCTTTATTGGATGCTCTAGACCGGTGGCATATTGAGCATAATGTACAAATAAAAGTATTGAAATCTACAAGAACGACTTACACTGTCAAATGCTTGGTAAAGGGATGTGCTTGGAGATTACATGCTTCAGTACCTAAAGATACGACATACTTTAGGGTAAAAATATATGCTGGTCCACACACATGTGTAATTCTAATGCTGAACGCGGCGCACCGTAATTGTAATTCGACCCTTATATGTCAATTGATTCTTCCGACATTAAATGTTAGACTTAATATGACGCCAAAAGAAATTCAAGATATGGTGCGATCAAATTACCATACTGACATAACATATTGGAAGGCTTGGCAATCAAAGAGTAAAGCATTACAAATTATTTACGGGAGCTGGGAGCAATCGTACACAGACTTGCCTCGTTACCTTACTATGGTAAAAAATTCTAATCATGGTACTTTATGGCGTCTGGATCATATGTGGCCCGCTGATGGCATTTTTTTCTTTGGTCGTGTTTTTTGGTCATTTTGACCTTCGATTCATGGATTCGCACATTGTCGGCCGGTGGTGAGTATTGATGCCACACATATGTACGGCAAATACAAAGGTCATGCTTTGATAGCGACAGCTGCAGATGCAAATGATGGATTATATCCTTTGGCATTTGCAATTTGTGAGGGAGAGAATACCGGGAGTTGGCGATGGTTTTTACATAACTTGCGTCAGTATGTTACCCGTGATAGAGCCATTTATTTTATATCTAATCGATTTTCTGGATTGAGGGAAATAGCGGCTACTATCTATCCTCCAGCACAAGGTCACTCGCATCGTTGGTGTCTTCGACATATGAAAGCAAATATAAATAAGCGCTTCAAGAACAACATGTTGTTAGATAAATTCTGGCAGATCGGAATTGCTGCAACACCGACGGCATATAATCAGCTGAAGGAAGAATTAGATGTGTTGGATCACGATGCTTGACAGTGGGTCCATGATCTTGACAGATATAAAGAGTACTGGGCAAGAGCATTTGATGGAGGCCGCCGGTTTGGATTGATGACTACGAATCTTTCTGAATCGTTAAATGGGGTACTTAAGGACAGTCGTGGTTTGCCTATCACGGCTTTTGTTGTGGCTACTTTTTATAAGCTTAATAAGTATTTTTTCGAGCGTCGTGCGGCCGGTGAAAGTATGACGGACGCTTTTGTCCCTAAAGTCAAAAGTATGATTATTGAAAATATAGATACGGCGCGGGGACATCATGTTGAACGATTTGGACTCACAGAATTTGAAGTCAATACTGGAGATTTCTCCTACAAAGTGATCGTGAATGGAACAAATGTAGAATGTTCCTGTGGTGAATTTTATCTAACAGGAATACCTTGCTCGCATGTCTTAGCAGTTTGTAGTACATCACATATGAGATTAACCTACCAAAATTTTTGTTCACCCTGGTATAGTACAGACTGCTATCGTGCGGCGTACGCACCACATTTTCATCCTGTTCCTGATAGACGGCACTGGCCACGACCCCAAGGTCCCCCGATTGTACCGTCTCCTATACGAAGGAATAAAGGTCGTCCACGATCTACACGTATTCGTAATATAATGGACGAGGGGGGTGGCCGACGAGGAAAATGCTCCATTTGTAAGCAGGCAGGCCATTATAGGAGCACTTGTCCACAAAATGCAGAAAGAGTGCAACAAGGACGCCGGCGTATGACTTCCACAATTATATTTATCCTGTTTTAATATTTAATTATTTTTAGCTATCATGTTACTAATATGTAGATTACTTATTGCAGATGGCAGATCACGAGGACGCGGGGCCAGTTGATCCGTCTGTCCTAGTAGAGCAGCATCGTCATAGGTCCGCATTTATCAGGACTGAGGTAAGAGCTATAAAATTTCATTTTTTGAAATATTATAAATAAGATGAATTGATGTAAGGGCAAACTATATTTTTTTTTGCATCACAGGGGTATCGTGCTGTCTTGTTCGCAGAGCATGGGCGCAAGATGAACCAGTGGGAGCTTGAACATCCAGCTGTAATAGATCTACTTCGTCAGTCTGGATTTTACGGGTTATCACGACTCAGACGATTGGTGCTGGATCAGGCTCTGCTGGGCACCCTTACTGAGAGGTGGAGACCAGAGACCCAGACCTTCCACTTCCGCCATGGTGAGATGACCGTCACACTACAGGATGTGGCGGTTATTTCGGGTCTCCGTGTTCATGGTGCGCCGGTGTCGGGATCCACGCTTCATGATTGGCCAGCTCTATGTCTGGATTTATTGGGGGTGGTACCTACTCACATCACGGGATCACAGGTATCTCTAGATTGGTTGTATCAGCATTTTCATCATTTACCTCTAGATGCCCCTGCCGGAGCAGTCGTAGCTACGGCCCGTGCATACATGCTATATCAGATCGGGGGTAGTTTGTTTCCAAACCCTAGCGGATATAAAATTCATCTAAAGTGGCTACCACTTTTAGCTGACTTTGATATCTGCGGCGCGTATGCGTGGGGTGCTGCGACGCTGGCCTATCTATACCGAGCGCTAGGAGATGCCGCGCTGAATGGGAAGGTCGAATGTTGCTGTTTTGGGACCCTTTTGCAGGTATAAAATCTAATTTGTTGATTTTAGTATTATCTTTATATATTGGTATTGTATATTTTATTTATTATATTAACCCGTTGGCGTGAATTTATAGATCTGGGCTTGGGACCATATTCATATCGGCCGACCTATAGGCGTCCTAGCGCTGCCCGATATAGTCGATCGACCTCTGGGTTGCCGGTAAGATATTTATTTGATATAGTAGATTTTTGTATTTCAAATGTAATTGCAACTAATATATGTTTTTTATAATCTAGATGGGGCAACGCTGGAGGACTACGTTTTGGAACCAATGTCAGGACGTGTGACATTGAGTTTTATAGAGACGAACTAGATCAGCAGCGAGAGGCGCAGGTATGTAGATGTTTTATTGAATACTTTAAGTATATTTTGCTTCAACACTTTTATATTAACTAATCATTTTGTGCATTAACAGGTTATATGGATGCCGTACACAGATGAGATTATAGATACATTACCAGATTTCTGTGTGCATGGCTCAACGGTCTGGCGTGCAAGAACAGTCCTTATTTGCTTTCACATTGTCGAGATGCACGTGCCGGACCGAGTCCTGCGGCAGTTCGGTCTTCTCCAGCATATACCTCTCAATGTGGAGTCCATCCGACGCATCACATCACGTGGGCGTCCGGATGAGGATTGGATCACATTTCATGCTATCCACATTGAGAGGTGGTCCGGGAGGCTAGAACAGATTTTTGATCAACTCCCGGCTGCTGGTGAGGACCCACTGCATGCAGGATCCGTATATATACAGTGGTACTGGACGATTACGAGAAGATGGATATCTCATCCAGTACAGCGTCCTCCGCTGACTTTTCATCCTCGTGGGCATGTCGAGAGAAGACTGGTATAATAATTTATATATATAAATTTAACATGTTCAACTTATTTAATATAAATTTAATTTCTAAATTAAAATGCAGGCCGACACACTACGATAGGTTCATACTATTGTCGGCCAGTTATTGCATGACCGACCGCCGGCTGAGTTCGCATATCGGACTTTGACAGAAATGAACGAGAATATTCAGATGGTACTACAGCATGTACCATCTGAACCTACGGTCAGAGTGTTAGGCAGACCTTCATATGAGGGAGCGACCTCGAGTCATCAGGTACCATTTAGCATAGAATTCAAATTAAGTTTTCAAATTCAAATTAACAAACTATTTACACTCTTTCAAATGCCACGATCTCCATCTCCTACCATTCAGGCCCCGATGACAATTCAGATGCCACGATCTCCATCTCCTACCATTCAGGCCCCGACGACATTTCCTTCGACGTCAGCGTCGCTCCCGCCACCAGTATCACGGACTTCATTTACTTCTACATATTCACGTCGTCGTCCATCGTCATCATCGCCACAGGAGATCCAGCATATTGCTGAGCAGGATGAGGGTGGTATCATCGAGGAGCTCGATCAGTTGGCAGCAGTCGAGCATCTCGATGATATATCTATTATCGACCTTGTTGTTCCCCGTGGGCGAGGGCGAGGGCGAGGGCGCGGACGTGGGCGTGGCCGAGGACGTCGAGGTCGAGGACGTGCTCAAAATTGAGCTTTTGAGGTCGAGGTTGTCGTATACACATTTTTGTAATGTTCATTTTTGGTTGTTACTCAACTGTGATTTATGAATGTCATGATTGTTGGACCTTCATTTGGTGTTTGTGAATATTGTTTTAGCTTTTTCAATGTTAATTGTTATTGTTTGCAACTTGTTGTACAAATTTAAAATTTTTTTCAAGTAGACTAAAGTTATGTGTGCAGTTGTAGCTAAAGGCGCTGAATGGCTCGGCGCCTTTAGTGGTTTACACTAAAGACGCTGAGTCGATCAGCGCCTTTAGTGTAAACGACTAAAGGCGCTGAGTTGCTCGGCGCCTTTAGTGTTTTACACGAAAGACGCTGATCTATTCAGCGTCTTTAAAATATGTCAAAGGCGCTGAATAGTTCAGCGCCTTTAGCAGTTATATCTGAGGACTTAGCCAATTTTCGCGAAAATTTGCCAAGTCCTCAGCGCCTTATAGTATATACTGAAGGCGCTGAATGAAACAGCGCCTTCAGCACATAGAATGAAGGCGTTGATGCATTCAGCGTCTTCACATGGTTGTTGTGAAGACGCTGAACGATTCAACGTCTTTACGTCATCCGACTTCCGTGGCGCCCTGCTGGCAAAAGGAGGATTAGTTTTACAAAAAAAAAATTTCCAAAGGTTATTTTCCAAATATAAAAAACGTGTAGGGTTAATTTTAAAAAAACCCCGAAAAAAACCAAATGAAAAACAAAAAAAAATAGAAAAGAGGGGAGCATTTCCATTCTGAGTAGAAGGTTCAGAAGAAATCTCAACAGCCAGTTTTACAGTACAAACTGCCAAGAATATCTGAACAAGGCGGTCATATTCTATTCCCAGATTGAAAATACCTCTTCAATCCCAATTCATAAGAAACTTTTCTCCTAAATGCATAGTATGATAAAATGGCTTGAACTTTGAGATTTATCCTTGATGACTAAAATGCAAGGATAGTCCCCATAATATCCAAAGTTGCAACATAGTTTGCTCGGATACTAAAATGCAAAGCATATAATGTTTAAGAACTAAAGTATTTTAAATTAAAAATATAAGGATCAAATTTTCATATGAAAATAGTATAGACATCATGCAGATTAAATTAAAAATATAAGGATCGAAAATAGTATAGACATCATACAGATCCAAAGTCAGGAGCAGTCCCCCACCTTTCAGCCCATTTTCTTCACAAAACAATCCGAAAAAAAAATATGAGAGGCTGGCCTTCCTAGACACCATGGGCACTTCAAAAATATCTTATTTATATTTGGATGACCAAAATATTTTTATTAATTTTAATTTTTGTTTTCAAATATATTTTTTTTCTATAGAGTTTATTAATAAAATTTAAAAATTTTAAAAAATATTTTCGAAAACAAGAAATAATTTTTTCTTAAAAAAATTATAGTAACAAGAGAGATATTAGTAAAAACTCCGAATTTTTTTTAACCTCCTACTATGATACTTTAAATGCATCAAAAATTTAGTATTGACAAATTTTTTACCGTCAGATTTATTTTTTTACTAAATTTATTTTTTAGATTATGCCGTTTTATGAATCAGATATTAAATTTTAGAAAACCACTGCCACTCTAACGGCAGAATTCTTTGTTGAAAGACTAAAAATTCAAACATACTTGCTACTTTTAAAAATATAAAAATTCAATTTTTTTTTTTTTTTTTTTTTTTTGTACTGTTTACAAGTAGGTGACCATAAAACAACCAAGAGCAATGCAAAGAGCTAGCACAACTCCTTTTCTGCCTGGCCTCCAGTGGTCAAAAGCACGCTCACCCAGTGGTCAAAAGCACTTCAAAAATATCTTATTTATATTTGGATGACCAAAATATTTTTATTAATTTTAATTTTTTTTTTCAAATATATTTTTTTTCTATAGAGTTTATTAATAAAATTTAAAAATTTTAAAAAATATTTTCGAAAACAAGAAATAATATTTTCTTAAAAAAATTATAGTAACAAGAGAGATATTAGTAAAAACTCCTAATTCTTTTTAACCTCCTACTATGATACTTTAAATGTATCAAGAATTTAGTATTGACAAATTTTTTACCATCAGATTTATCTTTTTACTTAATTTTTTTTTTTAGATTATGCCGTTTTACGAAACAGATATTAAATTTTAGAAAACCATTGCCACTCTAACGGCAGAATTCTTCGTTGAAAGACTAAAAATTCAAACATACTTGCTACTTTTAAAAATATAAAAATTCAAATTTTTTATTTATTTATTTATTTATTTATTTTTTGTACTGTTTACAAGTAGGCGACCATAAAACAACCAAGAGCAATGCAAAGAGCTAGCACAACTCCTTTTCTGCCTGGCCTCCAGTGGTCAAAAGCACGCTCACCCACTCCCATGCCTTTTTCTTCCCCAACAACTAACATCCCCCCCCCCCCCCGTCACAAAACAATGCCCACCATCACTCCAACAACACTAATTACCTCACAATGGATCAAGCACCCTCATTCACCTCTCTCTTCCTCCTCCTCCTCCTCTCCTTTGCTTCTCTCTCTACATCCCAACACCAATGCAGCAGCATCCCCACCGGGGCCAACAACGGAGTGAGAGCTGGGTACTGGTTCTCTAATTTCAATCACCACTCCCCTATTTCAACCCTCAACACCTCCCTCTACACTCACCTCTACTACTACTCCCTCCCCGTCCCCCTCCCCGACCTCCCCCCCGCCGACCAAGTTCCCCCCCTCGCCGCCTTCTCCGCCGCACTCAAATCCTCCAACCCATCCCTCAAAACCATCCTATCCGTCGCCACCGACGACTCCCAAATTACTCCGTCCAACGCCGCATTTTCCGCCATGGCTGCTGACCCGAGCCTTCGATCCGCATTCGTCGCCGCCATCGTCGAATTAGCCCGCGCCTACGCCTTCGACGGTGTCGACTTGGCTTGGCAATTCCCGGCCTCACCAGCCGACATGGCGAATCTAGCAATCTTGCTTGTGGAGTGGAGGGCTCGGATCGAAGAGGAAGCGAAGAATTCGCCGCTCCTTTTAACGGCGACTCTATACTTCGCCGACCACGTGTTCGACGAAATGGCCGACAACGTCGACTACCCGACTGAAGCAATCTCAAGTAATTTAGATTGGATCAACACGCTCTCCTTCGGCTTCCACACAAACAGCAGCTTCACTACACATGATTCACCACTCTACTATAAGATTTCGCACTTCTCCGCAAGCTACGGGATCATCTCGTGGATTGATTCAGGAATTCCGCCATGCAAGCTAGTGATGGGCATGCCATTGTATGGAAAATCTTGGTTTCTCAGGAACAAGTCGAAGAACGCTTTGGGCGCGCCGGTTGTCGCATTGGGTCCGAAGCAGAAGACGAGTGACCGCACCGGATTGATCGCCTATTCGGAAATCGAAGAGGCTTCGGCGAACCCGAGTGCGGTTTTTGTGTACGATAATCTGATGGTGGCGGCTTATCTCTCTTTAGGCAATCTTTGGGTGAGTTTTGATAGTCTAGAAGTGGTGGAGAAGAAGATCGAATTCGCACGGAGCTACGGATTGCTGGGCTACTTCCTCTGGCCTATAAGTTTTGATGACTCTAATTATACATTATCTAAGAAAGGTGAATATCTTCTGAATCAGTAATAAGCTAAATTTCATTTTGATCCTCAACCTGTCAAATTTTTCGAAACCGAGTCTCCGATCTTGGTAATCTATCGCAATACTTGCACTTGTTATTTTGAAATTTTAAAAAGGTTTAAGGACCGGACTGAAACTACTATAAACTATCGAATACCTTCGTCTCCTGCATCATTGCTGAACAATTTAATTTTGTTTCTTTTACAGCCTCGGAGTTTTGGTTCAAATACAAAAAATCCTCCAAGTTCGAAGACGGAAATGGCTTCAAACGAGCGCCGTCGCCATTCGAATCGCCGCCACAAGACCATGCCCCACCTTCATCAGCAGCTGCTGCTGAAATGTCTCTGCTGCTGCTGCCCCTTCTATCTTCTGTTGTTTCGTATCTTTTACTGGGAAACATACCAAACAGCTCAATACTGTAAAGAGAGATCTCTGGTAAAATTTGTTATATATCACAGAGTTCTTGATCCAATGTACTTAGTATAAAGATCAAATCATTGTAGATATCTGTATTCTGAAGCTTGTATTGTAGTGGTGGGAAGCTAAAATTGGCTTCCAGATCCTAAAGGCAAAAGCTTATTCTTCCTCATGACCCACAAATTAAGAGGCTAGATGCTTCGGAGTATTTATTCGCATCCTGCATCCATCGGAGTACCTATTCAAAGCCCCTCTGCAATAGTTGATTTTGAAATGTACCCATTAGCTATGTTCTTTCTTTTAGGAATCTTCAGTTTTTTTTTTTTTTTTTTTTTTTTTTTTTTTTTTTTTTTTTTTTTTTTTTTTTTTGGAGTTGGTTTACTTACTTTATTTAATTTTTTATTAAATTTAAGGATGTTATTAGTACTAAGTATGATTTGGTCCAGTTTTATTTGCTAGAATTTTATTAAAATTATTAATTTTGATAAAGTCGTCAATATATTTCGTAAAATTTCTATTTTATTTTTGACTGAAAGTATTCAATTTCTACTTAGCCAAAAGTTAAGGAGGTTTCATTAAAAAATAAAATAAAATAAAAGTTCTGGGGTCCATTTCAAAGTGGCCTATATTTTGGGTTGGGGACCAATAGTTAAACTTTGACTGTCGATGATAGAGATTGGTCACAGAAATTGTTGCATGGATCCGGGGGCACTTTGAAATGCCCAGGTGTGCAAACTCAACATCGCGATCTACGCCAGCTCAAACATTGCAGACCCACCTGGCCGAATTCGAAAGCTTGAAATCCGTACATTTGTGAGCGCGAGTTTGGCGACTTTAATAAATTTAATGGTATAACAAGTACAAACACTAACAATTTTATTAGAGCCACTGGCTTCAGCTATCCATTTCATCACAAGCATAAGAACTCCTAGGACATACTTGTTTTGATGTATCTCCCGCGCTGAAGTCTCTCACCTTGTCGAACTACAAGCATGAACATTTAAAAGAGGCATACGAACTTGAAATCGGACAAGAAGAGTAATTGAAACCGTGAAAACGTACTGGTCTATCACCATCGGTTTCGACTCAGTGTATGTTATAAAAGAACAACTTTATTTTTTTTGTGAAGTTGAAATCGAACGTACGATTAGAACTTGCAGCATTCTCACAACCCTAGTCTAATGGACTCCACGAATAAAGCAGCTTTAAATAAATGAAAATGTTACTAATAGTGGTGGCTAAGAAAATTATATAAAGAGAACAAATTTTATGATGCTGTTTTTGTTAGAATTTTGTGTAAGATAAAACGTAGAAAAAAAAAAAAAAATTAAATAAAACTAAATTTAAAAAAAATAAAATTCGATCTCAAATAAATCACGCAAAATAAAATTTTTCATGTATTTAAGATTAAAAAAAAAATATATATATATAATCTTCACCTTTACGCCGGAAGATCAACATCGCAATGTGATGATCGTAGAATTTGGTTTTCTTAAAACCGCACGCGCGTCCGGCCTCTACAGATATCCATACAAGATTGCTGATCTGATCGAAATCCTCACCTCTACAAGATCTTTCTTTTATCCTGATCGTGGATATTTAGAAAAGTGGAAGATGAGTAAAAAAATGACAATTAGGGTTTTCTAAAAACTCTCGTACATATAAAAGTGAAAAAATCTCTTTTATAATCATTAAGATAAACTTAAAATTAGAATTAAGTTTATTTTATCTCTTATCGGTTTAATCGATTAAATCTTAATTTAATTTAACTTGAACTCAATCATAATTTGATCAAATCAAATCAATAATACAATATTTGCACTTAAGTCATCTCACAACTCACTAACTATTAGTAAGTAATCTTTTGCAATATTTGCACTTTAATATTCCTAATTTGTAACAATTATAAATTAGTCTAGTTATCAACATATTGACAATTAAGTCCTTAAGCGATTCAAAAATCGCGATCCAGTCATAACCTTTTATGTGTGTGATCCTATAGCTTCTATTTCATTTGATAGTGAGATATGTTATGATCACCATCAACAATATCACTGAAACTCTTTTCAGTGGATCAGAACAATTCCAACTCAGTCCAATAAGAATTATCGATCATCCAGATAATTCTCATAAGTCCCACAATCCACTAGTGACGCCTAGCAATATGTAGTGATATTTGGTCGTAGCTTTTTGGTCTCTGAGAATACTTTCGAAGAAGCTTCTCAATCTCTATCTGGCGGTGTTGTGATGCCGGCGGATAAAAGTTCCTTTTCACCTTGGGGTCTTGACGGGGTTTCTCTTGAAGAAGCCATTGCGTGTGACCTACCGATCCGGGATCTTACGTCCGGTAATTTAGCTGACCGCTTGCACATTTGGTCTTCTTCGTCAGGGAGGCATGTTCTCGCGCCTCAACCGGCTTTCCTACGAGGTCGGCTTCCTTCTTCCCGATAGGAACATCTCGCCTAACACAAGCTGTCATGGGAGTCCGAGAGATTCAAGACCAATCGACTTCGTGATGGTCGGGTGTCTCGGTTTCCGTAACGCAGTGATTGATCCTTTACATTTAGCTCAATTCTTACTTTGGCTTGGTGTTGGTTCTGTGCTCCTCCAACCTTCTTCGTCGACTACGACTTTTTCTTCCCTGAAACATGTCTGTATTCGCTTTTTCTTAGCTTTCAGATGTATCAGCTTACTAAATGTAAAGTTTTCTTGTTCTTTCCAATCCCTTCAAACTGATGTATAATAATATTTCAAAGGGTTCCTTTTGATCGGCTGATTGCCTTTCGATCTGTTTGTTGCATGCGTATTAAATTCGGTTTTGGTAGACTTGCGTGTAGTCGAGCGTTTTTTGGCCGAAATTCGCACATTTCTCACCCGATACTTTTTAGCTAATCGGAGTGCCTTGCTTTCTGATCCCTCCTATCGGAATCAAGACTCTCACCCTCGGCCTTCTCGACCGAGTCATCGGCCCACGGTGTGATAGTCGTTTTTACTTCTTCTCCGGCTTCTCGTGCTAGCTCTTTTTCGAAGGCCTTTATGTGGCCTCGCCGAGGAGCTTCACTCATGCTCTCTCTCAATTACCTGGACGAAATGAGACTTGTCCAGGTTTTCATCGGCCCAATCTACGTGGTCAATCATTTTGATACTTATGCCTACCAATCTCGGCCTTCCCTCGGCCGTGGCACTATTATTGCGCGCGTCGGCTTTTATCCTCTATAGCCAATGCCTCCACACTCCTGGTATAACCGGCCATCACCGGCGGGCCGGTCCCTTGGAGGTGAACCATTGCTCGACCGTGCCCTCAGTCACCTCAACCGAGAATTTACCAAACATTGGCCTTTTTCAATCAGCCAAGTATGGGTATCCTATACACACATCCCCGTCCGAGGGATGTGGGGACCTAGAAACTAGCCGTATTTCCAGCTTGGCCTTTGTGCTGGATATATTACGGATGATCTCCTCCACGTGGGCGTGGATGTCCGCGAGCCCTACTTGAGGTACTGGGGTCGCCGGTTGCGCCGGTGGAGGTGGCGGCCGGTATTGGCCAGCCTGATTCTGAGGCAGTCCCTGTGCGGGGACCTGCCAGCCGATCCTGCCCCTAGCCTGAGGCTAGACGAACGGTGGTGGGGGAGGGAGAGGAATCCTTCGATAATTCTCTAGTTGATGACCGATGTTCTGCCCCATCGACCTTGCTCCCGTCTAGTACGGGATTGCTTGTGGTTGTACTGCCCCCAACGGTTGTGTCGTCTGGGGCGGCGTGGCCTGCTGTGCCACCATTATTGCTGGCGCCGTTGGAACCGGTGGTATCAAGCTCGCTGAGGACGGCTCAGGTTGGCCATCCTGATTCTTAGCAAATCTCTGATTCGAGATCTGCCCGTTGTTCTCTCTGCCCCCCCGCCTGAGGTTGAACGCCTAGCTGGGAATATGGAGCAGGTGCATTCCAAAAGGCTTCCTGTTGTTTTGCCCCCAGCGGATGTGCCGTGGGGAGGGGCGCGCCCTGCCGTGCCGCCTTTGTTGCCGGCGCCGTACGGACGGCTTGTGTCGGTCTCGGTGGTGGCAGGGTTGGTGGAGATACTGGTAAGCCTTTATGGCACGGTCCCTTCCGGGCCAAAAATTGCTCGAGTTGGAGGACACTGTCCTCCAAAGTCACGGGGGCGGCCGACGCCACGTCCGAAGCTTGGGCGGTTCTTCCGAGAGACCTCATTAATTGGGCCATTTGCCTGAATAGTTTCGACATAGTCTGTCACGCCCCGGAGTCGAAACTGCTACCCGGGCTCGCTAACAGATCCGTCGCCCATACGGGAAGCCCCGCATAGACGAAGCGTCTAACCTTCAAAAGATAATACTACAACTATTCAAATATCAGAGCTATAAAATAAATTATCGAAATATAAAAGTACAACTCCAAATAGTACATATCTAAACCTCACAATACATAAATCTTTTAAAATGAAACTCTCAAAAGTAACTATCTACCATAATCCAGTAGGCTGTACTACAAAGCTCCAAAAAAGGAGTACACTATACTCTAAGAACGGGTAGGGAATTAACTCGCGACTCCTTCACCTCGATCAACAGGTACAACAAAAGGAGTAGTAACAAGGGTAGATGCCTCTGAAAAATCTGTCACCAACAGAGGGTGTGAGAACTATATCGTCACGTAGTTTTCAGTGGGTACCGTCTCCAAGACCAACGGTCAGCCCACTAAGTCTATTAGAGGCATAAAATAACAATGCTATATGGAAAGATAAGTAAGCAGGAAATAAACTCTATTGCTACCATGCCTCTATCTATAATGCTCAATGGGTGATACAGATGAAAATGATGCATCGACTCTAACTCAAAATACTCGGTCAACCTAATCACACTGACTGCCACATAGGGTCCAGTCAAACCTGCGCCTACCTAGTACCACACATCCCTATTGGGACGAGAATTACGTAGGCGGTCCCACACGGACTGCGTCGATAAGCTGCGAAAGATAAGTAACAGACCTAGCTCCGGAGCAACACTCTAGGGGCGCGACCCCACCAAGGAAAGTATCTGCGCATCTCTGTCGAGCTCAAACGGCTCATGTAGGCTATAATCCAAATCCATGATCAATCAGATCGATAACAATAACTCAACACTAACAACATCTGCCGGAGACACTCCACAGCTCAGGACCACCGTCAACCCAAACGGCTCCCAAAACAGAACACCCAACTCACAAATGACATAGAACTGCCCGACACCGTAAAGGTTCGAGAATCCCGATAGGCCGGTGCCTAGAATCCCAATCAAACAAGAACAAACTCCAGACTCAACCTTTCGAAGTTCTCGCCCAATTACAGTTCGGAAAAAATCAACTACCTCGGGTAAAACATCCTGAGGAAACCAAACAGAATCCGAAAGTTCCAGGAGACTAGCACCTACAACCCTATAAAACAAGAACAGGTTCTAGGCACAACCCCCGTAGTTTTCGTCCCAAAATATGGAAACAACCCATTGAACCCAGATCACTCAAAGCCTCTCGGGTGAGGAAGTTTGCAAGAAAAGATGACAGTTATTATCGAAAACCATTTTGATTTAAGAAGCTCAATTTAATGAATTTTAGTTCTTTAAGAAAACCAGTTAAAACAAGTTTTATTTTCCAAACCCTGAAGGGCTAATGCCTTCACTCAATCAAACAAGAACAGGCTCCGCCGACCCTTCGAAATTCGGAAGGAAAATATTGATTTACTGAAATCATGTGTGTGTTCAAAACAGTCTGGGTTCAGGGTCCTGCTATCACCAGTACACTACTGCCACGAACACAGTGCCGACAAAAAGATCAGAGAAAACTCGACAACCCGGGGCCACCGTTTACTCAAACGGCTGCCGACACCAGAACAAGACTAGCCAAAGCTACCAGACCCCACTCGACCCCCAAGCACGAGTGCAACATGCAACCTACACTAAAAGAAATTCCGACCACTCGGCCCACTATCCGGGCGAGAAAAACACTATGTCCAGGAACAGAATGTAAAGTGGGGATGTCTAAAGTATAGAAGAATCTAGTCCAAATGAGGGTTCTCTACAAGTCTGGTTAAATACATGAAAATATATGACGGGGTGCTAGTCAAGGTTCCAATATTTCGTTATCACAAGAAATAACCAATTTATTAATTCTATCATACATGCTTGCATCTCGGTCCACAAAAGGAGTACTCTACTTATCATGCATGCATACTACAACAAAGAATTAGTGCGCCGCCCGCTAGTTTTGGAGGAAAATCCAACCCACCTGGATGCGTGTGTCGGTCTGGAGTCCAGATAAGCCGAAGTAGACGAGCGCGATCCTCAGGTTCCCTCGATTTCAATGCACCAAAAATCACCCAAAAAGTCCTCCCGGTCACCGAGATATCTGTCAAACACTGTGGTAAGTCCAAAATTAGCAAAACGACATCATTGTCGCGCATCTGTCCACAAAACAGTGAAATATTACCTACGATATGCCCTCCAAATATTCCAAGAAAAATACGGTTACGATCCTCGTGAAGTGTACATAGAAATCAAGTTCTCACTGACTGAAATCCGACAACCGTGCACCGAGATAAAAATCCAACAAGCTCTGTTGTTCAGAAAAAATCCACAGCATGGAAGGGGTTCAAAAATGCTCCGAAAACACCAATAAAAACCCAAAACCAAGAAGAACGATAAATACGGAAATCGAAGTTCTACCTCTAGTGGAAACAATGCCATAGAAATCGGCTAAAAACTCCCTCGGGTTAGCTTAGGGGAGCATGCGGACGAAACTGCAACAGAGAAAGCCACCGAAAGAGGAATGTCGAAGCGCACCGAGTCGGGGAAAGCGTCGATGTTGCGGCCTCCAAAATTGCCAAGACTCCTTCAATGTGTGGTGGACATGAAGAGAAATACCTCAGCCAAAGGGGAGCTCCAACAAAAATCCCAAAGGTCTCAAAATAGGGCTTCAAAGGCCTATTTACATGCAAAAAAATCTAAAGAAAAGAGGGGTTTGGGGTACACTTTTGCGCGCCCGAAAGATTCAGGTGCTGAACACACAACAGCAAAGGAAGCGCCCGGAATCACCCGGGCGCGCCACGTGTCCACCCCACGCAACAGCCAGGCGCGGCCGACCGGGTCGCGCCACGTGGCCCGCCCACGTGCGCGAGTGGCTGGCGCCCGCCAACCGCGGGCCGCCACCTGGCGCACGCGCGCGTACGACCGCGTGCGCCCGTGCTGCCCGCCGCGCGACCCGCTCACCTGTTGCCTGCCCCGCGCCGCCCGCATAGTGCCCCGGCCAATCCCATGCTGCCAGCTGTCATTCGCCGCGGCTCACTGCGCCTGGTGCACGCGCGGTGGGCCGTGGACCGGCCCACCCGCAAATTATGCCCGTGAAGCCTAGTAAGCCTAAAAAAATTCCGAAAATTTCTATTTTTAGTGTTTTCGCGCACTGAGTCAATTTTTGACATCCGAATTCACCAAAAAAAATCCAAATGGCCATTTTCAAATATTTTTTCGCGCTGAATCCAAAGGCGGTCTCCGTTTTGCGCGAAATCACTTCTATTTTTGCCGAAAATGCCCAAGTAGGTAAACTTAATTCATTTTCTACGCTAAGTCCAATTCTTGACTCCGATTTGTGCGCAACCAACTCTGATAAATAACATGGGCCTCCAGAAGTTGCTGATCAAGTCGTAGCTCCTCCATAGAGATTCGAGTCATTACATCCTCCCCCACTAAAAGAAAGTTTTGTCCTCGAAACTAAAACGCATTACAACCACAAAACCAACTCACCCACAACCTACCAAAAAGGATAGAGCCCAACATCAGGAATATCATCAATCCCAACTCTCAGTTTAGAAAACAGTTGAAACCAGCGAAAGGTCCGAAAATCTCGAAAGGCTAGTGCCTTCACCCCAATCAAACAAGAACAGGCTCCGGCACCATCTCCATTTCTGGAGAAGCCTTTCGAAGTTTTCGTCTCGTTCGCGAGTCTCGGCGTAAAGACGTGGAAAAGGGAGAGGAGTATTGAAGCTGTTCCTACTGTGGCTGCACAAACGAAGGTTACGATCTACTACGTCCCCCTTGGGAGACAACCTCAAGCCCTAATGTCTCATCTGCTCTAGTAGTGGCGTCTGTCCTTTCCCGCTGAAGCCATCACTATAAGAAGGGTACTTCGGCAGCCTGTGAAAATAAACTCTTCCTGTCCAACTCGCGGAAGGGTCACTATTCTTATCCCACAGTCAGTCGTTGCATGATACCACGCCAACCGATCCATCCTGTGTGCTCGGCCAAAGTCTTGGGGCTGCCACCAAATCGTCACGTCTACCGGTATAATCCCAGGTCTTCACTACACTGATTGTGCTCCATAAACCTCCTCTACTCACAGGATGCGATCAGGAATCTAAACCACTAATAAAAGTAGTAATAATCCTATCTCTTATTCATGCAGAGATGCAAATGCTCCACTAACACATGCAGGAAAATACGGCGGTACCAAAATGCTCTAGTTTAACCAACTGTAAGTAAAATCGTACCTGTGACGATACGATCCGCTGCCGGGGTGTCCTCCACTTGGGCTGCATAAACCCGCCCACTTGGTGCTGAAGGTCGTCGCTCCGTCTGTATCGACGTCGTAGCCCTATCAGTCTGGCGGTAAATCGGAGGGGCTTCTGCTTCCCGAACAGGCAAGGGAGGAGCTGTAGAGATAGGTCGTACTGTCAAAATTGCTCGGGGGCATGCTGCTCTGAAATGTCTTAACTCTCCGCATAGAAAGGACCGTCCCTGTCTCTCGTCACACTGTGACGGTGAATGTGGCCTGTGAGGACCCGGATCCCCGTGATAGGATTACTGTTGGATCAGCGGCTTCTGGAGGCCTTTGTTGGGTGTCGGAGGTGTTTGTGTGCATAACGGACCCAAGAAATGGACTCAGTGCGTAAAATAGATCATGAGTGTATTCGGATGCCCCCATTGAATTTTAGAAGTGGTTCCACGCGAAACGGACATCGGATTTGGATTCAGCGCAGAAAAACGATAGAAATTGACTGCTTGGTAGTATGTTTCTGAGTCCGGATGCCCGAAAACGGACGCCCGAAAGTTTTCAGTGTTTTCGCGTGCTTGGTGGACCGGTGCACAGAGGGTTGTGCCACATGGCGTCTTCCTATTGGTGCCATACGCCATGTGGCGGAGCAGGAGGAGCGGCGAAGTGGGCCACGGGAGCAGGCGCGGGTAGCGCGCGGGCCGGGCAGGCGCGGTGCAGCGAGGGCGGTGTGCCACGTGGCGTCTTTCCATTGGCGCAGTGTGGACAGGTGGTAGCAGCGGGTTGGTAGGTGCAGCAGGCACGGTCCACGGAGCCACGAGCGAGCACCTCTGGATGCGTGCGCGGCGGGAGCGCCGGTAGCGCGCACGTGGGCGCGGCGGCCGAAGTGTTGACGCGCGGGAGGCGGGCGCGTGGGCGTGCCACGCGTCGGCGCGTGGTTGGCGGCCGCCAACCACCCGCGCGGTGGGCGCGGGCCACGCGGCGCAGCGCGGGAGGCCCATTTCGCTATTTGCTCTGCGGGGCCACGTGGCGCAACGAGGATGATTCGGGCGCTTATGGTTCGGGGGACTTTTTGGGGTACTGTTTGCGCCCGAAAGTTTCGGGCGCCCAGAAGTTGTCCCCCAAAGTGTATTTTTCACCCGAATTTCAGCCGATAAATAGGCATGGGGTGCCCCATTGCGGGAATTTTTGGAGGTTCTGGGAGCCCCCCTTCAACAGAGCTCTTCACCACTGTTTCCTCTACTCCCCGATGGATCTTGGGTATTTTTGGAGGCCGTGTCAACGGCGTTTTCTGCAACGCGGCGCATTTTGACGCTCCTTCGTTCGTGGATTTCACCGTCGCATTTCAGTGCGCGAGGCCCCCTGAGCTACCCCGATGGAGTTTTGAGCCAATTTTTGTGGCAGCGCGTTCACGAGAGGTACGCATTCGATTTCCATGTTGCTTACGTTGCTTCGTTTCTAGTTTTTGGTGGTGTTCACGAGGTATCTTATGACCCCCTTGTACTGTTGCGAGGTATAGGACATCGATGGAGTATTGTTGGGATTTCTCGGCCTACGGGCATCGGAACGGGACGTTGGAGGACTCGATCGACATCTACGCTTCGTGAGGAACGCGACCATATTTTTATCGGAATTTTCTGAGGACTCTTCGAAGGTGATATTTAAGCTTCTTCGTGACTGATTTCCACAGATTTGCGAGTTGTGGATTGATTGGCTTACCGCGATGTTCTATTTGTATCTTGGCCTACAGGTGTCGGAACGAGGAGTATAAATACACGATTTGCATCTACTCGTCGCGAGGATCCCAGCCGTGATTTTTTTGGATTTTTCGGAGGACCGCACGTAGGTGAAAAATCCCCTTCTTCTGTGCTGGATTGTAAAAAACAGCAAGTGCTGTTTTTGGGGTGTGTTTATGGTGTCGATTGATTGTTGGTTGTGATGTTGGTTGGAGAAGAGGCTTGTGCGACCGAGTACCGAGGGTGCGGTTTCGGCGAATTTTGATAGCGAGTGGCTACGCACTTCACCAACTTCGGCTTTGCCTGCGGAAAGCGTTTCAGGTGGGTTGCTTCGTCTCCAGAACCGGTGGACGGTTCTCTAACTCTATTTGTTAGTATGCATGCATGGTTTAATGTACAATTTTAATGATTGTGATCTAAGCATGAGAAATAGTTTGAATGATGGGATTGAGGCTTAATTGATAAATTGTACATGATATGTGGATTTGAGCATTGCATGATTTATTTACCCTTATACATGAGGGAGAGTTACAAGATAAAGATGGTTATCCTATACCAGTGGAAAAGCATGCTAGATGATGATGTTCACTTACTTGTCGGAAAATATGATTGATGCATGTCTGCTCTATATTGTTTAAGCTTGTGAGCATGTATGACTAGAGTATACTACATTTGATTGGAAGCAAGCATGTTATGAATTGTCCATGTTGTTGGTTTAGTTTTATGCTTAACATGGTTAGAGGATTATATATTGATTATTGGAACTTGACCTAGCACCCCGTCATATGTTGCATGTTTAACTAGACTAGTAGAGAACCTTCACTTGGGCTAGATTCTTTTATGCTATAGGCATCCCACACCTTGCATTTTTTTCTGGACATAGAGTTCCCTCGCCCGGGTAGTGGGCCGAGAGGTCAGGTTATTATGGGACGTGTGTTGCACTCGTGCCTGGGGGCTGAGTGGAGTCTGGTAGCGGAGTTTAGACCAGTGCTAGTGTTGTTGGGAGCCGTTTGGGTAGACGGTGGTCTCGGGCAGTCGAGTATCTTCCGGTCAGTGTTGTTGGGAACCGTTTGGGTTGACGATGGTCCCGGGTCGTTGAGTGTCGTCCGACCAGTTTTGTTAGCCCTGAGTTGAGGGTCGATCCCAGCTGTGGAGTACCTCCAGCCTCTGTGTTTAGTGTGGTGAGTTGGGTGTTTCGTTTTGGGAGCCGTTTGGGTCGACGGTGGTCCCGGCTGTGGAGTATCTCCAACCAGTGAGTTTAGTGCCACGAGTTGGTTGAGTTCACTTGTGTCTCAAGATTCGTGAGAGCGTATTAGCTGGGTTGTTGAGAGTGTTCCGACCGTCGTGCGAGGTGTTTGAGGATCTTGAGTCCTGCTGTTCTGAGAGTGAGCGTGGATTTTGACTATAGCCTGCATGAGCCACTTTGAGCTCGACAGAGATGCGCGGATACCTTTTTCCTCAGTGGGGTCGCGCCTCTCGAGTGCTCCATCTGGAGTGGGCCTATTACTTTCGTATCGCGACTTGTCGATGCTGTCCCTCTGGCTGGGCCTTTTTTTAGGCAGTCACGGACGCAGTCCTTCGGGCTGGGCCAGTTTTGGCAGTCACGGACGCCCTACGTAAGTCTAGTCCTCCGTGGATGTAATGGCAGTAGGTGGGCGCAGGCTTGACTGGACCCTATGAGGCAGTATGTTCGATTGGGTCGATTGAGCACCCTGGGGTGCGAATGGTTGCATATCTTTTCATCTGTATCACCCATTGAGCATATAGATAGAGGCATGGTAGCTGTAGAGTATCTCCAGCTTTTCTTGTTCAGTTTTTACTGCATTGCTATCTTATGCCTCTAGTAGACTTAGTGGGCAGACCGTCGGGCTTGGTGGCGGTACCCACTGAGAACTATGTGTTGATGTAGTTCTCACACCCGTTGGGGGTTCTCCCCATCCTTTTTCTTTCCTCTCCTTTGTTTTGCAGAGTCATCTGCGGGAGATGCTGATTCTGCTGTTGCTGTTCGAGGCGAGAGAGTCGCGAGCTAGATCCCTACCTGTCTTTGGAGAGTAGTTGTACTCCCTTATTGGAGATTTATTGTACAGTCAGTTAGATTGTTTATTTTTACTTTTGAGAGATTGTTGTATTGTGAGGATCTGACTTGTACTGAGAGCCTGTACACTGGTGTATTATTATTTTAGTTTATCTCCCCGTTTGGGTTCTTGGATGTTGTATCAAAGGTTATTGTATGATTCTATTTTTAGGAGATGGATATTGTATCATTTTTCTAGTTGTACAGTGTCGGATTTGAGTTTTACAGCTTTTCATTTTACAGCTCTGATATCTATTTAGCTGTAGTAGATTTTTCTTTGCAGGTTGGACGCTTCGCATATGCGGGGTTTTCGTATAGGTGGCGGATCTGTTGGCGAGCCCGGGTAGCAGTTTCGACCCCGGGCCGTGACAAATTGGAGTGGTATCAGAGCCTAGGATGTAGGTCATTGTGGACTTAGAAACCCTAGGCTTGTGGTGGGATCCTAGGATGACTTCGGAGCCTAGGAGAGTCGTGATTTATAGCGAGAGTCCTGATTGAGTTTTATACCTCTCCTAATGGACGGGATGAGTGATCGTCATGTTTATTCTCCTAAGTGATTATGTTGCCTGCAGACAACATAATGCTGTGGAATGGATGACATGCTCTAGACTTTCGCTAGATTGGGTCGAGTGTTTATTGTGTGCTGGTGCGGTTTTTGTCGTAGTGAGCGGTGTCTCCCCGACGCTGGGTTCTGACCCGTGTGCACCCCGTCGCAGCAGTTGAGCCAGTAGATTCGGGCCGGATGCCCAGATTAAGGTCAGAGAGCTCCGGACCTAGATGACAGGATTGTCAGAGGCATATCAGTGGCGGAGTGGGCTGCTGGTTAGGGTGACACAGTTGTCGAGGCAGTGGGCAGCCCGACAGTGCTTCCTTCCTGAGACCACCCGGTTGCAGTATCCTCAGTGGCTGCGATTTCAGTGGCACCGATAGAGTGAGCAGCCCCCTCCGTGCCGACGATTAGTGCCGAGGCACCGAGGCAGGGTGGATAGCTAACAGCAGATGAACTGTGGGACAACATCGATCGGTTGAGCCAGTTTCGGCAGACGAACCACCCCGATTCGTAGGATGAGTTTGGAGCCTTTGGAGGCAGAATCGTGGTTGGTGGTGATGGAGAGACTACTTGAGAGCCTCCTTGTGTCAAAGAGTTTACGCAGTTGTTGAACTGCGCGTTCCATGTTTAGGGGGACGAGGCGCATAGGATATATGTGTTTGGGAGTGGATTGTGCCAGGATACCTTTCAGTTCATTTGGTCCCTCCGTTACCGATTTTGGGACGCCTCGATGGAGTAGGTGTTGAGTATGAAGCGTGGCGCTCCAGTTCCTTTGGGTAGGGATCTGCCGCCAGAGGCGAGTTCTGGATAGAGGCGCTTGGCGCTAGGTGATGGAGGACGGATCGGCCGGCAAAGGCATTCCCGATTTCCTTCCCCAGGTTAGTGGATTTCTGAGACGCCAGGGGTCGAGTGGACCCCGATGGCAGCATCAGCATTAGTATCAGCAGCGGCGGTAGCATGGATGTGTTCGTCACCCCAGTGTGAGCAGCGGCAGAGGTCGTGCTCCCTATGTGGTAGTCAAAATATTTTCAGGCAGACTGAGAGACGACCACTTGCATCGAGCGGTTGAGTCTGTGCCGTCTGGTTGGAGGGCGCCACGGCAGTGGATCGAGTTGTTGCAGGTGTGATTTCATCACAGCAGTCGGAGTTAGAGCGGTTTTCATTCCTACATGGACTAGAGGCAGACTAGAGGAGTTGGTTTGCGGTAGAGACTGTTAGAGCACACAGGTTACAGCGACAGTGTGAGAGGTGCTTACGGCGGCACCGGGACTCAAGGATATCCCTATTGCCCGTGAGATTCCGAGTGTGAGTCCACCTGAGCTGAAGATGATACCGCCAGTTAGGGAGATTGAGATTGCGATTGACGTGGTTCTGGGAACCGCGCCAACCTCGACAGCACCTCATTGGATATCACTTGTAGAGCTGAGAGAGCTGATGGCGCAGTCGCAGGATCTGATGGATCGAGGGGTCTGTTTGACATAGTGCCACGCCGTTGATACACGGTGGTGATGCCACGTCGTTGATACACGACTGTGAGGGTTCTTTTGTAGTTTGAGCGCTAGCAGGTTCGGGTTTTAATTAGGACCATTTGATTGAGTTATACTCCGGCAGTTGTTTGTTTATGATGCATGTATCTATTTGGAATCATACAGCTGAGTATTTTGCCAATACGGCGTTCTGGATACGGTAGGGGCATTATGAGCTCACAGTGAGGCCAATTGGATTGACTAATGCCCTGCTTGTAGGTTTATGGATCCCCAAGAATCTAAATAGGTTCTATCAAATACCGCCTAGAGGGGGGGGGGGGGGGGGGGGGGGGGGTGAATAGGTGTAATAACCAAAAACCAAATCTCAATGCAATTTAAAAATAAATACGAAAAATAAAAACAGCACATCGAGATTTACGTGGAAAACTCCATCACAGGAGTAAAAACCACGGGACCAATACGCAATAACAATCCACTAAGAATTTGAAAGATAACAAGGTGATTACCGACTCCACGGACTCCAACCCCACCTTCAACTTCTCCGGATCTTGCGCCCATCGACTACAGGTCCAATGCACACGTTCGAATCCACGAACGCCACTCGAATCCACGAGCAACATGTTTCGAATCCACGAAACGCCTTCAACACATCGAATCCACGATGCCAACGTCAACTCCTTGACGCAAACTTAGCCGTTACGAAAGTATAGGCTTTGATGGTGATCCTTTGCTTAGAATACCATTAGAGAACCATGGATGAAATCTCTAAGCAAAGATTAGATCAATTCGACAAAAAGCATCTATCAAAGAACCGTCGAATTGACCTAAGAGAGGCTAAAAAGATGAACGATAAAAATCTAGCCTCTAGGATTGCTCTCAAGTGTTTTTGAATTGGTCGGTACCTCTTGAGAAACCCTAACTATCTATTTATAACCTTTGGAAATCAATCAAAGTCGGTATGAGGATCTGAATTCCCGCGAGAGGATTAATGTTGGATCAGCAGCTTTTGGAGGCCTTTGTTGGGTGTTGGAAGTGTTTGGGTGCGTATCGGACTCAAGAAAGGGGCTCAGTGCATTGAATGGATCACGAGTGTATTCGGATGCACCCGTCGAATTTTAGAAGTGGTTTCGCGTGAAACGGACATCGGATTTGAATTCAACGTGGAAAAACAATGAAAATTGGCTACTTGGTTGTATTTTTCTAAGTCCGGACGCCCGAAAACGGACACCCGGAAATTTTCAGTGTTTTTGGGTGCATGGTGGACCGGTGGACCGAGGGCGGTGCCACGTGGCGGCGTCCCATTGGTGCCGTACGCTATGTGGCGGAGCGGGAGGCGCGGCGCAGTGGGCTCGGCCCACGGGAGCGGGAGGCGCGAGCGCGGGCAGGCGCGCGGGCAGGGCGTGTGGGCTGGAGCGGTGCAGCGGAGCGGGTGTGCCACGTGGCGGATTCCCATTGGTTGGCAGAGGACACGTGGCAGCTGCGGGTTGGCTGGTGCAGGAGGCGCGGTCCACGGAGAGGCGCGGGGTGGCGCATTGACCAGGCGGGGACACGTGGCGGCTTCTGGTTGGTGGGCTCTCAAGGGCGCGGTCCACGGGGGGCACCTCGGGAAGCGTGCGCGGCAGGGTGGCAGGCGCGCGCATGGGCGCGGTCAGGGGGCCACTGCGAGCCACGTGGCGCCCGGTGATTCGCGGGCGCCACCCACCCGCGTTGACCGGCGCGGGCCACGCGTCGCGACCTGGTGGGCCGTCCCGCTATTCGCTGTTCGGGGGCCACGTGGCGCAACAAGGGAGATTCGGGCGCTCCCTGTTTGGGGTCACCCAGCGGATTCGGGCGCCCGAATTCGGTCCGAGCGCCCGAATCCGAGGACAAATCGGGTATTTCCGAATTTGTTGGGCTGGGCCTGTAAATAGGCCAAGTATAGCTTCGTTACAGGGTTTTCTGGCCTGTTTCTCTCAGGGACTTCTTTAGGAGACTTCTTTAGGAGACTTCTACCTCTACTAGTTCTACACCTTATGGAGGATTTCTGGGATTTTAGGAGGCCGCTGTACCTACTTTTACGGCGACTCGATGCGCTACGACGCTTCTTCTCTGGCGATCTTTTCCGTCGCATTTCGGTGCGCTGACTCCCCAGGGCTACCCCGAAGGAATTTTTTGGCGATTCTTGCGCCGGTGTTTTCACGACAGGTAGGGCTACGATTCCCATGTTTACAGTTTCTTTCCATTCTGAGGTTTTCTTGGGCCTTTCGGACCATTTTGTGACCTCATTTTCTGGGGCGGAGTTTTGGACAGCATTGGAGTATTTGTGGGATATCTCGGCCCAAAAGCATTGGAACGAGAAGTGCAAGTACTTGATCTTCATCTACTCGACGCGAGGAATGCTGTCGTGATTTTTTGGGATTTTTGGAGGTCGCTACGAAGGTGATAATCCCACTTTTCTGGATTGAATGCTACAGGATTTTGATTGTGGGAGGTTTTGGGCACGCAGCGGTGTTCTTACTGTAACGTGACCTGCAGGTATCGGAATGGAACGTGCAAGTACTCGTTTCGCATCTACTCGTCGCGAGGATCACAACAGTTATTTTTCTGGAATTTTCCGAGGTCATCTTGCAGGTAAAATTTAGCCATTTTCGGGACTGGTTGTATGGACAGCGGCAGATTGTGCATCTTTGGGATTGATTGTACGTCGTTTGGTTTATATTTGCAGTTTTTGCGGTGTGCCGTGTTGACCTGGAGAGAGGTCGTGTTTGGAGCCGTGCTACACGTGTTTCGCGATCGAGGTGGGTGTTAAGGAATTTGTTTTGGCGTATTTCGTGAAAGTGTTAAATCTTGAAGATTGAAGATAAAGAAGTTTGGATCATATACCTCAATCTCAAGAAAGAAGAATTCAAAAGGATCAGGTACGTTTAACTAATTAATTTTGATGATCCGAATACTTCTTATAGTGTAGAAACACTTGGATGGATTTTTAATTGCATAAAAAATTAAAAACTGGACATGGGACATGTTCAGGATCCGGATCAGTGATCACAGTCCGGACCCCGAACGTTGTTTGTTCATGCGCAAATCCAGTCCGGAACAAAGCCAATTCTGATCCGGATCCCGAACATGGGTTTTTGCTGAAATGTATGAACAGTTCGGACCAGGTACTTCAGTCCGGACCCCGAACGTATGTTTTTCTGGAAATTGTCTGTTTAGCCACGACAGTCCAGACCGCGGATTCTACAGTCCGGACCGTCGTCCTGAAAAATTCCAGATTAGGTCAGTTTTTGATTCTTATCCTCTTCCAACGGTTTCTAACCTATAAATAAACCCTACGATTCATTTTTTTAGGGTAATCCAAAATACGGTCAAAAAGAGAAATCCACATATAGAGAAGAAAGGAAATCACTAGATTTAATTCTATGTTTCTTCATCTATATTGATTAATTTGATTCTAGGTTTTCATACTCAGATTTTGAGTAGAATCAAATTAATGAATACTTAGATGGCATTTCCGATCTATCTTTGATCTAAGTATTCGGCGGATCATCACCACCCAAAAACAACGATTTTTCCAAAATCGGCGCGTGGACTCGCGTGGCCTTGTGGATTCAAGGTGCAGCCGCTCTCGTGGATTCGGAGTGAGGTACGTTCGTGGATTCGAGACGTGCTACTGGGTGAAGACCGTGGATTCAGTTGGACGTCGTGGATTCGACGTTGGACGCCGTGGATTCGGCGTTGGACGCTAATCGTGGATTCGAGGAGCGTTGCGGAGCGAGCGGAGAAGATCTACTAGGAGCGTATGGAAAAAGGTCGAGTCGTCTGTGAGTACGGTATATCACCTTTGTACGTGTGTTAATTCTAGTGGATTTTGCCGTGTTATCGGTCCCGTGGTTTTTTACTCCGGTTTTGGAGTTTTCCACGTAAAAATCTTGCGTGTTATATTTTCATTTCCGCATTGGGTTTTATTGCGCAACGATTTTTGAGTGTTTATTGTTTACACCTATTCACCCCCCCTCTAGGTGGTTTTTCCCCTATTTAGATCCATATTTTATCATAACCCAACAATTGGTATCAGAGCGGGAATAGGGTTGTAAACAATGGTTGAAAGTGGAAACATTAACAGACCCCCATTCTTCGATGGAACAAATTATGCCTACTGGAAAGTACGGATGAAAGCCTTTTTAATTTCCATCGACGAACGGGTGTGGCAATCTATCGAGTTAGGATGGTCAAATCCAACCGAAATTATTGCTGATGTTCGCACCATCAAACCTAGGTCGAAATGGACCAAGGAAGAGATTGACTTATCTTCTCACAATGGTAAAGGAATTAAAGCTTTATTTAATGTTTTGTCACAAACTGAGTTCTCTCGCGTCTCGGTATGTGAGACTGCGAAAGAAATCTGGGATGTTCTTCAAGTTACACATGAGGGAACTAACCTTGTGAAGATTCAAAAACTGCAAATGCTTACGAGCAAGTTTGACTCCATTTTCATGGCAGAAAATGAATTGTTCACAGATTATTACACACGATTGCAAGACATCATGAATTCATGTGCTAACTTGGGAGAGAAAATTCCAGAATTTAAAATTGTAAGAAAGATTTTAAGAACTTTTCCTGAAAGATTTCGTTCCAAGGTTATGGCCATTGAAACAATTAAACACCCGGACGAAATCCGTGTAGAAGAATTAGTTGGTTCATTACAAACTTATGAAATGACATTTCCTACTAACTATTCTTCTGGAAAGGCATCCTCTTCTAAGTCTTCAGGTTATGCGTTGTAAACAACAAAAGAAGAAGACGCGGATTTATCCTCCTGAGACGATGACGAGAACCTATCTATGGAGGATTTCGAGAAGCAACTTGCTCTCTTGACGAGGAAATTTCGCCGAAACTTTCGAAGGGGTAATTGTGGCAAAACTTCATCCTTTGTAAAGTCGAAGAAAGGCAAAGGGAATTCAAGCTTTAAGTCAAGAAAGCAAGAGAGTTTTTCAAAGGATAAGAAAAACTCAGAGGGACAAGTCCAGTGCTTCAAGTGCCGAGGATACGACCATATCTCAACGGAGTGTCCCAATAAGAATCCGGCAAAGAAGAAAGCGATGCAAGCCGTCACTTGGGATGACACCTCAACGTCAAATGAGTCATCTTCAAGTGATGAAGAAAACAACGCAACGGCATTCCACGTGTCCACATCTTCACCGTTCATATGCTTTATGGCAAGCACATCTGAGTCATTGTCCAACTCCTCCCAAATTGAAAAAACTGCAACGGACGATGAATCGGATAATTCCGAAGGTGAAGATTTTGTTTTAGCCTACCATAAACTTTTGAGGGATTCAAGGAAACTGGCTAAGCAAAACAAGGGGTTGAGAGGGAGATTACAGGATCTCGAAGAAGAAGTAAAAAGGGCAACTTCTCTCGCAACCGCTCTTGAAGTGGAAAGGGATAATCTGATAAAGCAAATGTTTCACTTCAAGAGAAAAATGAGCATTTCGAGAAGGAACATGTAAAAATGGTTGATAAAGCAAATTACTTCTTGAAGCTCTACTCCGAGGCTCGACAAGAAAAAATGAAAATGACGAAGACCATTTTCCAACTCAAGGATGATTTAAAACAAATTTCTTCTAGAAGGAGTAAGTTGGATAAGATGCTTGGTCTTGGTCAAACAAACAGATTCGGCCTCGGATACAATCGAACTGAAGACAATTCTAGTTCGGTTGGGACAGTTTTTGTGCCCCAGTCGGTAACTCCTCCGACGACGACGGAAATCACTGTATACAACGACAACCACCTTACCTCACCCTTTTCGGGATCGTCAAGTTCAAAGGTATGTTTTCGTTGTGGTTTTGCAGGGCACATTCGAAGAAATTGCAAGATGGGACCAAAACGATCAAATCAAGCACCTCTTGCAATAACTACCAAAAAGGTGATTCCCCGAAAATCAAAGAAAAATTTTTCAAAGGAAAAGAGTCTTGGTAATTCACCTCACAAGACGATGTCAAGCAATGAATCAAACAAGACGCTTTCACCAAGGAGAATAACTTCAAGAACATTGCCGACGCAAGTCCAAAAAGGTTTTAGGTGCGCAAAGGTGAAATCTTCCCTTGTCTTGTTGTTCATACTTCTTTACATGCTTATGACAACTCGTCTTGGTTTTTGGATAGTGGATGTTCCCGTCAAATGACCGGTGACAAAAACTGTTTTCAAACTTTAGAGAAAATCTCCGGATGACATGTTGTTTTCGGAGACGGTCGTTCTTCTAAAATTGTTGGAAAAGGAACAATCGCTATTCCAGAAGGCCCAGTTTTGAACAATGTCTTATTTGTTGAAGGCCTTAAGACTAACCTCATTAGTATAAGTCAACTTTTTGACAATGGTTTTTCAGTTAATTTTTCTTCTGTGGAATGTATTGTAACTGATAAGGACCATGTATTCTTTTTGAAAGGGGTTAGATCAGAAAATAATTGCTATGTTGTTTCAAACAAAATTTCTGAAAAATGTAACCTAGTTTCTTTAGATAATGAAACTCTTTGGCATGAAAGACTAGGTCACATAAATTTTAAAGAACTAGCAAGGATTTCAAATAAAGACGTGGTTAAGGGGGTTCCTAAACTTTCATTTAAAGATAACATTGTGTGTGGAGGTTGTCAAAAGGGAAAGCAATCAAGGGCTGCACACAAGAACTTGAACCACGTTGGTACCAAACGGCCCTTAGAATTACTGCACATGGACTTAATGGGGCCAACTCGTCAACCATCTTTGGGAGGTAAATGGAATATTTTTTTTTTGGTTGATGATTTCTCTAGATATTCATGGGTAACTTTTTTAAAAGAGAAAACGGATACTTTCGATTCTTTTCATGAGGTTTGTCATCGTATTATGATTGAAAGAAATGAAAAGATCGTTCGTGTTCGAAGTGATAGAGGTGGAGAATTCATTAATTGTAAATTCATAGATTTTTGCACTTCCAATGGCATAAAACATGAATTCTCAGCACCCTATACACCTCAGCAGAATGGTGTTGTTGAGCGCAAAAACAGGGTTGTTCAAGAGATGGCGCGTGTGATGCTTCATAACCGGAATCTCCCGTTACATTTTTGGGCTGAAGCTGTGAACACCGCTGTCTATGTAATTAATCGAGTGTATTTGCGCCCGGAAACTTTAAATACACCATATGAGCTGTGGTTTTGTAGAAAACCAAATATCAAATATTTTCGTATCTTTGGGAGTCGTTGTTTTATTTTGTGTGATCGCGAAAATCTTGGTAAATTCGACTCTCGAAGTGACGAATGGATTTTCATGGGTTATTCTACAAACAGTAGAGCATATCAGGTATTTAACTTGGAATCTAAAATGATGGTAGAATCTATTAATGTTTAAGTAGATGAAGCTTTCCATTTTGCATCTGATAAATCTACCCCTGATATGTCTCTAGATGATGATACTCCTGTAAATGCATCTTCTCGTAATAACTCTTTCGATAAAGTTGATGCATCTAATGGTTCTTCTAGTTTATCTGAAATGCAGGAATCATCACATGTACCTCCGAGTACTCCGTTACCTCAAACGCTACGCATCTCCAAGGATCATCCGGAATCAAACATTATTGGAGACCCACAAGAAGGAGTCAGGACTCGGAGACAGTTGGTTTGTGGAGTCGCATGTTACGTCTCCATGATAGAACCAAAGAACGTCGATGAAGCTCTTCAGGATGACTACTGGATTGAAGTAATGCAGGAAGAGCTCCATCAGTTCGAACGAAACAAAGTCTGGGAATTAACGAAGCCACCAAAGCAACACAACGTGATTGGTACTAAATGGATTTTCAAGAACAAGAAAAACGAGGATGGTACCATCATCAGGAACAAAGCACGCCTAGTTGCTCAGGGCTGCTCACAAATTGAAGGTATAGACTTTGATGAGACATTCGCCCCGGTAGCTCGACTCGAGTTGATTAGAATTTTGTTCGCAATTGCTTGTCATTTTAAAATCAAACTCTTTCAAATGGACGTTAAGAGCGCGTTTTTAAATGGGTTTTTAAACGAGGAAGTTTATGTGGCTCAACCGAAAGGTTTTGTAGACTATAACAACCCTAACCATGTTTTTCGTTTGAAAAAGGCTCTTTACGGCTTAAAACAAGCACCGCGAGCATGGTACGAAAGGCTAACAAAGCACCTATTGGAAAAGGGCTACACTCGAGGGGGAGCAGACCGGACTCTCTTTGTGAAGCATTATCAGGATAATTTCATTGTAGCACAAATCTATGTCGATGACATTGTATTGGTGCAACAAGAGACAATGATGCTTCAAAATTCGCGGAAACCATGGAAAGCGAATTTGAGATGTCTATGATGGGCGAACTGACATACTTTCTTGGATTGCAAGTGAAACAAAATGATGAAGCATCTATTTGTGTCAATCCAAGTATGCAAGGGAGTTGGTTGAAGAAATTCGATTTAGAAAACTCTAAAATTTTTTCGACTCCTATGGGAACTAGCAATAAGGGATTAGGAAGTGAATCTCTTAGTGAAAGTGTAGACGAAAAGCTTTATTGCAGCATGATTGGAACTCTACTCTATCTCACGGCTAGTCGCCCGGATATATCCTTTAGTGTTGGAATTTGCGCGAGATATCAATCAGCACCAAAGGAGGTTCACCTGAAAGCGGAGAAAAGGATCATCCGGTACGTCAAAGGAACTTTGAATTTCGGAATTTGGTATCCTATGGGAACAACGCTTGACATTATAGGATATTCAGATGCCGATTGGGTAGGATCAGTGGATGATCGGAAGAGTACGAGTGGTGCATGTTTTTATCTTGGCCATTGCCTTGTTGCATGGCATAGTAAAAAGCAAAACTGCATAGCACTCTCGACTGCCGAAGCGGAATATATTTCAGCGGGTAGTTGTTCAACCCAACTCATTTGGATGAAAAAGCGTGTTGAGCGACTTCCGAATTTCAACAACTTCGGTAACAATTCTTTGTGACAACACAAGTGCTATAAATATTTCTAAAAATCCTGTGTTGCACTCAAGAACAAAACACATTGAACTTAGATATCATTTTCTAAGAGAGCTAGTTGAATCGAATATTCTTCAAATTTTTTACATTTCAACTGAGCATCAATTAGCTGACATTTTAACAAAACCTTTGGATCAAAAACGATTTATTCATTTGTGTAAGGCAATTGGAATGCTTTCCTTGAAATAATTCCTTTTTGAAATCATTGCCTAGGTTAGGTTTTGTTTTGTGTTTTTGTTCATTATCTATGTTTGTACATAGAACATCAATTGAGCACTAGTACTATTGACTTTAACTGCATCCTTTTATATAACTTGAATTTATTATGCTTTGGATATCATAATAATTCATTTGATGCTATGATCATTTATATCAATTAAGACATCTTTGTTTTGATCAAAGTCAATTTCTCTCTCAAATGATCTCTTGGTATAGTTTTTAACTTATTTGACAATTAAGTCGAGTATGAAATCGAGATCAATTTTTGGTTGAATACCTTATATATTAAATAATTGATAGCCAATTGAGGGGGAGTTAATGCAAATTGTTATGCTCAAAATATGTGGAAAGAGTTACATCCCAATGAGGAGTGTGAAAACTACCACCACATGGAGGAAAGAGCTACCACCTCGGTCGTCCGAGTACTGTGTGCAGCTACCACATGTATACCAAGCATGATTTTTCAAGTTGATTAGATAAAATACTTTTTGGAATACTTAACTCTGTCGAATTCCAAGGTTGGTATAAGGTGGGGATTTTATTGAAAGATGCTCAAAGAGCCACTCCTTACAATAATTTGACTAGATATATTATCTAATTTATCTGGATTTCAAACATCTATTGATCTTGGTATTTCATTTTCTTTACCAAATTGATGATTTGATAAAGGCATTACTCATAAGATCATGATAGATGTAATGTGAACTTGTTCAACTTTAAGGGATTTAATTTTTATAATTTTCGTTTTTTTTTTTCATTATTTGAATATTTTTGATAGATTTTGCATAATCTTTTCTTTATTATGAAATGATGATTTTATTTAAAGTTGACATGCAAAAGTGCTTACAATCTTTTTCTGGATTTTCTGGAATTTTTCTAATTTTTCTGAAGAAAAAGTTTGGAGCCGATCCGGACTGGACAATCCGATCCGGATCCCGAACGCAGGAATTTCCTGCGGGTAGCCGATCCGGACTGGATTCATGATCGATCCGGACCGCGGCTAGGGTTTATATAGAACAAAAGGGTTTTGATTTCTTTTTACTTCAATCTTTTGTTCCTAAGTCTCCAGAGCTTCTCTCTCTAGAATCACCGATTTGGAGCCTTTCCAACTCAAGTTCTTCGATTCCAAGTAAGTTTTATGATCAAAAACTCGGTTTTTCACAGGTTTTCACTTTTTTCTCAAAACGTGAGGAAATCTTTACTTTTT
>CM055073.1:21141055-21272106 GCA_029204045.2 Tillandsia leiboldiana
AAATTGTTTTGGGCGTATTTCGTGAAAGTGTTAAAATCTGAAGATTGAAGATAAGAAGTTGGATCATATACCTCAATCTCAAGCAAGAAGAATTCAAAAAGGATCAGGTACGTTTAACTAATTAATTTTGATGATCGAATACTTCTTTAGTGTAGAACACTTGATGATTTTAATTGCATAAAAAAATAAAAACTGGAAAAAAACAGGACACATGGGACCATGTTCAGGCATCCGGATCATTGACCACAGTCCGGACCCCGAACGTTGTTTGTTCATGCGCAAATCCAGTCCGGAACAAAGCCAATTCTGATCCGGACCCCGAACATGGGTTTTGCTGAAATGTATGAACAGTCCGGACCGTGGTACTTCAGTCCGGACCCCGAACGTATGTTTTTCTGGAAATTGTCTGTTTAGCCACGACAGTCGGACCGCCGATTCTTACCAGTTCCGGACCGTCGTCCTGAAAATTCCAGAATTAGGTCAGTTTTGATTCTTATCCTCTTCCAACGGTTTCTAACCTATAAATAAACCCTACGATCATTTTTTAGGGTAATCCAAAATTACGGTCAAAAAGAGAAATCCACATATAGAGAAGAAAGGAATCACTAGATTTAATTCTATGTTTCTTCATCTATATTGATTAATTTGATTCTAGTTTTCATACTCAGATTTTGAGTAGAATCAAATTAATGATACTTAGATGGCATTTCCGATCTATCTTTGATCTAAGTATTCGGCGGATCATCACCACCCAAAAACAACGATTTTTCCAAAATCGGCAGCGTGGACTCGCGTGGCCTTGTGGATTCAAGGTGCAGCCGCTCTCGTGGATTCGGAGTGAGGTACGTTCGTGGATTCGAGACGTGCTACTGGGTGAAGACCGTGGATTCAGTTGGACGTCGTGGATTCGACGTTGGACGCCGTGGATTCGGCGTTGGACGCTAATCGTGGATTCGAGGAGCGTTGCGGAGCGAGCGGAGAAGATCTACTAGGAGCGTATGGAAAAAGGTCGAGTCGTCTGTGAGTACGGTATATCACCTTTGTACGTGTGTTAATTCTAGTGGATTTTGCCGTGTTATCGGTCCCGTGGTTTTTTACCTCCGGTTTGGAGTTTTCCACGTAAAAAATCTTGCGTGTTATATTTTCATTTCCGCATTGGGTTTTATTGCGCAAACGATTTTTGAGTGTTTATTGTTTACACCTATTCACCCCCCCTCTAGGTGGTTTTTCCCCTATTTAGATCCATATTTTATCATAACCCAACAATTGGTATCAGAGCGGGAATAGGGTTGTAAACAATGGTTGAAAGTGGAAACATTAACAGACCCCCATTCTTCGATGGAACAAATTATGCCTACTGGAAAGTACGGATGAAAGCCTTTTAATTTCCATCGACGAACGGGTGTGGCAATCTATCGAGTTAGGATGGTCAAATCCAACCGAAATTATTGCTGATGTTCGCACCATCAAACCTAGGTCGAAATGGACCAAGGAAGAGATTGACTTATCTTCTCACAATGGTAAAGGAATTAAAGCTTTATTTAATGTTTTGTCACAAACTGAGTTCTCTCGCGTCTCGGTATGTGAGACTGCGAAAGAAATCTGGGATGTTCTTCAAGTTACACATGAGGGAACTAACCTTGTGAAGATTCAAAAACTGCAAATGCTTACGAGCAAGTTTGACTCCATTTTCATGGCAGAAAATGAATTGTTCACAGATTATTACACACGATTGCAAGACATCATGAATTCATGTGCTAACTTGGGAGAGAAAATTCCAGAATTTAAAATTGTAAGAAAGATTTTAAGAACTTTTCCTGAAAGATTTCGTTCCAAGGTTATGGCCATTGAAACAATTAAACACCCGGACGAAATCCGTGTAGAAGAATTAGTTGGTTCATTACAAACTTATGAAATGACATTTCCTACTAACTATTCTTCTGGAAAGGCATCCTCTTCTAAGTCTTCAGGTTATGCGTTGTAAACAACAAAAGAAGAAGACGCGGATTTATCCTCCTGAGACGATGACGAGAACCTATCTATGGAGGATTTCGAGAAGCAACTTGCTCTCTTGACGAGGAAATTTCGCCGAAACTTTCGAAGGGGTAATTGTGGCAAAACTTCATCCTTTGTAAAGTCGAAGAAAGGCAAAGGGAATTCAAGCTTTAAGTCAAGAAAGCAAGAGAGTTTTTCAAAGGATAAGAAAAACTCAGAGGGACAAGTCCAGTGCTTCAAGTGCCGAGGATACGACCATATCTCAACGGAGTGTCCCAATAAGAATCCGGCAAAGAAGAAAGCGATGCAAGCCGTCACTTGGGATGACACCTCAACGTCAAATGAGTCATCTTCAAGTGATGAAGAAAACAACGCAACGGCATTCCACGTGTCCACATCTTCACCGTTCATATGCTTTATGGCAAGCACATCTGAGTCATTGTCCAACTCCTCCCAAATTGAAAAAACTGCAACGGACGATGAATCGGATAATTCCGAAGGTGAAGATTTTGTTTTAGCCTACCATAAACTTTTGAGGGATTCAAGGAAACTGGCTAAGCAAAACAAGGGGTTGAGAGGGAGATTACAGGATCTCGAAGAAGAAGTAAAAAGGGCAACTTCTCTCGCAACCGCTCTTGAAGTGGAAAGGGATAATCTGATAAAAGCAAATGTTTCACTTCAAGAGAAAAATGAGCATTTCGAGAAGGAACATGTAAAAATGGTTGATAAAGCAAATTACTTCTTGAAGCTCTACTCCGAGGCTCGACAAGAAAAAATGAAAATGACGAAGACCATTTTCCAACTCAAGGATGATTTAAAACAAATTTCTTCTAGAAGGAGTAAGTTGGATAAGATGCTTGGTCTTGGTCAAACAAACAGATTCGGCCTCGGATACAATCGAACTGAAGACAATTCTAGTTCGGTTGGGACAGTTTTTGTGCCCCAGTCGGTAACTCCTCCGACGACGACGGAAATCACTGTATACAACGACAACCACCTTACCTCACCCTTTTCGGGATCGTCAAGTTCAAAGGTATGTTTTCGTTGTGGTTTTGCAGGGCACATTCGAAGAAATTGCAAGATGGGACCAAAACGATCAAATCAAGCACCTCTTGCAATAACTACCAAAAAGGTGATTCCCCGAAAATCAAAGAAAAATTTTTCAAAGGAAAAGAGTCTTGGTAATTCACCTCACAAGACGATGTCAAGCAATGAATCAAACAAGACGCTTTCACCAAGGAGAATAACTTCAAGAACATTGCCGACGCAGTCCAAAAAGGTTTAGGTGCGCAAAGGTGAAATCTTCCCTTGTCTTGTTGTTCATACTTCTTTACATGCTTATGACAACTCGTCTTGGTTTTTGGATAGTGGATGTTCCCGTCAAATGACCGGTGACAAAAACTGTTTTCAAACTTTAGAGAAAATCTCCGGATGACATGTTGTTTTCGGAGACGGTCGTTCTTCTAAAATTGTTGGAAAAGGAACAATCGCTATTCCAGAAGGCCCAGTTTTGAACAATGTCTTATTTGTTGAAGGCCTTAAGACTAACCTCATTAGTATAAGTCAACTTTTTGACAATGGTTTTTCAGTTAATTTTTCTTCTGTGGAATGTATTGTAACTGATAAGGACCATGTATTCTTTTTGAAAGGGGTTAGATCAGAAAATAATTGCTATGTTGTTTCAAACAAAATTTCTGAAAAATGTAACCTAGTTTCTTTAGATAATGAAACTCTTTGGCATGAAAGACTAGGTCACATAAATTTTAAAGAACTAGCAAGGATTTCAAATAAAGACGTGGTTAAGGGGGTTCCTAAACTTTCATTTAAAGATAACATTGTGTGTGGAGGTTGTCAAAAGGGAAAGCAATCAAGGGCTGCACACAAGAACTTGAACCACGTTGGTACCAAACGGCCCTTAGAATTACTGCACATGGACTTAATGGGGCCAACTCGTCAACCATCTTTGGGAGGTAAATGGAATATTTTTTTTTTGGTTGATGATTTCTCTAGATATTCATGGGTAACTTTTTTAAAAGAGAAAACGGATACTTTCGATTCTTTTCATGAGGTTTGTCATCGTATTATGATTGAAAGAAATGAAAAGATCGTTCGTGTTCGAAGTGATAGAGGTGGAGAATTCATTAATTGTAAATTCATAGATTTTTGCACTTCCAATGGCATAAAACATGAATTCTCAGCACCCTATACACCTCAGCAGAATGGTGTTGTTGAGCGCAAAAACAGGGTTGTTCAAGAGATGGCGCGTGTGATGCTTCATAACCGGAATCTCCCGTTACATTTTTGGGCTGAAGCTGTGAACACCGCTGTCTATGTAATTAATCGAGTGTATTTGCGCCCGGAAACTTTAAATACACCATATGAGCTGTGGTTTTGTAGAAAACCAAATATCAAATATTTTCGTATCTTTGGGAGTCGTTGTTTTATTTTGTGTGATCGCGAAAATCTTGGTAAATTCGACTCTCGAAGTGACGAATGGATTTTCATGGGTTATTCTACAAACAGTAGAGCATATCAGGTATTTAACTTGGAATCTAAAATGATGGTAGAATCTATTAATGTTTAAGTAGATGAAGCTTTCCATTTTGCATCTGATAAATCTACCCCTGATATGTCTCTAGATGATGATACTCCTGTAAATGCATCTTCTCGTAATAACTCTTTCGATAAAGTTGATGCATCTAATGGTTCTTCTAGTTTATCTGAAATGCAGGAATCATCACATGTACCTCCGAGTACTCCGTTACCTCAAACGCTACGCATCTCCAAGGATCATCCGGAATCAAACATTATTGGAGACCCACAAGAAGGAGTCAGGACTCGGAGACAGTTGGTTTGTGGAGTCGCATGTTACGTCTCCATGATAGAACCAAAGAACGTCGATGAAGCTCTTCAGGATGACTACTGGATTGAAGTAATGCAGGAAGAGCTCCATCAGTTCGAACGAAACAAAGTCTGGGAATTAACGAAGCCACCAAAGCAACACAACGTGATTGGTACTAAATGGATTTTCAAGAACAAGAAAAACGAGGATGGTACCATCATCAGGAACAAAGCACGCCTAGTTGCTCAGGGCTGCTCACAAATTGAAGGTATAGACTTTGATGAGACATTCGCCCCGGTAGCTCGACTCGAGTTGATTAGAATTTTGTTCGCAATTGCTTGTCATTTTAAAATCAAACTCTTTCAAATGGACGTTAAGAGCGCGTTTTTAAATGGGTTTTTAAACGAGGAAGTTTATGTGGCTCAACCGAAAGGTTTTGTAGACTATAAACAACCTAACCATGTTTTTCGTTTGAAAAAGGCTCTTTACGGCTTAAAACAAGCACCGCGAGCATGGTACGAAAGGCTAACAAAGCACCTATTGGAAAAGGGCTACACTCGAGGGGGAGCAGACCGGACTCTCTTTGTGAAGCATTATCAGGATAATTTCATTGTAGCACAAATCTATGTCGATGACATTGTATTTGGTGCAACAAGAGACAATGATGCTTCAAAATTCGCGGAAACCATGGAAAGCGAATTTGAGATGTCTATGATGGGCGAACTGACATACTTTCTTGGATTGCAAGTGAAACAAAATGATGAAGGCATCTATTTGTGTCAATCCAAGTATGCAAGGGAGTTGGTGAAGAAATTCGATTTAGAAAACTCTAAAATTTTTCGACTCCTATGGGAACTAGCAATAAGGGATTAGGAAGTGAATCTCTTAGTGAAAGTGTAGACGAAAAGCTTTATTGCAGCATGATTGGAACTCTACTCTATCTCACGGCTAGTCGCCCGGATATATCCTTTAGTGTTGGAATTTGCGCGAGATATCAATCAGCACCAAAGGAGGTTCACCTGAAAGCGGAGAAAAGGATCATCCGGTACGTCAAAGGAACTTTGAATTTCGGAATTTGGTATCCTATGGGAACAACGCTTGACATTATAGGATATTCAGATGCCGATTGGGTAGGATCAGTGGATGATCGGAAGAGTACGAGTGGTGCATGTTTTTATCTTGGCCATTGCCTTGTTGCATGGCATAGTAAAAAGCAAAACTGCATAGCACTCTCGACTGCCGAAGCGGAATATATTTCAGCGGGTAGTTGTTCAACCCAACTCATTTGGATGAAAAGCGTGTTGAGCGACTTCCGAATTTCAACAACTTCGGTAACAATTCTTTGTGACAACACAAGTGCTATAAATATTTCTAAAAATCCTGTGTTGCACTCAAGAACAAAACACATTGAACTTAGATATCATTTTCTAAGAGAGCTAGTTGAATCGAATATTCTTCAAATTTTTTACATTTCAACTGAGCATCAATTAGCTGACATTTTAACAAAACCTTTGGATCAAAAACGATTTATTCATTTGTGTAAGGCAATTGGAATGCTTTCCTTGAAATAATTCCTTTTTGAAATCATTGCCTAGGTTAGGTTTTGTTTTGTGTTTTTGTTCATTATCTATGTTTGTACATAGAACATCAATTGAGCACTAGTACTATTGACTTTAACTGCATCCTTTTATATAACTTGAAATTTATTATGCTTTGGATATCATAATAATTCATTTGATGCTATGATCATTTATATCAATTAAGACATCTTTGTTTTGATCAAAGTCAATTTCTCTCTCAAATGATCTCTTGGTATAGTTTTTAACTTATTTGACAATTAAGTCGAGTATGAAATCGAGATCAATTTTTGGTTGAATACCTTATATATTAAATAATTGATAGCCAATTGAGGGGGAGTTAATGCAAATTGTTATGCTCAAAATATGTGGAAAGAGTTACATCCCAATGAGGAGTGTGAAAACTACCACCACATGGAGGAAAGAGCTACCACCTCGGTCGTCCGAGTACTGTGTGCAGCTACCACATGTATACCAAGCATGATTTTTCAAGTTGATTAGATAAAATACTTTTTGGAATACTTAACTCTGTCGAATTCCAAGGTTGGTATAAGGTGGGGATTTTATTGAAAGATGCTCAAAGAGCCACTCCTTACAATAATTTGACTAGATATATTATCTAATTTATCTGGGATTTCAAACATCTATTGATCTTGGTATTTCATTTTCTTTACCAAATTGATGATTTGATAAAGGCATTACTCATAAGATCATGATAGATGTAATTGAACTTGTTCAACTTTAAGGGATTTAATTTTTATAAATTTTCGTTTCATTATTTGAATATTTTTGATAGATTTTGCATAATCTATTTCTTTTATTATGAAATGATGATTTTCATTTAAAGTTGACATGCAAAAGTGCTTACAATCTTTTTCTGGATTTTCTGGAATTTTTCTAAATTTTTCTGTAGAAAAAGTTTGGAGCCGATCCGGACTGGACAATCCGATCCGGATCCCGAACGCAGGAATTTCCTGCGGGCAGCCGATCCGGACTACATTCATAGGGCGTTCCGGACCGCAGCTAGGGTTTTATATAGAACAAAAGGGTTTTGATTTCTTTTTACTTCAATCTTTTGTTCCTAAGTCTCCAGAGCTTCTCTCTCTAGAAATCAACCGATTTGGAGCCTTTTCAACTCAGGTTCTTCGATTCCAAGTGAGTCTTCTTGATCAAAAACTCGGCTTTTCACTGGTTTTCATCTTTTTGCTCAAAAACGTGAGGAAATCTTGTAACTTTTTCGTTTGAGCTTGTTTTTTGGTCAAATTTCTTTTGAAATAAGAACTCTGGGTAGATTAGTTTTGATTATATGCTAAGTATTCTCTTGATTAACGAATTTTTAGGCTTCGATTTCTGAAAATTCGGTTTTAGGGCATATAATAGGAATTTTTGAAAATCATGGGATTGATCTATTTTTAAAATTCTTTTTGCAAAACTAATTTGATTCCTAGTCTCTCTACATGATAATGATTGTTTGGGTACAATTTTTCAAATTTTTGAAAATAAATAATTTTTCTCATGTTCGTGAGTCTTGCTCGCAGGTTCTTAAAGTTGAATAGCGACAATGGTGTTCTCACTGATAATAGTTCTGTTGGTTGCTATGGTGCATGCAAAATCAACTGACAAGCCTAAGAGAGCTAGGAAAAGCAAGAAAACTAAAGATGATTCCGAGACAGAATCGGAAACTGAATCTATAGACTGGGATGAGCTTCTGGTTGAAGCAACTACTCCCACTGCTTCGAAGGGGAAAGCCCCTGCAGAAACTTCAAAAGCAAAGACTCCGCCTACCGCTGCTGAAAAAGGGAAAGCCCCTATGGAAACAAGCCCGATTAAGACAAAAAGGAAAAGTGTTGCCAGAAAGAGAGGGAGTGCTCGAGGTATATCAATTGAGGAGCCACTAGCTAGCCAGCCTCCTCCACAAGACTTTATCAGTTCTGCGAGAATCAAAGATTTTGAAAAAAGAGAGTGCATTGGGGAAAGACATGTAAATGTCAAGGCTCTGAAGGAGCGGTCTGTACCCTTTGGGACTCTGTTTGACCATGCGGGTCTTGCCCCCATTTCCCATTTCCCTGAGTCCACTGGGTATTGTCTTCATTCGGTGAGAATGTTTTATCAGAATGCTTCAAGCTTACTTGATCAGGAGGACGGACATCGAGAATTTCTAACAATGGTTAGAAATATTAAGATTAAAGTTACACCTCAACTGATTGGAGAGGTGTTAGGGATGAAGGCCAGGATTGAAGGAAGAAATTACCTGAAACGTCAAATCTTCTCCACCACCTCCTGGAGAGTGGTCGTGGATGGAATTTGTGTTCCCGATACTCAGTCGACGGGAAATTCAGTGTTTTCAAAAGAACTTCGACCGGAGTATCGCTACTTGAACTTTATTGTTTGCTACAATATTCTTCCCAACATGCAAACAAAAGTTCTTCGATAGGATTGGATGTTATTTCTTTATTTTCTTGGAAACCCCACAGCGGCTATGGGATCGAATTTAAATATTCCTTATCTCATCTGGTCGAGGATGGCACGGTATGTGGAACATGCTCACCCTACAGAGAGACTTCCCTATCCTATGATCATTATGCGTATTTTTCGCAAATTTAAGGTCGACACAAGTGCGAGCTCCTACATGCACAGTCTAGGAACGATCAATGACACGACTATTGTGAAGTCTCTATCCACTAAACAAGATGAGCCTCCATCACCTCCTCGCCGACCAAGAGCACAACCACAAGCGACAGCTTCCGCACCACAAGCAACAGCTTCAGCACCACAAGCAACAGCTTCAGCTCCACCTCCAGCAGCTTCAACTTCAGAGGATGATGCTTCAGTTACTTCTATTTATAAAGAGCAACAGCGTCTTTCCTCCGAGCAGGAACGGATGTCAAATGAATTTATTGAAATGAAGGAAGAAATAAAAGAAGTTAAAAAGGGACAGGTGTCCATGAACAAACGCATCAAGAAAATTTTCCAAAAACTCGGATGCGTTAGTTCCGACGACTCAGAGTAATCTTTATTTTGTTACTCTATAACATATCTTTCTGTTTTGCAGGTTTTTTAAGTTTTAGTTCTTACCTTTGTTTTTTGAACTTTTAACACTCCCTTTAATTTTTGGAATTTTGGCTACTTTAGTGACAAAAAGGGGGAGAGATATAAGAACAATTGAAACAATGGTTACAATGGTGTGAGAACTTTGAACTTTGAAACTTTGAAGGTAAGTATCAAAACAACATTTGGTTCTGTATTGTGTTTTGAATGCATGCCTCGACTAACTATTCGACTAACTATTTGGGCATGTATTATTACTAACAAGTTGTTTGATTACTAACAAACTTATGACATTTGGATTTTAATGCTTAGAAGATATGTCTGTTTCTGATTATGATCTTAATACATATCTGAGTTCACAAATGTCATGGTGAGTATAAACTCTATCTCTGTTTGGTTTTGAATGCTAAATATTCTTGAGGTATCTAACGATTGCTTTTGTCAAGAATGATTCCTTTTGCAGAGATTACAGATGTCTAAGTCTAGAGTCTATTTTAGGAGTTTATCTCATGTACTTATTTCTTGGTTCTCAAATGTAAATTTTTGTTGTATGGTGATAGCAACAAAAATATCTTTTTGAATTTTCTTGAGTGGATTTTTGTTTTGTCACGAAACCGCCAAAGGGGGAGATTGTAAAGGAATTTGTTTTGGCGTATTTCGTGAAAGTGTTAAGTCTTGAAGATTGAAGATAAAGAAGTTTGGATCATATACCTCAATCTCAAGAAAGAAGAATTCAAAAGGATCAGGTACGTTTAACTAATTAATTTTGATGATCCGAATACTTCTTATAGTGTAGAAACACTTGGATGGATTTTTAATTGTATAAAAAATTAAAAACTGGACATGGGACATGTTCAGGATCCGGATCAGTGATCACAGTCCGGACCCCGAACGTTGTTTGTTCATGCGCAAATCCAGTCCGGAACAAAGCCAATTCTGATCCGGACCCCGAACATGGGTTTTTGCTGAAATGTATGAACAGTCCGAACCGGGTACTTCAATCCGGACCCCGAACGTATGTTTTTCTGGAAATTGTCTGTTTAGCCACGACAGTCCGGACCGCGGATTCTACAGTCACCGTCGTCCTGAAAAATTCCAGATTAGGTCAGTTTTTGATTCTTATCCTCTTCCAACGGTTTCTAACCTATAAATAAACCCTACGATTCATTTTTTTAGGGTAATCCAAAATATGGTCAAAAAGAGAAATCCACATATAGAGAAGAAAGGAAATCACTAGATTTAATTCTATGTTTCTTCATCTATATTGATTAATTTGATTCTAGGTTTTCATACTCAGATTTTGAGTAGAATCAAATTAATGAATACTTAGATGGTATTTCCGATCTATCTTTGATCTAAGTATTCGGCGGATCATCACCACCCACAAACAACGATTTTTCCAAAATCGGCGCGTGGACTCGCGTGGCCTTGTGGATTCAAGGTGCAACCGCTCTCGTGGATTCGGAGCGAGGTACGTTCGTGGATTCGAGACGTGCTACTGGGTGAAGACTGTGGATTCGGTTGGACGTCGTGGATTCGACGTTGGACGCCGTGGATTCGGCGTTGGACGCTAATCGTGGATTCGAGGAGCGTTGCGGAGCGAGCGGAGAAGATCTACTAGGAACGTATGGAAAAAGGTCGAGTCGTCTGTGAGTACGGTATATCACCTTTGTACGTGTGTTAATTCTAGTGGATTTCGCCGTGTTATCGGTCCCGTGGTTTTTTACTCCGGTTTTGGAGTTTTCCACGTAAAAATCTTGCGTGTTATATTTTCATTTCCGCATTGGGTTTTATTGCGCAACGATTTTTGAGTGTTTATTGTTTACACCTATTCACCCCCCCTCTAGGTGGTTCTTCTCCTTTTTAGATCCATATTTTATCATAACCCAACAGTAGGTGGTTGTTATATTCCTCTACTTTGACGAGCTCACTAGGAATATTAGAAAGATCCTTATATTGGACTTATTGATTGATCAATACTCGTGGTTGGAATTATGCATGCTTGTGCGGTTATTTGGTTTGCTATGTTAGCGGTTAACCTTGCATGTGGAATTGAATATTAAATTGGGACAAAGTGAATTACCTTGATGGTGGGTACTACTTGAGGATGTTATGACATGCATAGGTGGATAGTGATATTGATCGATGACTTATTCTATTTTTCTCGAGAACACTTGCATGCTTGTATGGACATCTAGATAGGCCATCTTTTATTGCTACACTATCATGTTGGAATCTAACTTAGAAGAAACCATGTTTGTTCTTTCTCCTTTCTTTCTAGACTCTAGATACGTTGCTCGGGTTAGAGCAGGGATTTGGGATAGTATAGCCGGGGCCTGGATTGTAGATTGTGGGATATTGCGACATCCGCGGATATTGGGCTGTTGACCGGATGTCGGTTGAGGGACATGGTTGTGGATTATAGGATATGGCGGTAACCGCGGATATTGGGCGGTTGACCGGAGGCCGGTTGTTGGACCTGGTTGTGGATTATAGGATATGGCGGTAACCGCGGATATTGGGCGGTTGACCGGAGGCCGGTTGTTGGACCTGATTGTGGATTATGGGATACTGCGGCAACCGCGGATATTGGGCAGTTGACCGGATATTTACTTATGCATCAAATTGGGGATCGGGTTCCATTAGTGGAGGGATTTGTTCTACTTGGGCATTGTAGTGATCCAGTCCTGCTTTTATCTTACTTGTGGCATGGTTACTTTTCTCGTGTGGGTAGCTCCCCTCGATTTCCCCTCTAGAGCGTGGGGGTCAGACAGTTATTGAGTTTTGTCTATCACATCGGCGCGGCTTACTTGCCCGATGATAAGGGCGGCAGTAGGAGTTTTTGCTATCACATCAGTGCGGCTTACTTGCCCGATGATGAGGGCGGCATAGATTGGGTTTATTTGGGTCGGTTAGTTACTGATGCATACGGTTATTCCATTTTGGGATTGCATTTAGAGGCATAGTAGTGGTAGTTTTCTTTCTTCAGTAGTCTTTATTGCTTACCACTCTTCTTTCCCTTTTGCCTCTGGTAGACCTAGTGGGTGCGTCGGAGTCTGAGGATTTACCCACTAGGGGAGGCTACTGGTTTACTAGTAGTTCTCAACCCCATTCTTCTTTCCTCTTTCTCTTCTCCTTTGTTTTGCAGTGTCTTCTGCGGGTGCTGCTGGGCTTTCAGCGGCGGGTCGAGGAAAGAGGACGGCTGAGTAGATAGATCTCCTGGCAGGATGAGAGAGTTAGCTGGACTGTTGGTGTACCCATTTTACTCAGATTGTTATACTTTTACTTTTGGGTCTGGCTTTTGCCAGCAGGTTGTATTTATTTTTGGTGAGCTGGGAGAGATAGATGTATTATTTTATAGATGTACAGTATTTTATTTCCAACTTCAGTCTGAGATGCAGTAGTTTTTAGTTCAGCTCTGTTTTTATTGCTCTTTTATTGTATCTCTTATATCTGAGCAGGTTACTAGTATTTCGTGTACGCGGGAAATTCTGTGTGCACGGCGGATTTGTAGACGGGCCCGGGTTCTGGTTTACACCCGGGGCGTGACAGTCAGTTTAGCATTCTTATCATAATTGAACAATGCGTACCGGTATTAAAAGGTAGGTTCCGGTACTCAATCACGCAACATACAAAATTTTATATTTCGTACCGGTACTCAAAGTTAGGTTCCGGTACTCAATGTAAATTCCAGAAAATCTCATGTCGGGTTTTGAGGAACTCAACGTGTGGTTCCGGTACTCAATGTAAAATACTGAATTTTTCAAAGATAAATTTAACAAAACAAGCCATGTACCGGAATCCACACTTAAAATAAGTTATGAGTTAAAATCCAAGCTCCCAAAACCTATTCTAAACCCGGTTTCAATAAAATCATGATTCCAAAGATTGTAAATATACTTAAATCACCATGATTACTTTAATCATACCTAAGTATCTACTTGAGCTCTTGTTGAATCTTCTATGAGTCTTCGATTACAGATTGACAATTTGATCACTTCAAGACTCCGACTCAAATCACGAAATATGCCAACATAAAAAATCGTAACACTGCTGTCTTTATGATTTGAGGAATTGTGGGTTCCAGCTGTACTTGGACGGATTGGTAGCGGTATTCTCCTAGGGATATTTTGATTTACTTCCCGAGTGACTGGGAGCATGTGGAGCGCTTGTGGATGATGCTACAATGTCTGTGAGGAAGAAGCTATATGCCGTATTGTTAAGGTACAAGTTTTAGCTTCGGGAACATACCTTCTTGGGCCACCTTATTCTAGCCGTAGGAGCGGCTGTGGAAATCCGGCCAAAATGGATGCTATACGAGATTGGCCGAGATCGACATTTACTGTTGAGGTGAGGAACTTCTTAGACTGGGCAGTGCCAGGAGAGCTTGACGAATGGATGATGAGACTGATACCAGCGCCAATTTGATGGGAGATGGATTTGCGAGTTATAGTGACGCCTTCTATAGTGGATGTGGAGTTACCATTGGGTTATTGTTGAGCATTCTGTATCACCCTGACGAAGCCACTGTAGTGGCGGATACCTTGAGCGGGAGAGCTGTCTGGGATTGAGTTTGATGATTCCACAATTGGCGCTGTGTGGAATTGTTGAGGCGAACAGGGCTTGAGGTTGTGTCCCTGGGGGTCCCTTTTTGATTGTAGCCTGCGGTTGAGCAGCCCTCTCGGATGGACTGGATCCGAGAGTGACTGAGTGAGGACCTCGGCTTGTGGGCTCCTTTCCTTCTTGGATGATCGTGTGGGTGTATTTCGGGTCGCCTTGGTTGAGTTGGCACCAGGGTGTGGTCTTGGTGCGTGTTGCACTGGTTGTTTTTTTTTTGTTTTCCCCCCAGCCTCCTTGTTGGAGTCCCTGATGTTTTTCCACGTCTCAGCTCAGAGGTGGTATGCTTACGGATCCCTCGCCCATGATTGACTCTCTCCATTTGAGATCTGTGAGTGTTTGGAGTACGAGGGATGCCGTTGCGAATTCTGGCTCGTGAGATGAGAGGATTGCGCAACCGGGCCATGCTGTACTGGTTATTGTTGTTGTTGAGGAGTAATCACGGGGAGTGAGTGGCGACTTGGGAGCTGGAGACGGTGATGATGAGTACCTACCCGTAGTATTTGAGACTCCCTTTTGAGTTGTGTTAGTTTCGAGGACGAAACTTTCTTTTACTGGGGGAGGATGTGAGGACCCGGATCCCCGCGAGAGGATTACTGTTGGATCAGCAGCTTCTAGAGGCCTTTGTTGGGTGTCGGAGGTGTTTGTGCGCATATTGGACCCAAGAAATGGACTAAGTGCGTAAAATGGATCATGAGTGTATTCGGATGCCCCCGTCGAATTTTAGAAGCGGTTTCGCGCGAAACGGACATCGAATTTGGATTCAGCGCGGAAAAACGATAGAAATTGATTAATTAGTTGTATTTTTCTAAGTACGAACGCCCAAAAACGGACACCCGGAAGTTTTCAGCATTTTCGGGTGCATGGTGGACCGGCGGACCGACGGCTGTGCCATGTGGCGGCTTCCTATTGGTGCCGTAAGCCACGTGGCGGAGCAGGAGTCACGGCGCAGTGGGCTCGGCCCACGGGAGGAGGCGCGGGCAGCGCGCGGGCCAGGCAGGCGCGCTGGCAGGCGCGGTGCGGCGAGGGCGGTGCGCCACGTGGCGTCTTCCCATTGGCGCGATGTGGACAGGTGGCAGCAGTAGGTTGGCAGGTGCAGCAGGCACAGTCCGAGGAGTCACGAGCGAGCGCCTTGTGATGCGTGGACGGCGGGAATGCCAGCAGCGCGCACGTGGGCGCAGCGGCCGAGGTGTTGACGCGCGGGAGGCGGGCGCGAGGCCGTGCCACGCGATGGAGCGTGGTTGGCGGACGCCAACCACCCGTGCGGTGGGCGCGGGCCACGCGGCGCAGCGCGGGTGGCCCATTTCGCTGTTTGCTGTGCGGGGCCACGTGGCGCGATGAGGATGATTCGGACGCTGATGGTTCGGGGGACTTTTTGGGGAACTGTTTGCGCCCGAAAGTTTCGGGCGCCCGGAAGTTGTCCCCCAAAGTATATTTTTCACCCGGATTTCAGCCTATAAATTGGCATGGGGTGCCCCATTGCGGGAATTTTTGGAGGTTCTGGGAGCCCCCCATCGGCAGAGCTCTTCACCACTATGTTCTCTACTCCCCAATGGATCTTGGGTATTTTTGGAGGCCGTGTCATCGGCGTTTTCTGCAACACGGCGCACTTCGACGCTCCTTCGTTCATGGCTTCTACCGTCGCATTTCAGTGCGCGAGGCCCCCTGAGCTACCCCGATGAAGTTTTGTGCCGATTTTTGTGGCAGCGCATTCACGAGAGGCGCGCCTTCAATTTCCCTGATGATCATGTTGCTCCGCTTCTAGTTTTTGGTGGTGTTCACGAGGTATCTTATGACCCCCTTGTACTGCTGCGAGGTATATATAGGACAGCGGTGGAGTATTGTTAGAATTTATCGGCCTACGGGCATCGGAACGGGACGATTGAGGACTCGATCGACGTCTACGTTTCGTGAGGAACGCGACCGTATTTTTATCGGAATTTTTGGAGGACTCTTCGAAGGTGATATTTAAGCTTCTTCGTGACTGATTTCCGCAGATTTGTGAGTTGTGGATTGATTGGCTTACCGCGATGTTCTATTTGTATCTTGCCCTACAGGTGTCGGAACGAGGAGTATAAATAACGATTTGCATCTACTCGTCGCGAGGATCGCAGCTGTGATTTTTCTTGATTTTGTGGAGGACCGCACGTAGGTGAAACATCCCCTTCTTCTGTGCTGGATTGTAAAAAACAGCAAGTGCTATTTTTGGGGTGTGTTTGTGGTGTCGATTGATTGTTGGATGTGATGTTGGTAGGAGAGGAGGCTTGTGCGACCGAGTACCAAGGGTGCGGTTTCGGTGAATTTTGATAGGGAGTGGCTACGCACTTCACCAACTTCGGCTTTGCCTGCAGAAAGCGTTTCGGTGGGTTGCTTCGTCTCCAGAGCCGGTGGACGGTTCTCTAACTCTATTTGTTAGTATGCATGCATGATTTAATGTACAATTTTAATGATTGTGATCTAAGCATGAGAAATAGTTTGAATGATGGGATTGAGGCTTAATTGATAAATTGTACATGATATGTGAATTTGAGCGTTGCATGATTTATTTACCCTTATACATGAGGGAGAGTTACAAGATAAAGATGGTTATCCTATACCAGTGGAAAAGCATGCTAGATGATGATGTTCACTTGTTGGAAAATATGATTGATGCATGGCTGCTCTATATTGTTTAAGCTTGTGAGCATGTATGACTAGAGTATACTACCTTTGATTGGAAGAAAGCATGTTATGAATTGTTCATGTTGTTGGTTCAGTTTTATGCTTAACATGGTTAGAGGATTATATATTGATTATTGGAACTTGACCTAACACCACGTCATATGTTGCAAGTTTAACTAGACTAGTAGAGAACCTTCACTTGGATTATATATTGATTATTGTGGGACGTGTGTTGCACTCGTGCCTGGGGGCTGAGTGAAGTCTGGTAGCGGAGTTTAGACCAGTGCTAGTGTTGTTGGGAGCCGTTTGGGTAGACGGTGGTCCCGGGCCGTCGAGTATCCTCCGGTCGGTGTTGTTGGGAACCGTTTGGGTTGACGATGGTCCCGGGTCGTTGAGTGTCGTCCGACCATTTTTGTTAGCCCTTAGTTGTGGGTCGATCCCGGCTGTGGAGTACCTCCAGCCTCTGTGTTTAGCGTGGCGAGTTGGGTGTTTCGTTTTGGGAGCCGTTTGGGTCGACGGTGGTCCCGGCTGTGGAGTATCTCCAGCCATTGAGTTTAGCGCCACGAGTTGGTTGAGTTCGCTTGTGTTTCGAGATTCATGAGTGCGTATTAGCTGGGTTGTTGAGAGTGTTCCGACCGTCGTACGAGGTGTTTAAGGATCTTGAGTCCTTCCGTTCTGAGAGTGAGCGTGGATTTTGACTATAGCCTGCATGAGCCACTTTGAGCTCGACAGAGATGCGCGGATACCTTTTTCCTCGGTGGGGTTGCGCCCCTCGAGTGCCCCGTCGGGAGTGGGCCTATTACTTTCGTATCGTGACTTATCGATGCTGTCCCTCTAGGTGGGCCTTTTTTTAGGCAGTCACGGACGCAGTCCTTCTGGTTGGGCCAGTTTTGACAGTCACGGACGCCCTACGTAAGTCCATTCCTCCGTGGATGTAATAGCAGTAAGTAGGTGGGCGCGTGCTTTATTGGACACTATGGGGCAGTCAGTTCGATTGGGTCGATTGAGCACCCTGGGGTGCGAATGGTTGCATATCTTTTCATCTGTATCACCTATTGAGCATATAGATAGAGTCATGGTAACTGTAGAATATCTCCAGCTTTTCTTGTTCGGTTTTTACTGCATTGTTATCTTATACCTCTAGTAGACTTAGCGGGCAGACCGTCGGGCTTGGTGGCGGTACCCACCGAGAATTACGTGTTGATGTAGTTCTCACACCCGTTGGGGGTTCTCTCCCTCCTTTTTCTTTCCTCTCTTTTGTTTTGCAGAGTCATCTGCGGGAGATGGTGATTCTGCTGTTGCTGTTCGAGACGAGAGAGTCGCGAGCTAGATCCCTACCTGTCTTTGGAGAGTAACTGTACCTCTTTATTGGAGATTTATTGTACAGTCAGTTAGATTGCTTATTTTTACTTTTGAGAGATTGTTGTATTGTGAGGATCTGACTTGTACTGAGAACCTGTACACTGGTGTATTATTATTTTAGTTTATCTCCCCGTTTGGGTTCTTGGATGTTGTATCAGAGGTTATTCTATGATTCCATTTTTGGGAGATGGATATTGTATCATTTTTCCAGTTGTACAGTGTTGGATTTGAGTTTTACAGCTTTTCATTTTACAGCTCTGATATCTGTTTAGCTGTAGTAGATTTTTCTTTGCAGGTTGGACGCTTCGCCTATGCAGAGTTTTCGTATAGGTGGCGTATCTGTTGGCGAGCCCAGGTCGCAGTTTCGACCCCGGGGCGTGACATGGCCCACCATAGATAACACACGGATCCTGTCGCTGATGTTGATACTGCTACTGCCGGGGATACTGCTGCTGAGAATGCTGTCGCTGCTGATACTGCGGCTGCTGCTGGGGTCCACCAGATCTCTAGCGCCTCTGAAACCCACGACCCTTAGGGTGAAATCGTGGAGGTCTCGGAGGCTCCTGCCTACTCGTTCGTCCCTCACCTTTATGCGCTGGGCGCTTCACGCCCGAACTCCCACCTGGGGCTGTGTTCCTCTCAGTTATAACTACATTTCCTCGCTCCACATAAAGAGCCTGCTCCATCAAGGCGTCTAAGGTTTGTAGTCTGCGTGAGTGAACAAACTGATAGATATCTCGGCGCAAACCCCGCTCGAACATGTAAATTGTGGGTTATGGGATAATGGATCTGAATAGGGGAAAAACCACCTAGAGGGGGGGTGAATAGGTGTAAACAATAAACTCACCAAATCGTTGCGTAAAAAATAACCCAATGCGGAAAAATAAATAAGTACGCAAGATTTTACGTGGAAAATTCCGTCACAGGAGTAAAAAACCACGGGACCGATAACACGGTGAACTCCACTAAGATTAAACACGTACAAGGTGATATACCGTAACTCTACGACTCAACCTTTTCCATACGCTCCGAGTAGATCTTCTCCGCTCGCTCCACAATGCGCCTCGAATCCACGATTTTCGTCCAACTTCGAATCCACGAAGTCCAACGTCGAATCCACGGCGTCTAACCGAATCCACGGTCTTCACCATTATAGCACGTATCGATCACACGAACGTACCTCGCTTCGAATCCACGAAAGCGGTAGCATCTTGAATCCACAAGGCCACGCGCATCCACGCGCCGATTGTCCTTTCGGAAATCATTGTTTTGTTTATTGGTGGTGATAATTGAGTACTTAAATCATATAGATTGGTGGTGATAATTGAGTATTCATCGATTTGATTTTTCAAAAGAAATAAGGAGTTTTGAAACCCTAGAACCAAATCGATCAATAGAGAAAAAAAACCTAAAATAAACGGTGTTTACCTTTTCTTCTCTATACGTGGATTACCTTTGATCCTTTTTTTGAGATACCCTAAGAGATGATATTAGGGTCTATGTATAGGTTAGAAACCTTTTGGAAAGAGATAAAAATCAAAAACTGACTTAACAGATTTTTTTTCCGCACGGCGGTCCGGACTGGATTTGGGTGATCTGGACTGTCGTCTTTTTCAAGAGAATTTTCTGAAAAAATAATTCGGGGTCGGGACTGGAATGACCTGATCCGGACTGATTCATGCGATATTGCAAAAACAGAGTTCGAGGTCCGGACTAGATTTGTAGAGTACCGGGACTTTGTGGAGTGCACCGACCTCGCAAGATGGCGTGGTGCGGAGAAATCGCCTCGAGCGTGTTCCTTATTTGTTTATAGATGAGTTCGGGTTGATTCTGATCAACGCGGAAGCCCCAGCTTGAATCGTAAGTTTTTGGGTTTTGTGCGCCGTTAGAGGACCAGTTTTGTAGAGCCCCAACTCCACAGTTGTGCACAGAAAATTAGAAAATGCTTGGGACACGTGCATTTTCAGATTACAGTGGAGTTCGGGAGGTTCCGGACTGACGCGGAGGACCCGAAGGCAAAAAGTGAGTTGGAGTTGGCAATTAATGGATCGGATTTTTAGATTGAGCACACCGACACCACAATTGAGCTTTTTGAGTGGGAAAAGCTTTGGACATGTGTATTTTCAGATTACAGCGAAGTTCGGGAGGTTTCGGATTGCTGCGAGAGCCCCGAAGGCAAAAAGTGTGTTGGAGTTGGCTTAAAATAGATTATTTAATTAATTTAATCAATTGTAATTTGTTAGCCTGTGAAGAAAGAAAAGAAAAGTGAAATGAATGGATTTAGTGGAATGAGATTTTTTTTGATGGGGGCTTATTGGTCTTTTCCTTGCTAGCTGCCTCTCTCCCAGCTCAATTAATTAGCCCTGCCACTAATTAATTGAGCGCCACGTCATCGTCTCTTTCTCCCCTTCAAAAACAGAGGAAAAAAAAGAAAGCAGAGGAAGAGAAGAATGAGAGAAAAGAAGAAAGAAGGAGAAGGAGAAGTGGAAAATGGGGATGTAAATGAAGACTTGGAGAGGTGGTGGTGTCCCCTGCTGTTGGAGGCCGAGTGGAGCGAGCGGAGCGCGGGCGCGTCGAGCTCCAACGAGGTATGTGCAGTTTTCCGTTGGAGTTTGGGTTTGGTTTTTGGATGGCAGGTAGTGTTGGGTTTTGGAGTTTTTGTTGGTGGAGGTGTTGTGGTGGCCGCAGTAGGGGAGCCGCGCGGGCGCTCATGGGTGGGCGCGCGGCTGGCGCAGGTTGCTGCGCGGGCGTGCGCAACAGGGCGCCGCGTAGCGCGCAGCTGGGCGCCACGCTGCGGGCGCCAGGGCGCCGCGCTGCGCAGCTGGGCGCCGAGCGGCAGGCCCATGCGCCGCGCGGCAGGCCCCTGCGCCGCGCGGCTGGCACCTGGTGCCGCGCGGCACGCGCCAGGGCAGCGCGCGGCGGCGCGCGGACGCCGCGCGGCAGGCGGCAGGCGCGCCAACTGCGCGGGCTGCGGCAGCGCAACGCGCTATTTGGCCTGGCGCAGGGTGCGACTCGCGACGACACGCGGAGTCGACTTTGGCTGAAGTCGGTTTTGCTTGAGCTTGTGTTTTTATTTTTGGTGGGCTGATGCGTTTTCCTTCTCTACCCTGTGCTTGGTGCAGCAGCTTCGGTGTGCGCGGCGAGCTCGGTGCCGCGCGAGCAGTTAGAGCCGACGGTGGACGGCGCGTGGGACACAATCAGAGTGCGGAGCCGCGGTGAGGTGGGCTGCGCGGCAGTTTTATTGATCTCTGTTTACTCGAGGCTTGGAGCCTAGAGAAAGAGAGTGAGAATCCCTTTATAGTGTACTGTGGATTTTTTTGTGTGGGTGCTGTGGGATGTATGTGTGAGAAGTGTGTGTGAGCTGTGGATCTGGGCAGTTGTTTGTTGGTTATGTTTGAAGGTGTTGGACTTAATTAATTTGATGTTTATGTGAGCAAGTATTTTAGTGATGCTGTGGGTGTGTAGCGTGTATTGTGGGAGCTTGTGGGGTGTAATTGAATTATATAATTTTGTTATGTGAGCTGTTGATGTTGGACTTGTAGTAGGCTAGAGACCTTGGTGATGGTGTGTGGTGTGCTTGAGCCTTATTTTGTGCTGCTTGTTGGCTGTGGGTGAGCAGGAAGTGTGCTATGGACTTATGTTTTTGGTGTTTTTGAGAGCGGGTGTTTTATGTGTGCCTATGGTGATGTGGTGGACTTGGAGTGGGTTTTAGACTCCTGTTTTGTGCTGTGAGCTTGTAGCAGAGGTAGAAGCAGCCACGCGCCTTTGAAGCAACTTCAGCAGATCTGCGTTAGTGAGCTAGTCGCACTTCACCGACTTCAGCGATTGCCAGCGGAAAGCATTCCAGGTGGGTTGGAATTTCTCCAAAATGTGTGGAATGCCCTTTAAAGCTATTGAATGCAAGTTGAGCATGTTTATTATGTTATTTTCTCTGTAATTAAATCTGATAGTTGCCAGAGAATTTTTAGAAAATTGTTTGGAACCCCGGATTATTTTTAGTATACTCCTGATACTATAGGACACAAGACTGCATGTTCTGTTGGCATCATTTTTGCATCCTGATCGTTTTAAAAATTGAGAAAGCCGTTTTAAGGAAAAATCAGCATTTTTAAAGGTGGTTTTTAAAACATAAGTTTGCCAGAGTTATGGCATAGATTCAGGGTGCATTAGACCTCGTGCCTGGGGGCCGAGTGATCCCTTTTTGAGTTTTGGGATGAGTTTCTAGTGTCAGGTGGATTGAGCTTCCTTGTGGACTGATGAGATTTCTAGATCATGAGTTATGTATCTCTGATTTGATAGTGGAGGTGGTTCTCCCACCTAGTTATGAGAGTTTTGGGTTCTGGCAGATCGAGTCGTGGAGGTTTCCCGACTTAGCCATGGGTTGTGTTTTATCAGATTGAGTCGTAGAGGGTTCTCCGACAGATTATGTGAGGATTTGGGCAGTACCTGATTGAGTCGTGGAGTCTTTTTCCGACTGAGTTGTGTTATTTGAGCATTGAGTTTCCGATCTGTTTGATCGTGAATCATAGCCTGCATGTGCTGCTTATGATACATGTTTAGCTATAGATCTTTTGCAGGGTAGACGCTTCGTCTGTGCGGCAGTTTCCATACAGGCGGCGGATCTGTTGGCGAGCCCGGGTCGCTGTTCGACCCCGGGGCATGACAAGATTGGGGATGATCCGGACTGTAATTTCGCATGAATCAAACCTTGTTCGGGGTCCGGATCCTGAACATGTGAAGTGTCCAGTTTTGATTTTTATGCAATGAAAATTATTCCAAATGTTTCTAAACTATAAGAATGTATTCAGATCAGCAAAAATATTTAGTTAAACGTACCTGATCATTTTGAATCCATTCTTCTTGAGATTGATGTATGTGATCGACAATTCTTCAACTTCAATCTTCAAGACTCAAAGCACTTCACGAAATACGCCAATACAAAAATCCTTAACATAAATCCTATGTGCCTCATCCGTGGCCGCATGCGGTACACTGTTTAGTAGCCGATTGAAATCCAAAATGTACTCCTGGGCTTCTCTCTGGTGATCCTGCCCTGACTGCTCTCTCTCAGACTCATCGGGAGAATGAGGCTGCGAACGCATCAGTACTCTGCGTCGGGAAGGCATCGTGCTCACCTGCGTCAAAATCCACACATCAGGACAAAACAAATGCTCGACCCAATCTAGCGAAAATCTAGGATATGTCACCCTTTCTTGAGCATTATGTTGTCTGCAGCCAACATAATCGCTTAGGAGAATAAACAAGCTAATCACTCGTCCTATCCCTTAGAAGAGGTATAAAACTTAATCATGACTCTCGCTACAAATCACGACTCTCACGTAGTCATTCTAGGGTCTGTCAAAAGCCTAGGGTTTCCTATGTCCCAACTGACTAAGCTCTGATACCACTTTAATCTGTCACGCCTCGGAGTCGAAACTGCGACCCAAGCTCGCTAACAGATCCGCCGCCCATACGGGAAGCTCCGCATAGACGAAGCGTCTAACCTACAAAAGATAATACTACAACTATTCAAATATCAGAGCTGTAAAATAAACTAGTGAAATATAAAAGTATAACTCCAAATAGTACAGATCTGAACTTCACAATACATAAGTCTCTCAAAATGAAACTCTCAAAATTAACTATCTACCATAATCCAGCAGGCTACAAAGCTCCAAAAAAAGGGTACCACTATACTCCAAGAACAGGTGGGGAACTAGCTCGCGACTCCCTTACCTCGATCTGCAGGTGCAGCAACAGGAGTAGGAACAGGGGTAGATGCCTCTGAAAAATCTGTCACCATCAAAGGGTGTGAGAACTACACCGTCACGTAGTTCTCAGTGGGTACCGTCTCCAAGACCAATGGTCAGCCCACTAAGTCTACTAGAGGCATAAGATAACAATGCTATATGGAAAGATAAGTAAGCAGGAAATAAACTCTACTGCTACCATGCCTCTATCTATAATGCTCAATGGGTGATACAGATGAAAATGATGCATTGACTCTAACTCAAAATACTCGGTCAACCCAATCACACTGACTGCCACATAGAGTCCAGACAAACCTGCGCCTACTTACTGCCACACATCCCTACTGGAATAGGAATTACGTAGGCGGTTCCACACGGACTGCGTCGATAAGCTGCGAAAGATAAGTAACAGACCTAGCTCCGGAGCGGCACTCGAGGGGCGCGATCCTATCGAGGAAAGTATCCGCGCATCTCTGTCAAGCTCAAATGGCTCATGCAGGCTATAATCCAAATCCATAATCAATCAGATCGATAACAATAACTCAACACTAACAACATCTGCTGGAGACACTCCACATCTTGAGACCACCGTCAACCCAAACGGCTCCCAAAACAGAACACCCAACTCACAAATGACACAGAACTGCCCGACACCGTAAAGGTCTGAGAATCCCTATAGGACAGTGCCTAGAATTCCAATCAAACAAGAACAGACTCCAGACTCAACCTTTCGAAGTTCTCGCCCCCTTACAGTTCGGGAAAAATCAACTCCCTCGGGTAAAACATCCTGAGGAAACCAAGAAGAATCCGAAAGTTCCGGGAGACTAGCACCTACAACCCTATCAAACAAGAACAGGTTCTAGGCACAGCCCCCATAGTTTTTGTCCCAAAATATGGAAACAGTCCCTTGAACCCAGGTCACTCAAACCCTCTCGGGTGAGGAAGTTTGCAAGAAAATATGACAGTTATTATTGAAAAACTATTTTGATTTAAGAAGCTCAATTTAATAAATTTTAGTTCTTTAAGAAAACCAGTTAAAACAAGTTTTATTTTCCAAACCCTGAAGGGCTAATGCCTTCACTCAATCAAAATAAAACAGGCTCCGGCGACCTTTCAAAATTCGGAAGGAAAACGTCGATTTACTGAAATCATGTGTGTGTTCAAAACAGTCTGGGTTCAGGGTCCTGTTATCACAAGTACACTACTGCCACAAACACAGTAACGACAAAAAGATCAGAGAAAACTCGACAACCCGGGGTCACCGTTTACTCAATCGACTCCCGACACTAGAACAAGATTAGCCACAGCTACCAGACCCCACTCGGCCCCCAAGCACGAGTGTAACATGCATCCTACACTAAAAAAATTCCGACCACTCAACCCACTATCCAGGCGAGGAAAACACTATGTCCAGGAACAGAATGTAAAGTGGGGATGTCTAAAGTATAGAAGAATCTAGCCCAAATGAGGATTCTCTATTAGTCTGGTTAAATACATAAAAATATATGACGGGGTGCTAATCAAGGTTCCAATATTTTGTTATCACAAGAAATAACCAATTTACTAATTCTATCATACATGCTTGCATCTCGGTCCACAAAAGGAGTACTCAACTTATCACGCATGCATACTACAACAAATAATTAGTACGTCGCCCGCTAGTTTTGGAGGAAAATCCAACCCACCTGGATGCGTGTGTCGGTCTGGAGTCCAGATAAGCCAAAACTGGACGAGTGCGATCCTCAGGTTCCCACGATTCCAACACACCAAAAAGCACTCAAAAAGTCCTCCCGGTCACCGAGATATGAGCCAAACACTGCGGTAAGTCCAAAATTAGCAAAACGACATCATTATCGCGCATCTATCCACGAAACAGTGAAATATCACCTGCGAGATGCACTCCAAAAATTCCAAGAAAAATATTGTTGCAATCCTCGCGAAGTGTAGATAGAAATCGAGTCCTCATAGGATAAAATTCAACAACCGTGCACTGAGATAAAAATCCAACAAGCTCTACTGTCCAGAAAAATCCACAGCATAGAAGGGGTTCAAAGATGCTCCAAAAATCCCAATAAAAACCCAAAAATGAGAAGAATGATAAATACAGAAATCGAAGAAATACCTCTTGTGGAAACGATGCCATAAAAATCAGCTAAAAACTCCCACGGGTCAGCTCAGGGGAGCCCACGGACAAAACTGCGACGGAGAAAGCACTGAAAGAGGAATGCCAAAGCACACCGAGTCGGGGAAAGCGTCGATGTCACGGCCTCCGAAAATGCCAAGACTCCTTCAAAGTGTGGTGGACATGAAGAGAAAGACCTCAGCCAAAGGGGAGCTCCAACAAAAATCCCAAAGGTCTGGAAATGAAGCTTCGAAGGCCTATTTATAGGCAAAAAATTCCAAAGAAAAGAGAGGTTTGGGGTACACTTTCAGGCGCCCGAAAGATTCGGGCGCCGAACACACAACAGCAAAGGCAGCGCCCGGAATCACCCGGGCGCGCCACGTGTCAACCCCACGCAACAGCCAGGTGCGGCCAACCGGGCCGCGCCACGTGGCCTGCCTGCGTGCTCGTGTGGGTGGCGCCCGCCAACCGCGGGCCGCCACCTGGCGCACGCGCGCGTACGGCCGCGTGCGCCCGTGCTGCCCGCCGCGCGACCCGCTCGCCTGTCGCCTGCCCCGCGCCGCCCGCACAGTGCCCTGGCCAATCCCATGCCGGCAGTTGTCGTGCGCCACGGCTCGATGTGCCTGGTGCACGCGCGGTGGGCCGTGGACCGTCCCACCCGCAAATTCAGCCCGTGAAGCCCTATAAGGCTAAAAAAAATCCGAAAATTTCTGTTTTAAATGTTTTCGCGCATTGAGTCCATTTTTGACATTCGAAGTCACCAGAAAAATTCCAAATAGCCATTTTCGAACATTTTTCCGCGTTGAATCCAACGACGGTCTCCATTTTGCGCGAAACTACTTGTATTTTTACCGAAAACGCCCAAATAGGTAAACTTAATTCATTTTCTGCGCTAAGTTCAATTCTTGACTCCGATTTGCCCCCAACCAACTCTGACAGACAACATGGGCCTCCAGAAGCTGCTGATCAAGCTGTAGCTCCTCCACGAAGATTCGGGTCATCACATAGTCGGCTCTGGTAGTGCCGACCTGTGAAGACCCGAAATTCCCACTTATGGAGCACTGTTGCCTCTACAGCTTCTAGAGGCCTATGTGGCGCGTCGGCGGGGTTAGTGCACAATTTGGACGCAAGTGACGGACTTCGGGCTTAAGATGGATCACGTGGGTGATCGGTGGACCCCGTCGAATGCTTAGAAGTGATTTTGCGCGCAATGGATATTAAAATTGGGCTCAGCGCGAAGTTTGGACAAAAGAACATCTTTCCGGATGCCTTCGGCAATTTTTAGAGTTGGAATTTGGCAAAATGGACTTCGGATTTGGATTCAGTGCGCGAAAACGATGAAAATGGACTATTCACTTGTATTTTTCGGAGCCCGGATGACGCGCGCAATTTTTGAGGCTTCTTGGTACTGTTCCGGCACCGGCGGCGGCGGCATGCGGCGGCGGGCAGCGGCGGAGTGCGGCGGGGCAGGCGCGGGCAGGTGCGCGGTCCACCGCGGAGGCGTGCACCGGACGCGGGCCACGTGGCGACTCCCGGTTGGCCGGCGCAGCAGGCGCGGTCCACGGGATAAGCGCGGGTGTACGGTGGACCGGAGGGTGACACGTGGCATCGTGTGGTTCGTCGGTGTTGTGGACCGGGTCTACAGTGCTGGTGTTGCTTGCCTCGGGGCGCGTGCCTGGCAGGGGAGCAGGCGGTGGCGCAGACGCGCGTTGACCCCGTTTCCCGCGCGAGTGCGCTCCACGTGTCGATCCCGCGTTGGTCCACGTGTCGTTCGGCGGGAGGCCAGTTTTGCTGTCGCCTGTTTGGCGGGCGACGTGGAGGCCCGCGGGAGATTCGGGCTGCTACAGTGTTGGGCCGGCCCAACACTGTGTGCGCCCGAAAGTCCCCTTGCGCCCGGAAACCGGGACATGTTCGGTATTTTCCGAATTGTTTCGGGCAGCCTATTTAAAGGATCCGAGCCTCCTTCTTCACCCCTTTTGCCGTATTTTCGAGCTTCCCCTCACCCCGAGCCCTTCATCAAAGTTGCTCCCCTTCGTGTTGCGCACCCTCTGGAGGATTCCTAGGATTTTTGGTGGCACGCACTTCGAGGTTTCCATTTTCTTCGGCGCGGCACGACGCTCGTCCATTTGGGTTCCTCTTCGTCGCGTTTCGGTGCGCGAGCTCCCCCGGCCTATTCCGACCACCGTTTCAGGCGATTCTTGCGCCGTTGGATCCGTGACAGACAGAGCTACGATCTTGGTATTTCCTGCTTCCCCTCATTTCGTGCTTTTCGAGGTGTTTTTCTGAGTTTACTGTGACACGGTTTTTCTGATGGATTTTCTCGACAGCGACACCTTGTCGGATTTTTATCTCCGCAACCGTGCATCAGATGGCAACGTGCTTATAAACTTTTTTCATCTACTCGACGCGAGGATTGTCACAGTATTTTTATTGGATTTTTCTAAGGCTTGCCCGAAGGTATTTTCTTCGCCCTTTATCTGTGCATGGAAATACAGATGTGTGGTTGTGTGTTTGTGAGCGCCCTGTGTTGTGGAATTTGTAACTCGGCCTACGGGGCTCGGAATTTGGCGTGCAGGTACTTGTTTCGAAGGTATCGACGCGAGGAACGCGACAGTAATTTTATTGGATTTTTCAAAATCCGTTCTGCAGGTGAAAACTGTACATCTTCGGGGCTGTTTTCTGATGTTGTATATACTTGGAATATTTTGGATTAAGTGTAATGTTGGACCTTATTGTTGTACCCAAGGGTGTTTGCAAGTGTTGCTGGACCTGTTGGAACTGGAGAAAATTGGACATAGTGGATTCCGGGTGTTTTCAGTTGTTTGGAGCCAAGGCTTGCGCGACTTGTACCGAGGGTGCAATTTTGGCAGATTTTGGACTGTGAGCGTCTACACACTTCCCCGACTTCGGCTTTGCCTGCGGAAAGCGCTTCAGGTTGGTGCTTTGTTTCCAGAAACGGTGGACGGTTCTCTAATTCTGTATGTTGGGATGCATGCATGTTTAGGGTACATGGTTTATGTTTGTAAGGTAGGTAAGCTTGATAATGATAATTGTATAATAATTGCAAGAATAGTATTTATGAGGTATACTGAGGACTTGCATGATTTGGACATCTATGTTGATGATTAGCGTAAGCTTACCTAGAATAGTGTTACCCTATGAGATCTTGTAACATGCCAAGTTAGCACATAGCCTTTCATGTGGTTGGTTTATGCTTTGGGACAGGATTTAGTAGCTATGTGCGGGTTTGTACTCTGAGGAGTTATTATGATCGAGGATTATGGTCAGGTGTAGGCATGTGAATTACTTTGTTGTATCTTTTTTGAGGACAAATGCATGCTTGTATGGACATATAGTTAGGCCCCCTTTTATTGCTACACTACTTATTGGAACTTGACTTAGGAGAAACCATGCTTTACCTTTCTCCTTCTTGTTAGTCAGGTGGTCAGTGTTGCTCGGGTTCGAGCAGGGGTCTGGATAGTGTAGTCGGGACCAGTTGGGTTATTACCGGCATTTACTTTCTTGTTTCACTCGTGTCAGGGGGACCGAGTGGAGTCTAGTAGCTGTGTTTAGACCAGTGCTAGTGTTGTTGGGATCCATTTGGGGACTATGGTCCCGAGGTCTTTGTGAGTTGTTGACCGTTGTGCGAGAGGCTTGGTGATCTTGAGTTTATCCGTTCTGAGAGAGAGCGTGGATTTTGACTATAGCCTGCATGAGCCACTACTCGATAGCGAGTTTGTCCGTTTGGACGCCCTACGTAATTCCTGCCCGTCAGCGGGAGGTGGTTGTAGGTGGGTGCAGGTTTGACTGGACCAAATGTGGCAGTCAGCTCGATTGGGTCGATTGTGCACTTCATGTGCTAGTGGTTGCATACCATTATTTGGTTCTCCCCTTGTGAGCATTTAGATAGAGGCATGGTAGCTGTTGAGAGTCTCCAGCTTTTCTATTTCAGTTTTTACTGCTTTGGTTATCTTATGCCTCTAGTGGACTTAGTGGGCAGATCGTCGGGCCTGGTGGCGGTACCCACTGAGGACTCCCTTTTTAGGTGTAGTTCTCACACCCGTTGGGGGTTTTCCCCCTCCCCTTCTTTTTTCTCCTTTGTTTTGCAGAGTCTTAGCGGGTGTTGCAGATTCTGCGGTTATTGTTCGAGGCGAGGGAGTCGCGTGCTAGATCCCTACCAGTCGTTGGAGAGTAGCAGTACCCCTTCAGAGGAGATCCTCAGTAGATTAGTTGTTTTATTTTTCTCTTTTGAGAGACTGATGTAGTGAGGATATATTATGTATTGTGAGACTGTACACTGATATATTTATTGGAGTTACCTCCCGGTTGGGGTCAGAGCTTGTATTTGAGGATATTGTATTATTATTATTTTGGGAGGCGGACATTGTTGTATTATTTCCAGTTGTACAGTGATTGATTTTAGTTATACAGCAGTTTTTTATTTATAGCTCTGATATCTGTTAGCAGTAGTACTTTTCTTGCAGGTTGGACGCTTCGCCTATGCGGTGTTTAGCATAGGTGGCGGATCTGTTGGCGAGCCCGGGTCGCAGTTTCGACCCCGGGGCGTGACACGACCTCCCATTGGTTTCGAGAGTTTCTAACATATTTACGGCAGGAAGAGGTAAAAGTTACCTGAGTGTCCCACCGAGCGTGCCAAAAAGTTGTTGGGGCCAAAAATGTCGGCCGTCGATCCACCCCGGGTGTTCGTTTGACCCTCTGAGATGTAATGCGCCGCATGCCAATGGATCAAGCGATCAGGCCGAGGAGGGATCTACTCGGTCGGGTTCTTCTCTGTAACTCTCGCGATTGTCCGACTTAGATTAGCCGAATCAGAATATGGAGGTAGAGAGAGACTGAGTTCGGCCTAGAGTAGCCGAATCATAGAACAGAGACAATGGTTTGACACGGCTAAGGAGCCGATTAAGAAACTGTATTGATTGAAGTGGGGTTACAAGGAGAATTGGTAGCCAATTACAATTAATGTACTCCAAGGAGAAGTAGTAAAGTTATCCAGGAAAGCGGTAAATGCAGGTATTGAAAGATATGAAAAAGAAGGGGGGTGGTCCTGGCTTACGAGGTTGTAGGACCCCTTCTTCTTCGATGACTCGGCTATTTATACACTTCCGAACCATGATTACAGGCGCCGATTTTGAAATATCAACGTAATTTGGGGAGAATTATCGCGAAATCCTCAACTACTTCCTATTGAGTCGAAACTTCCTCAAATAGGATAATAGTCGTTCTTCCGTCCCGATTCATCCCCTTCTCATCCCGTCGACGCGTGATCTTCGGCGTTTTCTGATGCTGGACGCCGCTTGCCGTTTCGGAGTCCGTTGCGAGATTCACGCCCTGAAACTCGTATCCTTCCTTACTAGGACCTTCCTTCTCCGGCTCGATCAGTCGAAGACTGACCTTGACTTCGCCTCTTCCGTCGTTTGACTAAGGCGGTCTAATGTGTGTCTTCGGCCGAGGACGGTCCTGGAGGAGACTATAACCCTCCTGTTGACCGCTTCTCCTTATCGGCTGATACCTTTGGCCGATGGCGTATATCGCGTGTCGTTTTCTCACGTGACTAAGGCTGGTCTTAAACAAGACGCAAGTCCCTCTTTGTTGACTCAATCTTCTGTCGGCTGATATCTTTCAACCGATGGTTGACGCCACGCGTCACTCCCGCCTGTGGCAGAAAAATCTGGTCTCAATAGGCATTACACCTAATTTCGCGACAAACTTTTTGAACCAAAAGTCTTCCTTTGCAGCCTCATATGCGGCGATATACTCTACTTCCATAGTAGAGTCAGCAATGATTGGTTGCTTAGAACTCTTCCAATACACCGAACCACCATTGCATAAGAACACGTATCCCGACGTAGACTTTCTATCGTCAACATCAGACATGAAGTCTAAATCAGTGTATCCTTATACTTTCAGCTCTCCTTCTCCAAAGACCAAAAACATATCCTTAGTCCTTCTCAAGTACTTAAGTATGTTTTTCACAGCAGTCAAGTGCTCCTCACCTGTATTGGACTGGTATCTACTTGTGACACTCACAACAAGTGCGATATTAGGTCGTGTACACAGCATGGCATACATGAGGCTCCCTATAGCTGAAGTATAAGAGATCTAGCTCATTCGTTGAATCTCTTCAGATGTATTGGGGCACATCTTCTTAGAAAGATAAATTACATGCCCAAGGGGTAAAAGTCTCCTTTTAGAGTTTTACATGCTGAACTTCTTCACCACCTCCTCTATGTAATTTTTTGTAAGAGGTCCAGCATCCTCTTAGATCTATCTCTGTAAACTTTAATCCCCAAAATATAGAATGCTTCTCTTAGGTCTTTCATAGAGAATTTCTTAGATCACCATATCTTAATCGAAGTTAGCATTGGAATGTCATTTCCAATTAGGAGAATGTCGTCTACGTACATTACAAGGAATGTAACAGTACTTCCATTAACTCTTTTATAAACACATGGTTTCTCTTCATTCTTAACGAAAAACGAGTATTCTAACTCCGAGATGCTTGCTTAAGCCCATATATGGATCTGTGCACTTTGCATACTTTGTGACTATCGTCACTAGAAGTGAAAACCAAAGGCTGCTTCATATATATATCTTCCACAAAAAAATCATTTAGAAAGGTAGTTTTCATATCCATATGCCATATCTCATAATCATGGTATGTTGCAATGGTAAGTAGTGTTTGAATTGTGGGTTATAGGATCCAAGGATCTAAATAGGGAAAAAACCACCTAGAGGGGGGGTGAATAGGTGTAAACAATAAAACTCAGAAATCTTTACGCAAAAATAACCCAATGCGGAAAAATAAAAATGTACGCAAGATTTTACGTGGAAAACTCTATCACAGGAGTAAAAAACCACGGGAACGATCACACTGAAAAATCCACTAAGATTAAACACGTACAAGGTGATATAACGCAACACTACGACTCAACCTTTTCCATACGCTCCGAGTAGACCTTTTTCGCAGTCCTCAACGCGCCTCGATCACACGATTTGTGTCCAACGTCGAATCCACGATGTCCAACTAAATCCACGGTCTTCACCAATTTTGGCACGAGTCGATCACACGAACGCGCCTCGCTCCGAATCCACGAAGTCGATAAACACCTTGAATCACAAGGCTACGCGAATCCACGCGCCGATGTTCCTTTGGGAAATCGTTGTTTTGTTTATTGGTGGTGATGATATTTGAATACTTAGATCAATATAGATAGATTAGGAAACACCATCTAAGTATTCATCGATTTGATTCTTCAAAAGACAAGGAGATTGAAAAAACCTCAAATCAAACCGATAAATATAGAGAAAGAAAACCTAAAATAAAACGGTGTTTACCTTTTCTTCTCTATACGTGGATTACCTTTGATTCATTTTTGGAATACCGCAAAAGATGATATTAGGGTCTATTTATAGGTTAGAAATGTTTTGGAAAGAGATAAGAATCAAAAACAACCTTAATAGAATTTTTCCCGCACGGCGGTCCGGGCTGGATAGAGGTTGATCCGGACTGAAATTTCGCATGAACCAAACTGTTGGGTTATGATAGAATATGGATCTAAATAGGGGAAAAAACACCTAGAGGGGGGGTGAATAGGTGTAAACAATAAACACTAAAAAATCGTTGCGCAATAAAACCCGATGCGGAAATGAAAAAATAACACGCACGATTTTTACGTAGAAAAACTCCAAACCGGAGTAAAAAACCACGGGACCGATAACACGGCGAAATCTACTAGAATTAACACACGTACAAGGTGATATACCGTACTCACAGACGACTCAACCTTTTTCATACGCTCCTAGTAGATCTTCTCCGCTCGCTCCGCAACGCTTCTCGAATCCACGAATAGCATCCAACGCCGAATCCACGGCGTCCAACGTCGAATCCACGACGTCCAACCGAATCCACGGTCTTCACCCAGTAGCACGTCTCGAATCCACGAACGTACCTCGCTCCGAATCCACGAGAGCGGTTGCACCTTGAATCCACAAGGCCACGCGAGTCCACGCGCCGATTTTGGGAAAATCGTTGTTTTTTGGGTGGTGATAATCCGCCGAATACTTAGATCAAAGATAGATCGAAAATACCATCTAAGTATTCATTAATTTGATTCTACTCAAAATCTGAGTATGAAAACCTAGAATCAAATTAATCAATATAGATGAAGAAACATAGATTTAATCTCGTTATTTCCTTTCTTCTCTATATGTGGATTTTTCTCTTTTTGACCGTATTTTGGATTACCCTAAAAAATGAATCGTAGGGTCTATTTATAGGTTAGAAACTGTTGGAAGAGGATAAGAATCAAAAACTAACCTTTTCTGGAATTTTACAGGACGACGGTCCGGACTGGAATTATGGCGGTCCGGACTGTCGTAACGAAACAGGTTAATTCCAGAAAAACAGACGTTCGGGGTCCGAACTGAAGTGCATGATCCGGACTGTTCATACATTTCAGCAAAAACCCATGTTCGGGGTCCGGATCAGAATTGGCTTGGATCCGGACTGGATTTGCGCATGAACAAACACCGTTCGGGGTCCGGACTGCCGTGCCTGATCCGGGTCCTGAATATGTCCCATGTCCAGTTTTTGATTTTTATGCAATTAAAAATTCATCCAAGTGTTTCTACACTATAAGAAGTATTCGGATCACCAAAAATATTTAGTTAAACATACCTGATCATTTTGAATTCTTTTTTCTTGAGATTGAGGTATATGATCCAAACTTCTTCATCTTCAATCTTCAAGACTTAAATAATTTCACGAAATACGCTAACACAAATTCCTTAACAATCTCCCTCTTTGGCGGTTTCGTGACAAAACACAAATCCACTCAAAAAAATTCAAAAAAGATATTTTTGTTGCTATCACCATACAACAAAAATTTACAATGGAGAACCAAATAAGATACATGAGATAAACTCCTAGAACAGACTCTACACTTAGACATCTGTAATCTCTGTAAAAGAAAAACATTCTTGACAAAAGAGATCGTTAGATACCTCAAGAATTTTTGCATATAAAACCAAGCACAGAGATAGAGTTTATACTCATCATGACATTTATGAATTCAGATATGTAGTAAGATCACAATCAAAATTAGAGATATCTTCTAAGCATTAAAAACCAAATGTCATATGTAAGTTAGTTAACAAACAACTCGTTAGAAATATTACATGCCCAAATAGTTAGTCGAATAGTTAGTAGAGGCATGCATGCAAAACTCAATTCAAACCAAAAGTTGATGTCATACTTACCTCTTTCATAGTTCAGTTCACAGTATACTTACCTTACCTTTCATAGATACCTTTCATAGTTTAGTTCCTTTCATAGTTTTGTCTCTCTGTCTCTCCCCCTTTTTGTCACAAAATAAGCAAAAAATTACAAAACGGAGAGGTGAAAAGTACTAAAACAAGAAAAATCAGAGACCTAAACAAAGAAAAACTGAAAACTAAGCCTGCACAACAAAACGATAGGTTAGAAGGAAGTTTAATTGTCAGACTCTGAGCCTTCTGAGCTACTGCAGTCCAGTTTGTGTAAAATTCCTTTAAGCATTTTTGATAATTTGGAGCAGTTCTTTTTCATCTTGTGAATGCCAGCCGACATTCTTTCATGTGCTTCAGACATTCTCCTTTGTGCTCATTGTATAGACAGTATATCAGCTTTTGTGGTGATTGTCTTGGAGGTAGAAGGAGATTGTATGGATGCTGAAGGTGTATTTTTAGATTCTCTAGGCAGAGAGCGTGCTCTGGCCAGTGGTTCATTAATCTGAATTCCTCTGCCCCTCGAGTTCTTGCTCCTTGTGGGATGTTTGGTTGTTGAGGAAGACGTTATCAGCTTCTTTTCCTTTAGATAGAACCTATCTTCGTCATCCACCGCTTGTTGTGATTCTTTACAAAAGATTTCCCAATCCTCTTCATCCTCTGATTCTGACTCAACTTGAGGAACAACGTTTATCTTCTCCTGACTTGCTTCAGCTTGTTCCTTTTTGACAGATACTCGAGTTCCCACTAATGCTACAATGAGCACAATAATCCAAGCGAAAACCATTGTGCTACTAGTGCTCAGTTAATTGAAAAGCCTGTGTGTTACGCCCCGAGTTTTGAAAAGCAGGCTAAATTTTTTTTTTTTTTTTTGAAATCAGAGTTTAAATCATTTCAGGCGTGAACAGATCGCCACATGTATAGTAAATTCCCTGTCCAAATGGGACAGAGCCTTTCCTATACATGCACGGCTAAGCACTTACAGTCAATACCAGAGTAGTCTAAACTACGCATACAACAATAGTCATTTTACAATATTTTAAACAAAATGTGGAAGATAAAATAAACTGGTGACATAAGGGTCGGTACTATCGCAACAGCCTCACCAACGTGTCCCGACATCTCAGCACCCGACCGACCTGAAAAATGGTCACCCAGGGGGTGTGAGATACACTGTACATGTATCCCAATGGGCACGACGAGCCGAGAAATAGCTAATCGTACCTACTGGATACAATAATCTGCGGATAGTAATAGATCAATAGGTAAAGCTAAATAATCAATAAGTCACGATATAACTGAGCAGATATGGGTACAGAAATATCAGAATCAATCATGGTGATAATCAAATATAACTGAGCAGATATGGGTACATAAATAAATAGTCAAACATGCCAGAATATGAAAATATAAGCTATGCATCAACAAAGGAACAGTAAGTACCCAACCGATGCCACTATTGGTCACGGGGACCTCAGGCGAAGATATCTATGCCGAGCCAACCACAATCACACTGGATTCCACCTAGCCGAGCCAACCACAATCATACTGGATTCCACCTAGCCGAGCTGAACAGCAACCCCGTACCATTGATATAGCCAAGAGGGTCCTCGTACCAAACGGTACAACCAAGAGTTTCCTCATATCGGTACAGTCGAGGGGCTCCCCGTACCCAGTGATACAACCAGAGGGGATAGCTCATGGGTTAACCAGACCCTTTACCGGTAAAGAACGCAATGTGGGGGATCAATCCCACAACGTATGCGAACGAACAGCAGGTGCACAACGATCATAATGCTAATGCTAAATCTCACGGTCCGCAGACCGGGTAATCGGCAACATGCCGGAAATCCCCACAGGGATGCAATGGCAAAGGCCAACTAAATCTCAACCCAAGGTAATCGGCAAAAAGCCGGGAAAAATCCCAACAGGGATGCAGGTATCTGTATATCCATCAGGTCTATCATGCATAACTGGAAATAGTAGCAAGAATAACTGAATATAATGCAATACAATATCTGATAGACATGAAGCAATAATATGCATGATCAGACCCTGAATACCAACTGTGCTGAATACTGGAATGTAAACGACATGTATGCAGAAAAATATCCATGTAGATGTCTATCAATAAAGGAGTATGTATATCTGAGCGAAATCCCAATAGGGATGCATATGTCTGTATATCAATCATAGGTCATATCATGCAACCCGGAATCCAAGAAGTATATAGATCCGAATAAAAGCAAGTCTATGTAGTGATCAAGCAAGCATGATATAAATGTCCAAATATGAGCTAATGAACTGTCCTCTAACTAATGACCAATCAAGCAGGTATATGTCCAGGTATACGCAAAGGATACTAAATCCACAGAGTAAGGCTCATAAACATAATCTGGGCTAATTCGAAGAACAGGTGTCCGACTGGACTAAAGCAAACAGAGGGCCGAAAAGATAAAGCCCGGACCGAAGATAACCCACCTATGTGTAGGCGGTCTAACGACTCCAACAGAAGGCTCGTGGGCCGGAGTCAGACTGCAAGGACCTAAATCATGAAATGCTGATCAGGAATGACTCACACATACCCAAATCCAATCCGGATCACGAAAGTCGCACCGAAAACCGTAAAACTGACAATTTCGCCGGTTTACGGAACGGAATCCGATTTCCTCTCAACGAAAACCTACAGACTTCTAATAAATTGCCTAACAAGTGTGTAAATACTGTCTAAAGACAGCTAGCATGCTACATTTGCATTTTGACCCCTAGGGTTTCCAGGAATCGTACTTTTATGCGTATTTGAGAGCCGTTTTCGCTCGTTCTTTTTATCGAAACATCATTTTAACGAACCGTCACCTCCAGTAGGTGATCCTCGACTCGCTGAACGCCGTGCTCACCAATTTGTAGCAGCACGGAATTGCTGGATCAAAAGATCCAAGTCCCTCGCTCTCTAATGGACAACATTGCTCCACACACCAATCCACACAGCCAAAATTGGATCTGAAGTGAGCATCAAGCTCAGGGAAATGTGTGTAACAACTTTCATATTTTGATCAAGGCCAGAATCTGAACTTAGATTCATTGGGACATTTCATCGAGCATCTAATGGGCATCATATATATATAAACAACTAACTCTTGCCCGAGCTCTTCTTCTGTAAAGAGGCAACCAGAGCCCTTCTAAGATGGATGAACAACAAACATGTAGGGTTTAGAGGTTACCTGGGTGGTTGGCCGGCGACCAGAGGCGACGGCGGCGGCCGGAGAAGGAGCTCGGCCATGCAACAATTGTGCAACCACCAGGATGAAATCCCTACATAAACAGCTCCATACAACCACAAGAGCTACCTCTAAATGACTAATTAAACTTACCTGGGTCACAACGCGGCGGCTGGAAGCGGCGGCGACGCGCGGCGGCGGAGCTCACCCGAGCTCGGATTTTCCAAGGGGTGCAACTACGGTTACCCAAAACCTTACGTTAGAAACCACATGCAACTTCACCAACAGCATTATACACACCTAAGGAACATACCTGAGTGGTTTTCCCATCGCGCGGAGCCCCGGCGATCGCCGGCGTTCAACCTCGGCGAGAATAAGCCCTCTAATGGAGGATTCCGGCCGGCGACTCCTGGGCCGGCGCAACATGGACCAACGTGTCCCTCTCGGTCCCCCGATGCTTGCTGAGGTGGTGGCCGGCGGCGCGGGTGCACAGCGGCGCCGGACGGCGAAGATCGGCCGCGGTTCACATTTGCTCGGTTCTAGGGCAAGCCGGATCTCCGCGGATCCTCAACCGATCTTCCACAAACTTTGGGAGTAGCTTTCAGTCATCGAGAAGACAATGATCAACGGTCTTGATCTTAGTTTTAACGGTTGGATGAAGCCCGTGGTCAAGCTCGGCCAGAATAAGGACTTCCGGCAATAAATCGCTCCCGCCGGCGTCCGGGACGACGGCGACGGCTCAAACTTCACAGAGGTGATATACATAGGGTCAGGAAACTACTACAAGATCCTTGGGCCATTTAAAAATAAAAAGATTCAAACTTCTTACCTCGCCGGAAAATGAGGAAGAAGGAGATGGCCGCGGCGGCGCGCGGCGTTGGGTTCACCCTGGCTCGGTTGCGGCCACACAGAGGAACACCTCAGAACCATCTTGATCAAGCTGGGTCCTTCCCAAGCACCCTCCACACCACCAACCGAGAAAAGGTGGTTTCTTGATCTGTTTCTTCTCCGGCGACGGGGTGGCGGCGGCCGGTGCGCGACCTCCGAGGGGTGCGGCAGAGGGAGAGGGGGTTGTTGGAGCTGCGGCTGGGGTAGAGGCTTCGGGGTTAGGGTTTAAAGAAACCCTAGCCCGAGCTATGTATATATATATATAAGTATGGTGCAATTGCATTTACACCCTCAAACATTAAATCTTTAGAGTTAAGTCCCTCACAGTACACTTGTTATCACATTTAGGTCCCTCTCCAAGGGGTGGCACGCAAAACGAGGCATGATATATAGGGACCTTGTGCAAAACACCGTGTTTTTCGCCTTATTTCTCGCTTTTCGAGGCCTTTTACTCATCTAATCGAAAAATAGACTTCGCCACGACGTCCGGCTCGGCGAAACCTATCAGGTAGCGATTTTTGTTTTTCGAGAAAATGCCCGGATAAAATCTCGGTCCATAAATACTGTGCCGAAATACAGTTTATCACGCTTTTCGAGACTCTAGGGTCATCAAACGGAAATTCCGTCAGCGCCATTGCGTTCAGATCGACGAAACCGATTAAATCGACTACCTGGATTGCTATGGTCGGAGTCCAGACAGTGAATTAGCTAACGTTGGCACTAAGGGGATTTGAAAATAGGGGTTACTATTCACCTACTTTTCACAGCACTATTCACTTAAGTCGCGGGTCCCGCCCGCTTCTTCGCTGATTTCTGGAAGATCCGACCGTCAGATCTGAAATTGATCTATATCATTTTCGATCAGTTCGACGAGACGGTCGCACTGGTCATCTCGAATTTTCGAGATTTGGCTCGGATTTGAAAGGCGATATTTTTGCATCGTAAACTGTGCAATTTTCACAGTAGCAAAGGTCAACTGAGCTATTTGTGCTCTTTCTAATTCTAAGTCAACTTGACTCGCTTCTTTTCTTTTATTTATTTCGAATTTAAATTTCACGAATCTTACATCACTTACAACTTAAAAGAAGTTTCGTCCCCGAAACTTACAACTTAAAAAAAGTTTTATTCCCGAAGCTTAAACTTAACTAAACCACTATTAAGCCTCTAACAGGTTCGCAGTAGTGACAATCAGTCACAAAATATCGGCAACTCTCAGGCTACTCTTTTAGACCCAATCTGATACTCCCCATTACAGGGCAGAGTATTTCCTCAGTTCTTTCGACAGTACGTTGTCTGCAGCCAACGTGCTTACCAAAGGAAAAGCAAAATACCATAGATCTGTCGCCAACCTCCAGTTGGGGACACAACACCCATCAGAAGGTATATCACATACCTCCCAACACAGTCTCAGTGCTAATGACATAACCTTTATCATGGATTACTACCACCTCGTGGTCATAAATACCACCCTGACTAACTCATAGGAGAGTTCGAGATGGTCCACAAAAATCGTGCAAGAGGTAGGGCCAAAATTTATATCCAACTGACAAGGCTTTCATCTGATAAGTATCGTCAGAAATTATTTTATCCAAAGCAACAGGATCACTGACCTCTTATTCATCCTGATTTCTATTATCGAGGGAATCATCAATAGTAGCAGCCACCGGCGTAGTTCCGATGATCACGGCTGCGGCAAAGGTTGCTATGTTATATGACACGGGGACAACTAGAAAATCAACAACTTCCCCGAGCATCTGGGCTAGTGATGGGGCCGGTGCAAAAATAGCAGTCATCTGCTGCTGTGCCATCATTGGCTTTCTCGACAAAAGCGGTGAGCTCCAACCGCAGCAACCGATCCGAGCCTTTTGGCTCCACTAAAACATCAAGCCCATGGCCCGCACCACGACCACAGCTAACACTGCACCCACAACACCTCCAAAGCCCAGAGTGCGTGCGAATACCATTCGTAACCACAACAACGAGACTCAATAGTGCGTAAACACACCTGAGCTCCTAACCACTATCCAAATACCCCACGCTCTCATGTACGTAAAAGTCATCCTAGGGCTCAATTCAAACCAAATACCTAGGCATCGTGTACCTATTCTCTGATACCATCTAATCTGTCACGCCCCGAGTTTTGAAAAGCAGGCTAAATTTTTTTTTTTTTTTTTTTTGAAATCAGAGTTTAAATCATTTCAGGCGTGAACAGATCGCCACATGTATAGTAAATTCCCTGTCCAAATGGGACAGAGCCTTTCCTATACATGCACGGCTAAGCACTTACAGTCAATACCAGAGTAGTCTAAACTACGCATACAACAATAGTCATTTTACAATATTTTAAACAAAATGCGGAAGATAAAATAAACTGGTGACATAAGGGTCGGTACTATCGCAACAGCCTCACCAACGTGTCCCGACATCTCAGCACCCGACCGACCTGAAAAATGGTCACCCAGGGGGTGTGAGATACACTGTACATGTATCCCAGTGGGCACGACGAGCCGAGAAATAGCTAATCGTACCTACTAGATACAATAATCTGCGGATAGTAATAGATCAATAGGTAAAGCTGAATAATCAATAAGTCACGATATAACTGAGCAGATATGGGTACAGAAATATCAGAATCAATCATGGTGATAATCAAATATAACTGAGCAGATATGGGTATAGAAATAAATAGTCAAACATGCCAGAATATGAAAATATAAGCTATGCATCAACAAAGGAACAGTAAGTACCCAACCGATGCCACTATTGGTCACGGGGACCTCAGGCGAAGATATCTATGCCGAGCCAACCACAATCATACTGGATTCCACCTAGCCGAGCTGAACAGCAACCCCGTACCATTGATATAGCCAAGAGGATCCTCGTACCAAACGGTACAACTAAGAGTTTCCTCATATCGGTACAGCCGAGGGGCTCCCCGTACCCAGTGATACAGCCAGAGGGGATAGCTCACGGGTCAACCAGACCCTTTACCGGTAAAGAACGCAATGTGGGGGATCAATCCCACAACGTACGCAAACGAACAGCAGGTGCACAACGATCATAATGCTAATGCTAAATCTCACGGTCCGCAGACCGGGTAATCGGCAACATGCCGGAAATCCCCACAGGGATGCAATGGCAAAGGCCAACTAAATCTCAACCCAAGGTAATCGGCAAAAAGCCGGGAAAAATCCCAACAGGGATGCAGGTATCTGTATATCCATCAGGTCTATCATGCATAACTGGAAATAGTAGCAAGAATAATTGAATATAATGCAATACAATATCTGATAGACATGAAGCAATAATAAGCATGATCAGACCCTGAATACCAACTGTCCTGAATACTGGAATGTAAACGACATGTATGCAGAAAAATATCCAGGTAGATGTCTATCAATAAAGGAGTATGTATATCTGAGCGAAATCCCAATAGGGATGCATATGTCTGTATATCAATCATAGGTCATATCATGCAACCCGGAATCCAAGAAGTATATAGATCCGAATAAAAGCAAGTCTATGTAGTGATCAAGCAAGCATGATATAAATGTCCAAATATGAGCTAATGAACTGTCCTCTAACTAATGACCAATCAAGCAGGTATATGTCCAGGTATACGCAAAGGATATTAAATCCACAGAGTAAGGCTCATAAACATAATCTGGGCTAATTCGAAGAACAGGTGTCCGACTGGACTAAAGCAAACAGAGGGCCGAAAAGATAAAGCCCGGACCGAAGATAACCCACCTATGTGTAGGCGGTCCAACGACTCCAACAGAAGGCTCGTGGGCCGGAGTCAGACCGCAAGGACCTAAATCATGAAATACTGATCAGGAATGACTCACAAATACCCAAATCCAATCCGGATCACGAAAGTCGCACCGAAAACCGTAAAACCGACAATTTCGCCGGTTTACGGAACGGAATCCGATTTCCGCTCAACGAAAACCTACAGACTTCTAATAAATTGCCTAACAAGTGTGTAAATACTGTCTAAAGACAGCTAGCATGCTACATTTGCATTTTGACCCCTAGGGTTTCTAGGAATCGTACTTTTATGCGTATTTGAGAGCCGTTTTTGCTCGTTCTTTTTATCGGAACATCATTTTAACGAACCGTCACCTCCAGTAGGTGACCCTCGACTCGCTGAACGCCGTGCTCACCAATTTGTAGCAGCACGGAATTGCTGGATCAAAAGATCCAAGTCCCTCGCTCTCTAATGGACAACATTGCTCCACACACCAATCCACACAGCCAAAATTGGATCTGAAGTGAGCATCAAGCTCAGGGAAATGTGTGTAACAACTTTCATATTTTGGTCAAGGCCAGAATCTGAACTTAGATTCATTGGGACATTTCATCGAGCATCTAATGGGCATCATATATATATAAACAACTAACTCTTGCCCGAGCTCTTCTTCTGTAAAGAGGAAACCAGAGCCCTTCTAAGATGGATGAACAACAAACATGTAGGGTTTAGAGGTTACCTGGGTGGTTGGCCGGCGACCAGAGGCGACGGCGGCGGCGGCGGCCGGAGAAGGAGCTCGGCCATGCAACAATTGTGCAACCACCAGGATGAAATCCCTACATAAACAGCTCCATACAACCACAAGAGCTACCTCTAAATGACCAATTAAACTTACCTGGGTCACAACGCGGCGGCCGGAAGCGGCGGCGACGCGCGGCGGCGGAGCTCACCCGAGCTCGGATTTTCCAAGGGGTGCAACTACGGTTACCCAAAACCTTACGTTAGAAACCACATGCAACTTCACCAACAGCATTACACACACCTAAGGAACATACCTGAGTGGTTTTCCCATCGCGCGGAGCCCCGGCGATCGCCGGCGTTCAACCTCGGCGAGAATAAGCCCTCTAATGGCGGATTCCGGCCGGCGACTCCTGGGCCGGCGCAACATGGACCAACGTGTCCCTCTCGGTCCCCCGATGCTTGCTGAGGTGGTGGCCGGCGGCGCGGGTGCACAGCGGCGCCGGACGTCGAAGATCGGTCGCGGTTCACATTTGCTCGGTTCTAGGGCAAGCCGGATCTCCGCGGATCCTCAACCGATCTTCCACAAACTTTGGGAGTAGCTTTCAGTCATCGAGAAGACAAAGATCAACGGTCTTGATCTTAGTTTTAACGGTTGGATGAAGCCCGTGGTCAAGCTCGGCCAGAATAAGGACTTCCGGCAAGAAATCGTTCCCGCCGGCGTCCGGGACGACGGCGACGGCTCAAACTTCACAGAGGTGATATACTCAGGGTCAGGAAACTACTACAAGATCCTTGGGCCATTTAAAAATAAAAAGATTCAAACTTCTTACCTCGCCGGAAAATGAGGAAGAAGGAGATGGCCGCGGCGGCACGCGGCGTTGGGTTCACCCTGGCTCGGTTGCGACCACACAGAGGAACACCTCAGAACCATCTTGATCAAGCTGGGTCCTTCCGAAGCACCCTCCACACCACCAACCGAGAAAAGGTGGTTTCTTGATCTGTTTCTTCTCCGGCGACGGGGTGGCGGCGGCCGGTGCGCGACCTCCGAGGGGTGCGGCAGAGGGAGAGGGGGTTGTTGGAGCTGCGGCTGGGGTAGAGGCTTCGGGGTTAGGGTTTAAAGAAACCCTAGCCTGAGCTATGTATATATATATAAGTATGGTGAAATTGCATTTACACCCTCAAACATTAAATCTTTAGAGTTAAGTCCCTCACAGTACACTTGTTATCACATTTAGGTCCCTCTCCAAGGGGGTGGCACGCAAAACGAGGCATGATATATAGGGACCTTGTGAAAAACACCGTGTTTTTCGCCTTATTTCTCGCTTTTCGAGGCCTTTTACTCATCGAATCGAAAAATGGACTTCGCCACGATGTCCGGCTCGGCGAAACCTATCAGGTAGCGATTTCTGTTTTTCGAGAAAATGCCCGGATAAAATCTCGGTCCATAAATACTGTGCCGAAATACAGTTTATCGCGCTTTTCGAGACTCTAGGGTCATCAAACGGGAATTCCGTCAGCGCCATTGCGTTCAGATCGACGAAACCGATCAAATCGACTACCTGGATTGCTATGGTCGGACTCCAGACAGTGAATTAGCTAACGTTGGCACTAAGGGGATTTGAAAATAGGGGTTACTATTCACCTTCTGTTCACAGCACTATTCACTTAAGTCGCGGGTCCCGCCCGCTTCTTCGCTGATTTCTGGAAGATCCGACCGTCAGATCTGAAATTGATCTATATCATTTTCGATCAGTTCGACGAGACGGTCGCACTGGTCATCTCGAATTTTCGAGATTTGGCTCGGATTTGAAAGGCGATATTTTTGCCTCGTAAACTGTGCAATTTTCACAGTAGCAAAGGTCAACTGAGCTATTTGTACTCTTTCTAATTCTAAGTCAACTTGACTCGCTTCTTTTCTTTTATTTATTTCGAATTTAAATTTCACGAATCTTACACTGTGAGCAAAACTCAAGAACACGAGAAAAATTATTTATTTTCAAAAATTTGAAAAATTGTACCTAAACAATCATTATCGTGTAGAGAGACTAGGAATCAAATTAGTTTTGCAAAAAGAATTTTAAAAATAGATCAATCCCATGATTTTCAAAAATTCCTATTATATGCCCTAAAACTGAATTTTCAGAAATCGAAGCCTAAAAATTCGTTAATCAAGATAATACCTAGCATATAATCAAAACTAATCTACCCAGAGTTCTTATTTCAAAAGAAATTTGACCAAAAACCAATCCTAAACGAAAAAGATACAAAATTTCCAACACGTTTTGACCAAAATTGTGAAAAACTGCGAAAAACTGAGTTTTTGATCAAGAAAACTTACTTGGAATCGAAGATCCTGAGTTGAAAAGGCTCCAAATCAGTTGATTTCTAGAGAGAGAAGCTCTGGAGACTTTGGAACAAAAGATTGTAGTAAAAAGAAATCAAAACCCTTTTGTTCTATATAAAACCCTAGCCGCGGTCCGGATCGGATCGTGAATCCAGTCCGGATCGGCTACCCGCTGGAAATTCCTGCGTTCGGGATCCGGATCGGATTGTCCAGTCCGGATCGGCTCCAAACTTTTTCTTCAGAAAAATTCTGAAAAGTTCTAGAAAATCCAGAAAAAGATTGTAAGCACTTATACATGTCAACTTTAAGTAAAAATCATCGTTTCATATTAAAAGAAATAGATTATGCTAAATCTATCATTAATATCCAACAAATGAAACGAGAATTTATAAAAATTAAATCCCTTAAAGTTGAACAACTTCAATCACATCTAACATGATTTTATGAGTAATGCCTTTATCAAATCATCAATTTGGTAAAGAAAATGAAATACCAAGATCAATAGATGTTTGAAATCCCAAATATGTTAGATAATGTATCTAGTCAATCTATTGAAGAGAGAGTGGCTCTTTGAGCATCTTTCATTAAAAATCCCACCTTATACCAACCTTAGAATTTGACAGAGTCAAGTATTCCAAAAAGCATTTTATCTAATCATCTTGAAAGAACCATGCTTGATATACATGTGGTAGCTGCACACAGTACTCGGACGACCGAGGTGGTAGCTCTTTCCTCCATGTGGTGGTAGTTTTCACACTCCTCATTGGGATGTAACTCTTTCCACATCTTTTGAGCATAACATTCTGCATTAACTCCCCCTCAATTGGCTATCAATTATATAATATATAAGGTATTCAACCAAAAATTGATCTCGATTTCATACTCGACTCAATTGTCAAATCAGATAAAAACTATACCAAGAAATCATTTGAGAGAGAAATTGACTTTGATCAAAACAAAGATGACTTAATTGACATAAATGATCATTGCATCAAATGAATTATTATGATATCTAAAGCATAATAAATTTCAAATTATATAAAAGGATGCAGTTAAAGTCAATAATACTAGTGCTCAATTTATGTTCTATGTACAAACATAGATGATGAACAAAAACACAAAACAAAACCTAACCTACGCAAAATTTTCAAAAAGAAGTTATTTCAAGGAAAGCATTCCAATTTCTTTACGCAAATGAATAAAACATTTTTGATCCAAAGGTTTTGTTAAAAAGTCAGCTAATTGATCCTCTGTTGAAATGTAGGAAAGTTGAAGAATATTTGATTCAACTAGCTCTCTTAGAAAATGATATCTAAGTTCAATGTGTTTTGTTCTTGAGTGCAACACAGGGTTTTTGGAAATATTTATAGCACTTGTGTTGTCACAAAGAATGGTTACCAAAGTTGCTGAAATTCGGAAGTCGCTCAACATGCTTTTCATCCAAATGAGTTGAGTTGAACAACTACCCGCTGAGATATATTCCGCTTCGGCAGTCGAGAGTGCTATGCAATTTTGCTTTTTACTATGCCATACAACAAGGCAGTGGCCAAGATAGAAGCATGCACCACTCGTACTCTTCCGATCATCCACAGATCATGCCCAATCGGCATCTGAATATCCTATAATATCAAGCGTTGTTCCCATAGGATACCAAATTCCGAAATTCAATGTTCCTTTGATGTACCGGATGATCCTTTTCACCGCTTTCAGGTGAACCTCCTTTGGTGCTGACTGATATCTCGTGCAAATACCAACACTAAAGGATATATCTGGGCGACTAGCCGTGAGATAGAGTAGACTTCCAATCATGCTGCGATAAAGCTTCTCGTCTACACTCTCACTAAGAGATTCACTTCCTAATTCCTTATTGCTAGTTCCCATAGGAGTCGGAAAATCTTTAGAGTCTTCTAATCCGAATTTCTTCACCAACTCCTTTGCATACTTGGATTGGCATAGATGAATGCCTTCTTCATTTTGTTTTACTTGCAATCCAAGAAAGTATGTCAGTTCGCCCATCATGGACATCTCAAATTCGCTTTCCATGGTTTCAGCGAATTTAGAAGCATCATTGTCTCTAGTTGCACCAAATATAATGTCGTCGACATAGATTTGTGCTATAATGAAATTATCCTGATAATGCTTCACAAAGAGAGTCCGGTCTGCTCCCCCTCGAGTGTAGCCCTTTTCCAATAGGTGCTTTGTTAGCCTTTCATACCACGCTCGCGGTGCTTGTTTTAGACAGTAAAGAGCCTTTTTCAAACGAAAGACATGGTTAGGTTGTATATAGTCTACAAAACCTTTCGGTTGAGCCACATAAACTTCCTCGTTTAAATACCCATTTAAAAACGCGCTCTTAACGTCCATTTGAAAGAGTTTTATTTTAAAGTGACAAGCAATTGCAAATAAGATACGAATTGACTCGAGTCGAGCAACTGGGGCGAACGTCTCATCAAAGTCTATTCCTTCAACTTGCGAGTAGCCCTGAGCAACTAATCGTGCTTTGTTCCTGATGATGGTACCATCCTCATTTTTCTTATTCTTGAAAATCCACTTAGTACCAATCACGTTGTGTTGCTTCGGTGACTTCGTTAATTCCCAGACTTTGTTTCTTTAGAACTGATGGAGCTCTTCCTGCATTGCTTCAATCCAGTAGTCATCCTGAAGAGCTTCATCGACGTTCTTTGGTTCTATCATGGAGACATAACATGCGACTCCACAAACCAACTGCCTCCGAGTTTTGACTCCTTCTTATGGATCTCCAATAATGTTTGATTCCGGATGATTTTTGGAGATTCTTAACGTTTGCGGTAGCGGAGTTCTCGGAGATGCATGTGATGATTCCTGCACATCAGATAAACTAGAAGAGCCATTAGATGCATCATTATTATTGGAAGAATTATCATGAGAAGATGCATTTACAGGAGTATCATCATCAAGAGACATATCAGGGGTAGATTTATCAGATGTAAAGTGAAAAGCTTCATCTACTTTAACATTTATAGATTCTACCATCGTTTTAGATTCAAGGTTAAATACCCGATATGCTCTACTGTTTGTAGAATAACCCATGAAAATCCCTTCGTCACTTCGAGAGTCGAATTTACCAAGATTTTTGCGATCTCGCAAAACAAAACAGCGACTCCCAAAGATACGAAAATATTTAATATTTGGTTTTCTACAAAACCACAGCTCATATGGTGTATTTAATGTTCCCGGGCGCAAATACACTCGATTAATTACATAGACGGCGGTGTTCACGGCTTCAGCCCAAAAATGTAACGGGAGATTCCGGCTATGAAGCATCACACGCGCCATCTCCTGAACAACCCTGTTTTTGCGCTCAACAACACCATTCTGCTGAGGTGTATAGGGTGCTGAGAATTCATGTTTTATGCCATTGGAAGTGCAAAAATCAGTGAATTTAGAATTAATGAATTCTCCACCTCTATCACTTCGAACACGAACGATCTTTTCATTTCTTTCAATCATAATACGATGACAAACCTCATGAAAAGAGTCGAAAGTATCCGCTTTCTCTTTTAAAAAAGTTACCCATGAATACCTAGAGAAATCATCAACCAAAAGAAAAATATACCATTTACCTCCCAAGGATGGTTGACGAGTTGGCCCCATTAAGTCCATATGCAGTAATTCTAAGGGCCGGTTAGTACCAACGTGGTTCAAGTTCTTGTGTGCAGCCCTTGATTGCTTTCCCTTTAGACAACCTCCACACACAATGTTATCTTTAAATGTAAGTTTAGGAACCCCCTTAACCACGTCTTTATTAGAAATCCTTGCTAGTTCTTTAAAATTTATGTGACCTAGCTTTTCATGCCAAAGAGTTTCATTATCTAAAGAAACTAGGTTACATTTTTCAGAAATTTTGTTTGAAACAACATAGCAATTATTTTGAGATCTAACCCCTTTCAAAAAGAATACATGGTCCTTATCAGTTACAATACATTCTTCAGAAGAAAAATTAACTGAAAAACTATTGTCACAAAGTTGACTTATACTGATGAGGTTAGTCTTAAGGCCTTCTACAAATAGAACATTATTCAAGACAGGGCCTTCTGGAATAGCGATTGTTCCTTTTCCAACAATTTTAGAAGAACGACCGTCTCTGAAAACAACATGTCCTCCGGAGATTTTCTCTAAAGTTTGAAAACAGTTTTTGTCACCGGTCATGTGACGGGAACATCCACTATCCAGATACCAAGACGAGTTGTCATAAGCATGTAAAGAAGTATGAACAACAAGACAAGGGAAGATTTCACCTTTGCGCACCCAAACCTTTTTGGATTGCGTCGGCAATGTTCTTGAAGTTATTTTCCTTGGTGAAAGCGTCTTGTTTGATTCATTGCTTGACATCGTCTTACGAGGTGAACTACCAAGGCTCTTTTTCTTTGAAAAGTTTTCCTTTGATTTTCGGGGAATCACCTTTTTGGTAGTTGTTGTAAGAGGCGCTTGAGTTGAACGTTTCGCTCCCATCTTGCAATTTCTCCTTATGTGCCCTGCAAAACCACAACGAAAACATACCTTAGTGCTTGACGATCCCGAAGAGGGTGAAGTAGGCTTGTTGACGTTGTTTGTCGTAAATTCCGGTGTCGGAGGAGGAGATACCGACTGGGGCACAAAGACTGTCCCAATCGAACTAAAATTGTCTTCAGTTCGATTGTATCCGAGGCCGAATCTGTTTGTTTGACCAAGACCAAGCATCTTATCCAACTTACTCCTTCCAGAAGAAAATTGCTTTAAATCATCCTTGAGTTGGAAAATGGTCTTCGTCATTTCCATTTTTTCCTGTCGTGCCTCGCCGTAGAGCTTCAAGAAGTAATTCGCTTTATTCACCATGTCTACATAATTCTTCTCGAGATGCTCATTGGACTCTTGAAGGGAAAAATTACTTTGATCAGATTATCCCTTTCCACTTCAAGAGCGTTTGAGAGAGAAGTTGCCCTTTTTGCTTCTTCTTCGAGATCCTGCAAACTCCCTCTCAAACTCTTGTTTTGCTTTGCCAGTTTCTTTGAAACCTTCAAAAGTTTATGATAGGCAAAAGCAAAATCTTCACCTTCAGAATTATCCGATTCATCGTCCATTGCATTCTTTTCAACTTGGGAGGAGTTGGACAATGACTCAGATGTACTTGCCATAAAGCATATGAATGGTGAAGATGTGGACGCGTGGAATGCCGTTGCGTTATTTTCTTCATCACTGGAAGATGACTCATTTGACGTTGAGGTGTCATCCCAAGTGACGGCTTGCATCGCTTTCTTCTTTGCCGGATTCTTATTGGGACACTCCGTTGAGATATGGTCGTATCCTCGGCACTTGAAGTATTGGACTTGTCCCTCTGAGCTTTTCTTATCCTTTGAAAAACTTTCTTGCTTTCTTGACTTTTGGCTTAAAAAATCTTTGCCTTTCTTCCACTTTCCGAAGGATGGAGTTTTACTTGAATTACCCCTTCGAAAGTTTCGGCGAAACTTTCTTGTCAAGAGAGCAAGCTGCTTCTCAAAGTCCTCCATAGATAGGTTCTCGTCGTCGTCTGAGGAGGATGAATCCGCGTCTTCTTCTTTTGTTGTTTTCAACGCAAAACCTGAAGACTTAGAAGTAGATGCTTTTCCAGAAGAATTGTTAGTAGGAAATGTCATTTCATATGTTTGTAATGAACCAACTAATTCTTCTACACGGATTTCGTCCGGGTGTTTAATAGTTTCAATGGTCGTAACCTTGGAACGAAATCTTTCAGGAAGAGTCCTTAAAATCTTTCTTACAATTTTAAATTCTGGAATTTTCTCTCCCAAGTTAGCACATGAATTCACGATGTCTTGCAATCGTGTATAATAATCTGTGAACAATTCATTTTCTGCCATGAAAATGGAGTCAAACTTGCTCGTAAGCATTTGCAGTTTTTGAATCTTCACAAGGTTAGTTCCTTCATGTGTAACTTGAAGAACATCCCAGATTTCTTTCACAGTCTCACATGCCGAGACGCGAGAGAATTCCGTTTGTGACAGGGCATTAAATAAAGCGTTAATTCCTTTGCCATTGTAAGAAGAAAAGTCTATCTCTTCCTTGGTCCATTTCGACCTAGGTTTGATGGTGTGACCATCAACAATAATTTCAGTTGGATTAAACCATCCTAACTCAATTGATTGCCACACCCGTTCGTCGATGGAAATAAGAAATGCTTTCATCCGTACTTTCCAGTAGGCATAGTTTGTTCCATCGAAGAACGGGGGTTTGTTGATGTTTCCACCTTCAGCCATTGTTTACAACCCTATTCCCGCTCTGATACCACTTGTTGGGTTATGATAGAATATGGATCTAAATAGGAAAAAAAACACCTAGAGGGGGGGTGAATAGGTGTAAACCATAAACACTCAAAAATCGTTGCGCAATAAAATCCGATGCGGAAATGAAAAAATAACACGCACGATTTTTACGTGGAAAAACTCCAAACCGGAGTAAAAAACCACGGGACCGATAACACGGCGAAATCCACTAGAATTAACACACATACAAGGTGATATACCGTACTCACAGACGACTCAACCTTTTTCATACGCTCCTAGTAGATCTTCTCCGCTCGCTCCACAACGCTTCTCGAATCCACGAATAGCGTCCAACGCCGAATCCACGGCGTCCAACGTCGAATCCACGACGTCCAACCGAATCCACGGTCTTCACCCAGTAGCACGTCTCGAATCCACGAACGTACCTCGCTCCGAATCCACGAGAGCGGTTGCACCTTGAATCCACAAGGCCACGCGAGTCCACACGCCGATTTTGGGAAAATCATTGTTTTTTGGGTGGTGATAATCCGCCGAATACTTAGATCAAAGATAGATCGGAAATACCATCTAAGTATTCATTAATTTGATTCTACTCAAAATCTGAGTATGAAAACCTAGAATCAAATTAATCAATATAGATGAAGAAACATAGATTTAATCTCGTTATTTCCTTTCTTCTCTATATGTGGATTTTTCTCTTTTTGACCGTATTTTGGATTACCCTAAAAAATGAATCGTAGGGTCTATTTATAGGTTAGAAACTGTTGGAAGAGGATAAGAATCAAAAACTAACCTTTTCTGGAATTTTACAGGACGACGGTCCGGACTGGAATTATGGCGGTCCGGACTGTCGTAACTAAACAGATTAATTCCAGAAAAATAGACGTTCGGGGTCCGGACTGAAGTGCCTGATCCGGACTGTTCATACATTTCAGCAAAAACCCATGTTCGGGGTCCGGATCAGAATTGGCTTGGATCCGGACTGGATTTGCGCATGAACAAACACCGTTCGGGGTCCGGACTGCCGTGCCTGATCCGGATCCTGAATATGTCCCATGTCCAGTTTTTGATTTTTATGCAATTAAAAATTCATCCAAGTGTTTCTACACTATAAGAAGTATTCGGATCACCAAACATATTTAGTTAAACACTCTGATCCTTTTGAATTCTTCTTTCTTGAGATTGAGGTATATGATCCAAACTTCTTCATCTTCAATCTTCAAGACTTAAATAATTTCACGAAATACGCCAATACAAATTCCTTAACACAAACCATGTTCGGGGTCCAGACTGGATCTGCCTGATTCGGATCCTGAACATATAAAATGTCCAGTTTTTTATTTTTATGCAATGAAAATTATTCTAAGTGTTTCTAAACTTTAAGAATGTGTTCAAATCACCAAAAATATTTAATTTAACGAACCTGGTCATTTTGAATCCATTCTTCTTGAGATTGATATATGTGATCTTCAAGTTTTTAACTTCAATCTTCAAGACTCTAAACACTTCACGAAATACGCCAATACAAAAATCTTTAACAATCTCCCCCTTTGGCGATTTTGTGACAAAACATATAATCCACATAACAAAATAGAAAAATAATTTTTGTTGCTATCACCATAAAACAAAAATACGCTTGAACGATCCAAATGAATACAAGATTTAACTCCTAAAACAAACTCTAGACGTAGACATAACCAGGGAGTCTTCAAATCTTGTTCTCTCTGCAAAATAAAATTTTCGACAAAAGAAAAACGTAAGTACCTCAAGAATTTAAATCAGTAAATAACCAGAGAGATTATTCATACATGGCATCAAGAATTTGATATGTACACGTATAGTCAATCAGAGTTTACATACCGTTAAGTATCATCAAAGTTCCATATGTCAAATGTCATGTTCAATGTTCAAGGTTCACAAGGTTAACAAAGTTAACAAGGTTAACAAGTTCAAAATTAGTCATCACATGTCATATGTCACTTGTTAACAAATATTACATGCCCAAATAGTTAGTCAAATAGTTAGTCTCGAGGCATGTTATAGATTTCAGTTCTACTTACCCTTCCACTTACCTAAGGGTCTCAAGTTCTCATGTCTCTCCCCCTTTTGGCCCTAAAAAGCTAAAATAGAAAATATAAGGAGGATAGTTCAAAAACTGAAATAAAAATAAAAATCTGCAAAAGAACTTGTTAGAAAAAAAACTGAAACTCATGTGTTCGAACTTCAATCTGATCCAGAGTCCTCTGAGCTACTACGGCCTAGATTTGCAAAAACTTTTTCACCAACTTGGTCAAAGACTTGTATTTCTTTTTTAACTCCAGTTGGGTGGCTGTGATTCGTTGAAGGTCCGAAGAAATCCGACCTTGCTCAATAGAAATTCGCTCCTGCTCAGATGAAAGTCTTTGTTGTTCCCGATATATTGAAGTGACAGAGGCTTCATCCTCTGAAGTTTCAAAAAGTCCTGGTCCTGAAGCTGTTGCTTGTTGAGTTGCTGCTGCTTGTTGTGCTGTTGCTGCTGTTGCTGTTGATGTTGATGGTCACTTGCCACGAGGAGTTGGAGTTTCATCAGGTTTCCTTGGTAGAAACTTCACCACAGTCGAATCATTAATTATTCCCAGACTATGCATATAGCTTGACGAGCGAACATCCACATCAAATTTCCTTAGAATCCGCATAATTATCATGGGAAACGAAAGTCTCTCCGTCTGATGAGGATGCTCAACGTAGAGAGCCATCATATTCCAAATGATGTATGAAATGTTGATGTTCAAATCCTCCGCGGCAGATGGGTGTCCCAAAAGATATAAAATAACATTCGATCCCATCTAAGGACCCTGGTCTGTATGTTAGGAAGTATATTATAACAGACAATAAAATTCAAAAACATGTACTCGGGTTGGAGCTCTTTTGAAAATACAGAGTTTCCCACCGACCGAGTGTCTGGCATGCATATCCCATCTACGACCGTCCTCCAAACAGTTGTGGTCAAAATTTGACCCTTCATAACATGAGTCCCGTTAAGTTGAGACTTCATCCCAAGCACCTCACCAATTAATTGAGGTGTGATCTTCAGCTTTGTGTTTCGGACCGTGGTATAAAATTCCATAGGTCCTCCCTCGATTTCCTGAAGCTTGTTTGCACAAAGATAAAAGGTTCTGACAAGGTGAACACAATAACCTGTTGTTTTCGGAAACTTGCAAATTGGAGAAAGGTCGGCTTGATCGAATAGACGTCCAAAAGCCGCCGATCTATCTCGCAAGTTTCCAACATTGACGTGTCTTTCGCCAATGCATTCTCTATTCTCAAAAGTTTTCATTCTGTCCGAGCTGATATGAACAAACTCTTCTAGAGGTGGCTCACTAGCAAGTGGCTCTTCGATCTCAATTCCACGAGATCTTCCTCTTTTCCTTGCAACGCTTTTTCTCTTCATTGAAGTTGGTTCCATATGGTTTTTCCTTTTTCTGTAGCAGTTGGAGGTGTTCTAGCTTTTCCAGAAACTGGGACTTTGCCCTTTGAAGCAGAAGAAACTTTCTCGGCAACTTTCTCTTTGATTCCTTCAACAGTTTTCTCCTAATCTTCTGATTCGGTTTCCGATTCGTCCAGTTGAACAAAATCTCCCTCATCTTGATTCTTCCTTGCTTGCTTTAGTTTGTTTGTCACACGGGTGCTAACAAGAGTCGTGATGAAGACAATCAACCATGCAAATGCCATTTTGAAAGGTTTTTCAAAAATTATCCTGTGAGCAAGAACTTCACAACACATGAAAAATATGTTTAATTCGAAAAATTTTAAAAATTATACCCAAACAATTCTCATGTTATGTGGAAGCTAGAAATCAAGAAGGATTTGCAAAAAGAATTTTAAAAATAGATTAATTCCATAATTTTTGAAAATTCTTAAAATGTGCCCTAAAACCGAAATTTCAGAAATCGAAGCCCAAAAATCCGTTTAGAAAGTAACAACCAATCATAGAAAGATTTCTTAGGCATCCAGAGTTCAATATATGCAAGAAATTTCAGAGAAAAGCATCAAAAATTGAATTCGGGGCAAAAATTTTATCTCGTTTTGAAAAAACTAGCACGAACTGTGAAAAATCCGAGATTTTGATCCAAATACTTACTTGGTTGGAGTGAAATGAAGTCAAGAGAGATCCAGGTGCTCTTGATTCTAGAGAGAGAAACAGAAGAAACCAAAAGCGAAAGCTTGGAGTGAATGAAAAATCTAAAACCTTTCGTTTTGATATATGCCCTAGTCCGGATCGGATCGGATTAAGAAATCAGTTCGGATCGGCTTTGCGCAGAAAAATCCCATCGTTCAGGATCTGAACTGATTCATCCAGTCCGGACTGTCTACAACTTTTTCTTTAGAAAAATTCATAAACATTCCAGAAAATCTAGAAAAAGTATGTAGGCATTCTTACACATCAACTTTATACAAAAAGTATCGTGTCATATAAAAAGAAATAGATTATAAAAAATCTATCGAAATATCCCAAATTTTAAAACGAAAATTTATAGAAGTTATAACTTCTAAAGTTGAGCAAGTCCAAAACATCAGTCACGATCTCGTGAGTAATGAATTTATCAAATCATCAATTGAGCAAAGAAAATGAAGTACCAAGATCGATAGATGTTTGAAATTCCAAATATGTCAAATAATATTATCTAATCAATATATTTAGGAAGTGGCTTTTTGAGCATCTTTCAATCTAAAATCCCATCTTATACCAACCTTAGAATTTGACAGAATCAAGTATTCCAAAAAATATTTTATCAAATAAACAGTAACACCATGCTTGGTAAACATGTGGTAGCTGCACACAATACTTGGACGATCGATGTGGTAGCTCTTTCCTCCATATGGTGGTAGTTTTCACACTCCACTAAGGGATGTAACTCTTTCCACATCTTTTGAGTATGAAATTTTAAATAGATTCCCCCTCAATTGACTATCAATTATGTAAGATATTCAGTATTCAACCAAAAATTGATCTCATGTTCATACTTATTTCAATCATCAAATAAGATAAAGACAATGCCAAGAGATCATTAAGTGAGAAATTGACTTTGATCAATTAAAGAAGAAATAATTGATATAAATGATCATTGCATCAAATGAGTTATAATGATATCCAAATCATAATAAATTTCTCAAAACATGAAAGGATGCAATTAAAGTCCATTATGCTAATGCTCAGTTAATGTTCTATAGTAAAAACAAAAAGAACAAAAATACAAAACAAAACCTAACCTAAGCAATGGTTCAAAGATCGATTATTTCAAAGAAAACATACCAATTACTTTTCGCAAATGAATAAAACGTTTTTGATCCAAAGGTTTTGTTAAAATATCGGCTAAATGATCATCAGTTGAAACATAAGCAATTTGCAAAGTACTTGATCAACTAGCTCTCTTAAAAAATAATATCTTAGTTCAATGTGTTTTGTTCTAGAGTGCAACACAGGATTTTTAGAAATGTTAATGGCACTGGTGTTGTCACACAAAATTGTTACCGATGTCGCAGGAATGCGGATGTCACTCAATACATTCTTCATCCAAATCAATTGAGTTGAGCAACTTCCTACAAAAATATATTCCGCCTCAGCAGTCGAGTGAGCAATGCAGTTTTGCTTTTTACTATGCCATGCAACTAGACAATGGCCAAGATAAAAACATGCACCACTCGTGCTCTTCCGATCATCCACCGATCCAGCCCAATCGGCATCCGAATATCCTATAATATCAAGAGATGTGCCCATAGGATACCAAATTCTGAAATTGATTGTACCTTTAACGTACCAGATGATCATTTTCACAGCTTTCAGGTAAATTTTCTTCGGTGCTGATTCATAACGCACGCAAACACCGACACTGAAAGAAATATCTGGACAACTAGCAGTAAAATAGAGTAGACTTTCAATCATACTTATGTAAAGTTTCTCGTCTACACTCTCTTCGTGAGATTTACTTCCTAATCCCTTATTGCTAGTTCCCATAGGAGTCGGATAGTCTTTAGAATCTTCTAATCCGAATTTCTTAACCAACTCTTTCGCATACTTGGATTGACACAAATGAATGCCATCTTCACATTGTTTAACCTGCAATCCAAGAAAATACGTAACCTCACCCATCATGGACATCTCAAATTCGCTTTCCATTGTCTCGATGAATTTTGAAGCATCGTGGTTTCTTATAGCTCCAAACACGATGTTATCTACATAGATTTGAGCCACAATAAAATTATTTTGAAAGTGTTTTACAAAAAGTATCCGATCGCACTATAAGAATAATAATATTTTGTGAGGAACTATTAGTGACAACGTGAATATAGCCACAAAAAATATAATTTTTGTGGCTTTATTTTATATTTTGCCACTATTATATTCTAGTGTAAATTTCTACACTACTATTGTGACAAATTTTTTAATATAAAAAAGGACTCCGAATTTAAATAAATATATTTTAATAGATTTCTTGTTTTGCTCGAAATATTATGACTTTTTATTTTTCCCTCTTTATTTTTGTTTCTACCGCCAAATTAAAAACTCTACCGCCAAATTAAAACCGTAAGTAAAAAATCTCCGTCTATCTCTATTGTCTTTTTCTTTTTTCCCTTTTTTTTTTTTCTCCTGCACCCTCTACGTCCATCTCCTCTTCTACAGTAGAAAATAAATAACTAAGATTTAGTGGTGTATGCGAGCGTGGCAGAGAAGAATATGCAAACGAAATGATGATGCTCCAATCCTTGCCGTCCATCTTTGTTGGGAAGGGTGAGCAGCTCCAACAAATCGTGACCATTGGCTCTGAGGCAGGTGCAGATCAGATAATCGGCTTCCTTCCGGAATCCCTTCGCAACACAGAATTTCTAAGTTTATACATTTATAATAAAAGTATGATTTTAGAATTATTTTTATTTTGTATGATTTATGTAAATTTTATTTTTAATGTGTGATATTTTGATGTTGGTATGAATCTAAATATTAATATATGATGGTAATTAACTTCTTGTAAGTGAATGTAGATTTATTTTTTATGGGCCGTTATGTGCCTTAGTGGATGAGGTTTAATTGGTTATGTGAGTTGGGTCACAGACATAACGAGAAATCAAAATATATTTGTTTTGATTAAAGCAAAGACGCCTTAATTTAAATCCCTCACAAGATTTCTAAATTTTTGTCATTGTGAAAAATGTATGATTTTAGATTTTTTTTTTGGGTATGATTTATATAAATTCTATTTTTAATGTGTGATATTTTGATGTTGGTATGAATTTAATATTAATATATATGATGGTAATTAACTTCTTGTTAGTGAATGTAGATTTATTTTTTATGGACTATTATATTTCTGAGTGGATAGGTTTAATGGGTTATGTGAGTTGGGTTACAGACATAACGATTTCTTCTGAAATCAAAACATATTTGTTTTGATTTAAATAAGGACGCTTTAATTTAAAATTAAAAAAATTGCTCTGATTTAAATGTTGAAAAATTTAGTTTGTAATTTTGATCTTAATTAAATTTTTAATTGGCTATTTGAGATTTTTTTTGATGGTTTGAATGAGAGAATTTTGATAAATGTGTGGTGGGTTTTGAGTTATACATATTTAAAGGAATGGCCTTATGAGATGAGATATAGATTATACTCTTATTGTGTTTGGTAAAATGCTTATTAATCCTATGGATGAGTTATAGAATAATATGGATTGTGTGAGTTAAACTACAAAAACCAGATTATTTACATGTGAAGTCAAGAACTAAAATACTTTTTATGTGAGGTTCAAGACAAAAGAGTTTTGGTGAACAGTACATAGACGACAATGCAATATCTCAGTAGTTGTGTTTGTTATGTTAAATTTTAAAATACATACTTTAAACTTCCATATAATCTTATAGCATTTTTGACTTATATTTCAAATATTAGTTAATAATATATTTTATTATTTTAACAAAGTAAGTAGATTGTATTCACTATTCTAATCTTTTTTTTCTTGTTTTATAGGATTAAACTTAGCATCTCAACATTTTGGAGTTGGATTGTCTCAAGAACTTTATTTTATTTTTTTTTCCTAAAGTTTTAACTATTTTTGTTCTAAAAATTAATTAGTATTAGATTAAATTTGGATAGAATTAAAACTTGTGGTTTGATGCATACAATACTTAATGTAAACAATTAATTATTTGTTTATTTAATTTGGTTGTGCTCATTGAATTGTTTTATACTTTTTTAGTGAATATATCTTAATAATTGTGATTAATATTTTGTTTAAATACTGATTGAGGAGTACTGAATATTTATGGCATTGTGATTATGTGTAAAATTTTATTTTTTTAGATCAGAAATGTAAAATATTAACTACTATTATAAAAATTTTGTGGCCAAATAATAAAGCCTTAATTTATTATATAAATATTAATAAAATATGAAAATTTTAAAGCGACTAAAATAAAATTTGGCAATAAATTACATATAGCTATTTATGTCCAAAAAATAAAATTTACAATAAACTATATAATATTATTTGCGGCCATATAGAATTTTGTCATAATATGCATTAAAACATGTATGGCCAAATACCAAATTCCGTCATAGAAATAGTAATACTATGTGTTGCTGATATTAAAATTTATCACAATATGTAAAGGATTATTTGTGGCCAAACATAATATTCGCCACTATATAATCAATACTAATTGTGGTCGTTATTAAAATGTGACACAAATCATATGTTATTATTTGTGGCCAGAAATAGAATTTGACATACAATATATAATATTATTTGTGGTCATATAGAATTTTATCATAATATGCATTAAAATATGCATGACCAAATATTAAATTTCGTCATAAAAATAACAATATTATGTGTGATCAATTTTAAAATTTGCCACAATATGTAAATGATTATTTACAGCCAAACATAATGTTGGTCACTATATAATCAATAATAGTTGTGGCCGTTTTTAAAATATGCCATAAATTATATGTTACTATTTGTAACCAAAATTATTTTTCTCATAAAATATCATATATTTCGTTATTATTAGTATGTATATTTGTGGCGAATTTAGGAATATTATTGTCCATAAGGTCACCATAAAAAGTATGTGTTTTTGTGGCAATTTTTTTTTTTGGCCACCTTAACCTTTTATAGCGATCCTACTGTGGCGACCCTGTAGCAAAATTATTTTCGCCACAAAATTATTTTTGTGACGAATTATTATACTTTTGTGGTATGTTGTTCGCCACAAAAAATCAATTTTGCGGTTTTGCAGGGCACATAAGACCAAATTACAATTATGAATGCAATATCTGTAATTTTTAAATTTTTGAATTTGAATCTTAAAATTGAATTTGAATTTTTGGGTCTTATGGTTTGAGTCTTTTAGCTTGGGGACTTGGTTGGGTTTTATCTCAAAGGTGGAGTTGAGAGGGGTATACTATTTAGATTTTAATTAGGGCTTTGATCCTAATTAAAAGATTTGGTCACTTCTTCCTCTTCCCAGCCGCCTGGACCAGGAAGCACCCTCTTCCTCCTCCATCCGTACCATCTCGAGCGACGAGATCCCAGCCCAAGGAGTAGATCGGAACCCTCCTCTGCCAAGGGGCCACAACCTCCTCTGCCAACCGCGCGCCGCGCGTGGGACCCATCGCGCGCGCGCGTGCAGGCCGCGCCGCCGAGCCACGCGGCGGCTCGTTTCGGTCAGGCGGCACTGGGTGCCACGGCTTGGTCTGGGCACCCGCTCTTGGCAGCCTGCCCCACCCCGTACGCCGCACCTGGCTAGGCGGGCCTGCAGAGCGCTCGCTCGGCCCCAACCGCGCGGGCCTGCGCAGGGAACAGTGCCGCCAGCGCCGTCCCTGCGTTGTCTCTCCCGTGTTCAGGCGCCCCCTTCCTCACCAGCAGCTTGGGGTGGTCCGTGCCTGCCCCTCTCCGTCGCAGACGTCGCAGCAACGCCGCCGCGCCTCGACTTCGCCGTCGGTTGCGGTAACGAAATAAATAATTAATTTAATTATTTTAGTTATTTTAATTATTTTGTATGCAACTGTCGAAGCGTTTGGGACCCTAAAATGCGAATGACTGCACGGGTTGCCTCGAGCAGTGTGCGGACCCTTTGGACTGCTCGTCCATGGTTCGAGGTCATCGTAAAGCACAATTGAGGGTCTGGCAGTATCGGGCCTAGTTGTTCGTCACATTAGCACTTAATTATGTTGTTATTCGTGAAATTACTGGTTGCTGTCCGGGCCCCTTTCTTGGTGCGCTTTAGGACAGTGGGTAACGTAATTTTGTTTTGGTGGACTCTTTGGGACGGTTTGGAGGTCCCGGGGGTGTCCCGGGATTTTCCGGTGGGTTCCGGAGGTTCGGTTTACGATCTATTGCTTCTGTCGGTTTTGGGTGTTGTTGAGTCGTAGAAGTCAATCTTGACTCGGTAGATCTTGTGCAGGTACGATCGGTGAGCAGGAGCATCGTGGGAGTTAGGGGCTTCGCTGAATCAGGTGGGTACTTCGACCCGGAGTCGGTACAGTGGTATTAGCTCGGTGATGTTCCTTCTTACCCTTTTTACGCATTATACACACGTTGCATGTTGAGCACGTATCACCGTCTGACTTCGCACTTAATTGCTCTACGGGTATTCTTTTTACATTCATCATGACTTAGTAGTAGAGCGGTACTTGATTAGATGTTATCATCATACTCAGTTGATCTGGTTGATCGGTTTGACCCACATATATGAGATTGGGTGACCTTCTTGGTCGGTACGTTACTTTAGGACTTATCATTGGCTATTTGCCGGTAGTTGGATTTTGATCATGTTGCATCGATCATCATAACATGTTTTGCGCATTTCGTGTACACCAGCGATCTGATCCACCGCAAGAGGGTGTTCTTTTCCGGAGAAGTGGTCATACTTCCGACCCGTGAGCCCGATGCGGTCACTGCTAGGGTTATATGCCAGGTTGAGCATAGCGTGACATTTGCCTGAGCCCTCTTGACCAATATGGTGGTTTGCCTGAGGTCTTTCGACCAACATGGTGGGTGATTGGGTTTTTATTATTTGGACTGTTCGTCCGGTTGATGCATTCATCGTATTACGGTAGCTACAGTTGTTTACATTACCATCTTTCGTTTCCTATTACATCATGCTACTGTAGTATTACTGTTTACCCCTTATTATTGTCTTTCGGCTACCAGTGAGTGCAGCTCGCCTTCGTCGGCTTGCGGTACCCACTGGGAGACCCTAGATGGTTTCTCACTACCCCCCAGTTGCAGGTACTGCAGGAGGTGACGGTCGGGACGGTACGTGAGGCGACGATAGAGCTAGAGAGCTTTCCCGAGAGTTTCTTTCCGTATCTTGCAGTCTACTTTTCCTTTATCATTTATTTATTTGTTATTGAGTTTAGACGTGGTAGTTCAGTGAGTCTTATGATTTGATTGAATTAACAACATGATGACTTAATAAGTGAATCCTAACTTTATGATTTTGTGGTTTTATGTAAAAATATTTTTCTACCCCTCGTGGTAGTCGGTTTTCAAAGGATTATGTTTCCGTGTGGGAAACCTTTTTTAAAGGAATTTTTAGTTTCATCGCACTCGTAGGTTTCAAATAAGCTTTTCGTGTGGTAGACACTTTCAAAAGAATAGGAATGTTTGGTGATCTGTGCATTGCATCATCTGCGGTAAGGACGTTGTAGAGCATTAAAGCATCATGTTTAAGGATCATTTAGCTGTATGTGCATCCTTTGTGATTGCGGTGTATGTGTGTGAGTTGGAATTGGATGGTTGTGAAACTGTACTGTGTGCGACGCCGTGCAAATACAGCGGTGGTTCTGTCCGCGTGAACAGAAAGTTATCTGTATTTGTGGCGGGTCTGTGCGCATCTCGGGGTGTTTTTTTTTTTAAAAAAAAAAAAATCCCTGGGGCGTGACAATGAAGCCAAACGATCGAATCAAGCACTACTTGCAACAACCACCATCAAGTACACTGACCGGCAATCTCATAAGAATCAACCAAAGGTCAAGTACAATGGTAGTACATCCCCCAAGACAAGATCGTCATGGAAATTAAAGGAAAGTGATCAACTGAACAAGACACATTCACCAAGGAGCACAACTTCACGATCATTGCCGACGTATTCCAAAACTCTAAGGTTTGGGTGCGCAAAGGTGAAATCTTCCCTTATTTTGTCATTCACACATCACTACATGCATATGGCAATTCGTCTTGGTATCTGGACAGGGGTTCTTCAGTACATTGACCGGTCATGTGCCGAAAACAACCGCTGTCCAGATACCAAGACGAATTGTCATATGCATGTAGTGATGTATGAATGACAAGACAAGGGAAGATTTCACCTTTGCGCACCCAAACCTTACGAGTTTTGGAATACGTCGGCAATGATCGTAAAGTTAAGCTCCTTAGTGAATTCGTCTTGTTCAGTTGATCACTTTCCTTTAATTTCCATGGCGATCTTGTCTTGGGGGATGTACTACCATTGTACTTGACCTTTGGTTGATTCTTATGAGATTGCCAGTCAGTGTACTTGATGGTAGTTGTTGCAAGTAGTGCTTGATTCGATCGTTTGGCTTCATACTTGCAATTTGGTCTTATGTGCCCTGCAAAACCACAACGATGACATACCTTAATAACAGATGAACCCGAAGAGGATGAGGTAGGCTTGTCAATGTTGGCTGCGATGATTTCCGTTGGAGGAGGAGCAATCGACTGAGGCACAAACTTCGTACCGCTCGAACTTGGATCCTCACCAGTTCGACCGTATCCAAGGCCCAAACGATTCGTTTGACCAGGACCAAACAATTTGTCCAACTTGCTCCTTCCTGATGAAAATCTCTTCAAATCTTCTTTCAGTTGGAATATGGCCTTCGTTATCTCCAATTTTTCTTGTCGAGACTCGAAATAGAGCTTCAAGAAGTAATTTGCTTTATCCACCAACTTTATTTGTTCCTTCTCGAAATGCTCATTCTTCTCTTGAAGGGAACTATTAACCTTGATCAAAATTTTCCTTTCCTCTTCATGAGCTTTTGAGAGAGAAATTGTCTTATTTGATTGTTCTTCAAGATCCCAAAACTTTCTTTTCAAATTCTTATTATGTTTCACCAATTCCTTTGAATCCCGTAGCAACTTATGATAGGCAAGAGAAAAATCTTCACCTTCGGAATCACTTGGTTCATCATCCGATGTCGTTTGATCATTTTGGGAAGAAACGGACAATGAACCAGATGCAATCGATGAAAAACACACGAAGGGTGAAATTGTGGACGCAATAAATGCCGTGGCGTGTGTATCCTCATCACTGGAATATGACTCGTCGGAGGAGGAAGAGTCATCCCACGTGACGGCTTGCATTGCTTTCTTCTTTGACTGATTCTTGTTGGGACACTCCGTTGATATATGGCCAAAGCCTCCGCATTTGAAGTACTGGATTTGTCTCTCGGTGTTCTTCTTTTCTTTTGAAGAACCTTCTTACTTTCTTGATTTAGAACTTGAAAATTCTTTGCCTTTTTTGGACTAAAAGAAGGATGATGATTTGCTTGAATTACCCCTCCTAAAGTTCCAGCAAAATTTTCTTGTCAATAGTGCAAGTTGTTTCTCGAAATACTCCATTGATAAATTATCATCAGCATTTGAGGAGGATGAATACGCATCTTCTTCTTTTGTTCATTTCAATGTCATACCTGAAGACTTAGAAAAAGAGGAAGGTTTTCTTAGAAAAATAGTTAGTAGAAAAAGTCATTTCATAAGTTTGAAGTGTTGGTTTTTATAAGGAACCCCAGGATCTAAATAGGTACTATCAAACAACTAGAGGGGGGGTGAATAGGTGTAATAACAAAAATCACAATCTCAGTGCAAAATAAAAACCAATGCGGAAAATAAAAACAGCACACCGATATATACGTGGAAACTCCAATCCAGGAGAAAAACCACGGGACCAACACGCAATAACAATCCACTAAGAAAAGAAGAATAACAAGGTGATTACCGACTCCACGGACTCCAACCCCTCCTTCAATTTCTTCGGATCTTGCGCTCACCGACTGCACGTCCACTGCACACGTTCGAATCCACGAACGCCACTCGAATCCATGAGCACACGTTCCGAATCCACGAAACGCCTTCAACACACCGAATCCACGATGCTACGTCGAATCCATGACGTAAACTCAGCCGATACAAAATATAGTCTTCGATGGTGATCCTTTGCTTAGATTAACATTGAAGAACCATAGATGGAATCTCTAAGCAAAGACTAGATCAATTCGACAAAAAATATATCTTGGAAGAACCGTCGAATTGACCTAAAAGAGGCCAAAGAGAAGAACAATAAAAACCTAGCCTCTAGGGTTGCTCTCGAGTGTTTCTCAATTGATCGGTAGTTCTCGAGAAACCCTAAGTGTCTATTTATAGGTTAGAAACCTTTGGAAAGAGATAAGCATCAAAAACTGACTTAATAGAATTTTTCCCGCACGACGGTCCGGACTGGATTTGGCTGATCCGGACTGTCGTCTTTTTTCAGCAATTTTCTTGAAAAAATAGTTCGGGGTCCGGACTGGAATTTCCTGATCCGGACTGTTCATGCGATTTCATCAAACATATAGTTCGGGGTCCGGACTGAAACAGGGGGGGCCCGGACTGGATTTCCGCATGAACTAAACTATGTTCGGGGTCCGGACTGGAATGGTCTGATCCGGATCCTGAACATCCAACATGTCCACTTTTGATTTTTAAGCAATGAAAACTTATCCAAGTGTTTCTAAACTACACAAATGTATTCGAATCACCAAAATTATTTAGTTAAACGTACCTGATCATTCCGAATCTATTTTCCTTGAGATTGATGTATATGATCCACAATTTTTCAACTTCAATCTTCAAGACTCAAAATACTGAGTGTCAACTTGAGCTCTTGTTGAATCTTCTCTGAGTCTTCGATTGCTGATTGACAATTTGACCATTTCAAGACTCCAACTCAACTCACGAAATATGCCAACACAAAAAGCCGTAACAATCTCCCCCTTTGGCAATTTCGTGACAAAACCCAAAAATACATAAAAACGCTCAAATCACTCATCTTAAACCAAAAAATTGAAACTCAATGTTATCACCAAAACATTGATTTTTTTTGCGTAAAAGATCCAATAAACAAAAATTACATTTGAACCAAACAATCCTAGAACATACTCTACGACTTAGGACTTGGAGTCTTAAAGTGATATAAATCATGCAAAACAAAAACTCCAAACAAAATCAAACGTTTAGTCGTTAGAAATGGAATCCTACATTTGATTCGTCTTTTTGGTTCTTTTTGTTTTTTGGCTCTTTTTCTCCTCTTTTCCATATCTTTTTTTATATATCTCCCCCTATCTTGAGCATCTCTTTTCATCATCTCTGTTCTCCCCCTTTTTGATTCGTCCTAATCATTTCTGTTCTCCCCCTTTTTGTCACAAATTGTCAAACAGTGAACATACTAGACAAAAGGAAATCACTAACAGCATTAGTTCATAGAGAAAGAGAGATAAAAGCTCAGCTCCGGTATATAAACAAAAACGCAGATTGCGTACCGGTACTCAAGAGCAAAAATCACAAAAATTCTTGAAACAAATCCAAATTTTGAAATCTTTGAAATACCGATTTGTGTACCATCAAGAAAACAATTTAAGTACTTGAAAATAATGAGATCACATAGATGTCATTCAATCCAATTAATTTTACAAAAATTAAAAAGATTTACTCCGAAATCATAAAAAATAAAGATAGATCATTATAAACCGTTTTTCATGTTATATAAATCAAACACAAGTCATCAAAAGTAATTTAGAGATCCAAACTCTATCAAGATGTAACGGATTTACAAAGATGACTTACAGAGATTTCCAAATGACATCAATTTGATTTCTACCCTTTCAAATTTGAGATAAACACTAAAATACCTGAGGGTGGCTCTTTGAGCATCTTTCAACTATCCCATCTTATACCAACCAGGAGATTGTTCAAAATATAAGAACTTTGAAAATGAATCTCCAAATGCTTCATCTAAAGATTTTTCCAAAAAAAATATTATCAAGCATCCATAACATGTGATAGCTTCACACACAAACCGGACGACCGGGGTGGTAGCTCTTTTCAACATGTGGTGGTAGTTTTCACACTCCTTTCGGATGTAACTCTTTCCACATCTTTTTCATTCGATTATTTACCCTTGTAAGAATCCAATCTCTTACGTGAAAGAATTAAACCCCAAATTCTAGTCTATCGGTTGTCTCATGTTGTGACGCCTCCAATAGTCCCACATCGGATGTGGATGGAATTGTCATTGGGTTTATAGGAGACATGAACACTAGTAATAATAACTGGGCTTAAACATTTTGGGCTGTGATTTGGGCCCAACGAGTTATTATTGCTAGTGGGCCGGGTCGTTATATTTGGTATCAGAGCCAATAACCAGCCGGAAGTGTGTTACGAGTCTCGGCTGAGCCTAGGTCAAGATGGCAGGGCTAGCGAGACGAGCCTCACATCGCCTGGTGATCTTGGGCTGCTGTGTGTGTGTGTTTGGGCTGACGAGGACGTCAGGCCTAAACGGGGGGAGTCTGTGATGCCGCCAATAGTCCCACATCGGATGTGGATGGAATTGTCATTGGGTTTATAGGAGACATGAACACTAGTAATAATAACTGGGCTTAAGCATTTTGGGCTGTGATTTGGGCCCAACGAGTTATTATTGCTAGTGGGCCGGGTCGTTACACATGTTTATCACAATGAATTCACACAACCGAGATAGGTTAAGCATCTTAAGATCACACAAGATTACTAAAATTTGATGAACATAACTATCAAAAACTCCTATAATGGAATATCTTCAAAGATTATGATTATGGAGTAAAGTTGATAATTAATATTAAATTAATTAGGAGTGAATGAAAGTAAATCTTTTTCAAATTCAATGCACTCGTTCGTTAAAAACCTTTTGTTTGAAAACAAAACATAAAAACGAAAAGCATTGAAATCATGTAATGCAAAGATTAAGAAAAATATGAAGGGAAAACCAATCAAAGCATTACATACAGTCAAAAGCTATTTGGAACTTAAGACAAGGAAAGATATCACCTTTCCGAATCTAAAATCGTCGGATTTTGGGTTGTCTTGATTCATTGTGACCGGGAGTTGATAGCTTCGACTGTTGGTCCACCTTCGGTCTTTGCCTCGCAATGATCCACTTGTATGATTGATGCTGTGGCTCGGACTTTTGGTGGATTGAGTGAACTCCATTGACTTGATGTCTCTTTTGATTCCGTTGAGTTCGCTCTGTAGATGAAGTTGCTGAAGAATTCTTCTTTCTCTTTTTCGGGCACGTCTTCATCAAGTGTCCTTCAAGTCCACATTGGTGACAAGTTCTTCCTCTCAATTTAATTGTGGAACTTGAAGCCTTCACAGTTTGGTTCTTTTTAAATCCCATACCAACCTTGCTTGTTTGACCTAATCCGGACATACAATCAAGTTTCTTGGAACCGGTTGAAAATCTTTGTATGTCGGATTTAAGTTGATGAACTTGCTTGGTCAAAGCTTGGTTGGTAACATGAATCTCCTCAAACTGGTTTTCTAGAAAACCAATCTTGTCCATATATGATTTAGCGTTTGTCTCCGATTGGTTTAGCTTTTCTTGGAGGATTTTATTGTTATCCAATAAACGTTCTCGTTCCTCCTCGAGATCATGAAGTTTGATCTTTAAAGCACGGTTCTCATCCTGAACCTCAAGTCGTTGCTTCCTCAACTTCTTAATATACTTGGCCATCTTCTTCGATTCCGTAAGAAGTTGTTGATATGCCTCAACGAGTTCTTCTTTGTCCGACTCGCCCTCACTTGATGACTCTCTATCGGATGTTGATGTTTCATACAAAATCAAAGGAGCAGAGTCAGTGATTAAAGATGATAAGCAAAAATTAGAAGAGGGAATTTGAGAAGCATGAAAAGCAACAACTTTTTCCTCTTTACTTGAGGTCGATTCATCGGAAGTAGAATCGTCCCAAGTTTTCGCTTGCAAAGCCTTCTTTTTATATGATTTCTTAGAAGGACAATCCGTTGAAATATGGTCGTAGCCTTTGCATCTATAACATTGGATTTCTCCTTCGAATTCATCTTTTTCCTTAGAAGGTTTTGCAGAGCTTTTGAGATTAGAGGATTTAGAACCCGATGATCCTTTAGATGGTTTCGTGGATGAAGATCCATCGGTTCGATTCTTCCAAAACTTTCGACGAAATTTCTTTATGAACCGCGCCAATCGTTCTTCAAATTTGGCAAAAGAGATTTCATCGTTGGAACTCGATTCGCCATCTTCTTCCTTTGTTGATTTGAATGCAATGCCTGTAAGCTTAGAAAAAGACTTGGAAGAAATTTGATTAGTAGGAAAAGTCATCTCATAAGTTTGTAAAGCGCCTACTAATTCCTCTACTCTCATCTCATCCGGATGACTAACGGTTTCAATGGCGGCAACCTTTGCCCTAAACCGTTCCGGAAGAGTCTGAAGTATCATTCTTATAATTTTCGACTCCGGGATCTTTTCTCCTAAATTAGCACAAGTATTGATTATATCTTGAAGTCTAGTGTAATAATCAGTAAACAATTCATGCTCATCCATATGAATTGAGTCAAATTGACTTGTAAGCATCTGGAGCTTTTGAATTTTTACTAGATTAGTACCCTCATGTGTAATTTTGAGAATATCCCAAATCTCCTTTGCAGTTTCACACGCGAAAATTCGTGTGAACTCAGTTGAGAAAAGAGAATTAAATAGAGCGTTCATACCTTTCCCATTGTAAGACGATCTTTCGATTTCCTCTTTGGACCATCTAGAGCGAGGTTTTGGGGTAGTAGAATTTCCTACTTCCTCAATAGGATGCACTCAACCATATTCCACGGTTTGCCATACCCGCTCATCAATTGAGATGAGAAAAGCTCTCATCCGCACTTTCCAATACGCATAATTGGTCCCATCAAAAAGAGGAGGTCTATAAATATTACCACTTTCACCCGACATGATAGATAAACCTAAAACCCGCTTCGATACCAATTGTTGGTTTTTATAAGGATCCCCAAGATCTAAATAGATACTATCAAACAACTAGAGGGGGGGTGAATAGGTGTAATAACAAAAATCACAATCTCAGTGCAAAATAAAAACCAATACAGAAAATTAAAACAGCACACCGAGATATACGTGGAAACTCCAATCCAGGAGAAAAACCACGGGACCAACACGCAATAACAATCCAATAAGAAAAGAAAAATAACAAGGTGATTACCGACTCCACGGACTCCAACCCCTCCTTCAATTTCTTCGGATCTTGCGCTGACCGACTGCACGTCCACTGCGCACGTTCGAATCCACGAATGCCACTCGAATCCACGAGCACACGTTTCGAATCCACGAAACGCCTTCAACACACCGAATCCACGATGCTACGTTGAATCCACGACGCAAACTCAGCCGATACAGAATATAGGCTTCTATGGTGATCCTTTGCTTAGATTAATATAGAAGAACCATAGATGGAATCTCTAAGCAAAGACTAGATCAATTCGACAAAAAGTATATCTTGGAAGAACCGTCGAATTGACCTAAAAGAGGCTAAAGGGAAGAACAATAAAAACCTAGCCTCTAGGGTTGCTCTCGAGTGTTTCTCAATTGATCGGTAGTTCTCGAGAAACCCTAAGTGACTATTTATAGGTTAGAAACCTTTGGAAAGAGATAAGCATCAAAAACTTGTTACGACTTTTTGTGTTGGCATATTTCGTGAGTTGAGTCGGAGTCTTGAAGTGATCAAATTGTCAATCAGCAATCGAAGACTGAGAGAAGATTCAACAAGAGCTCAAGTTGACACTCAGTGTTTTGAGTCTTGAAGATTGAAGTTGAAGAATTGTGGATCATATACATCAATCTTAAGGAAAATGGATTCGGATTGATCATGTACGTTTAACTAAATAATTTTGGTGATCCGAATACATTTGAGTAGTTTAGAAACACTTGGATAAGTTTTCATTGCATTAAAATCAAAAACTGGACATTCCATATGTTCAGAGTCCGGATCGGGCTTTACAGTCCGTACCCCGAACATAGGTTAGTTCGTGCATAATTCCAGTCCGGACCCTGGGAATTTCAGTCCGGACCCCGAACGTGGAATTTGCAAGAAATGCATGAACAGTCCGGACCGTGGATTTCAGTCCGGACCCCGAATGTCGTCTTTTCTGGAAATTGTCTGTTTCGCTGAGACAGTCCGGGCCGCCAACTCCAGTCCGGACCGTCATCCTGTAAAATTCCAGAAATGGTTAGTTTTTGATGCTTATCTCTTTCCAAAGGTTTCTAAACTATAAATAGACACTTAGGGTTTCTCAAGAACTACCGATTAATTTATAAAACACTTGAGAGCAACCCTAGAGGCTAGGTTTTTATCGTTCTTCCTTATAGCCTCTTTTAGGTCAATTCGACGGTTCTTCCAAGATCTATCTTTTGTCGAATTGATCGAGTCTTTGCTTAGAGATTCCTTCTACGGTTCCTCAATGATAATCTAAGCAAAGGATCACCATCGAAGCTTTTATCAAGTTTGCGTCGTGGATTCGACGTAGCATCGTGGATTCGATGTGTTGAAGGCGTTTCGTGGATTCGAAACGTGTGCTCGTGGATTCGAGTGGCGTTCGTGGATTCGAACGTGTGCAGTGGACGTGCAATCGGTGAGCGCAAGGTCCGAAGAAGTTGAAGGAGGGGTTGAGTCCGTGGAGTCGGTAATCACCTTGTTATTCTTCTTTTCTTAGTGGATTGTTATTGCGTGTTGGTCCCGTGGTTTTTCTCCTGGATTGGAGTTTCCACGTAAATCTCGGTGTGCTATTTTTATTTTCCGCATTGGTTTTTATTTTGCACTGAGATTGGTTTTATAAGTATTACACCTATTCACCCCCCCTCTAGTTGTTTGATAGTACCTATTTAGATCCGTGTGGATCCTTAATATATAAAAACCAACAAGTGGTATCAGAGCGGGTTTTAGGTTTATCTATAATGTCGGGTGAAAGTGGTAATATTTATAGACCTCCTCTTTTTGATGGGACTAGTTATGCTTATTGGAAAGTGGGGATGAGAGCTTTTCTCATCGCAATTGATGAGCGGGTATGGCAATCCGTGGAATACGGTTGGGTGCATCCTGTTGAGGAAGTAGGAAATTCTACTACCCCAAAACCTCGCTCTAGATGGTCCAAAGAGGAATTCGAAAGATCTTCTTACAATGGGAAAGGTATGAACGCTCTATTTAATTCTCTTTCCTCGACTGAGTTCACACGAATTTCCGCATGTGAAACCGCGAAGGAAATTTGGGATATTCTCAAAATTACACATGAGGGTACTAATCTTGTAAAAATTCAAAAGCTCCAGATGCTTACAAGTCAATTTGACTCTATTCATATGGAAGAGCATGAATTGTTTACAGATTATTACACAAGATTTCAAGATATAATCAACACTTGTGCTAATTTAGGAGAAAAGATCCCGGAGTCAAAAATTGTAAGAAAGATACTTCGGACTCTTCCGGAACGGTTTAGGGCAAAGGTTACCGCCATTGAAACCGTTAGTCATCCGGATGAGATGAGAGTAGAGGAATTAGTAGGTGCTTTACAAACTTATGAGATGACTTTTCCTACTAATCAAGTTTCTTCCAAGTCTTCTTCTAAGCTTACAGGTGTTGCATTCAAATCAACAAAGGAAGAAGATGGCGAATCGAGTTCCGACGATGAAATCACTTTTGCCGATTTTGAAGAACAATTGGCGCGGATCGTAAAGAAATTTCGTCGGAAATTTTGGAAGAATCGAAGCGATGGATCTTCATCCTCGAAATCATCTAAAGGATCATCGGGTTCTAAATCCTCTAACCTCAAAAGTTTTACAAAACCTTCTAAAGAAAAAGATGAATTCGAAGGGGAAATCCGATTTTATAGATGCAAAGGCTACGGCCATATTTCAACGGATTGTCCTTCTCCGAAATCATATAAAAAGAAGGCTTTGCAAGCGAAAACTTGGGACGATTCTACTTCTAATGAATCGACCTCAAGTAAAGAGAAAAAAGTCGTTGCCTTCCATGCCTCTCAAATTCCCTCTTCTAATGTTTGCTTATCATCGTTAATCACTGACTCTATTCCTTTGATTTTGCATGAAACATCAACATCCGATGGAGAGTCATCAAGTGAGGGGGAGTCGGACGAAGAAGAACTCGTTGAGGCATATCAACAACTTTTTACGGAATCAAAGAAGATGGCCAAGCATATTAAGAAGTTGAGGAAGCAACGACTTGAGATTCAAGACGAGAATCATGCTTTAAAGAACAAACTTCATGATCTCGAGGAGGAACGAGAGCTTTTATTGGATAATAATAAAATCCTCCAAGAAAAGATAAATCAATCGGAAACGATCGTTAATTCCCATATTAACAAGATTGATTTTCTAGAAAAACAGTTTGAGAAAATTCATGTCACCAACCAAGCTTTGGCCAAGCAAGTTCATCAACTCATCCGACATACAAAGGATTTCAACCGGTTCCAAGAAACTTGATTGTATGTTTGGATTAGGTTAAACAAGCAAGGTTGGTTTGGGATTTAAAAAGAACCAAACTGTGAAGGATTCAAGTTCCACAACTAAATTGAAAGGAAGAACTTGTCACCAATGTGGACTTGAAGGACACTTGATGAAGACATGCCCGAAAAAGAGAAAGAGAAATTCTTTGGCAACTTCATCTACCGAGCGAACTCAACGGAATCAAAAGACTCATCAAGTCAAAGGAGTTCACTCAAACCACCAAAGGTCCGAGCCACAACATCAATCATACAAGTGGATCATTGCGAGGCAAAGACCTAAGGTGGATCAACAGTCAAAGCTATCATCTCCCAACCACAATGAATCAAGACAACCCAAAATCCGACGATTTTGGATTCGGAAAGGTGATATCTTTCCTTGTCTTAAGTTCTAAATAGCTTATGACTGTATGTAATGCTTTGATTGGTTTTTCTTTCATATTTTTCTGAATCTCTGCATTACATGTTTTCAATGCTCTTCGTTTTTATATTTTGTTTTTAAACAAAAGGGTTTTAACGAACAAGTGCATTGAATAAAAAGGGTTTTCATTTTCAATCACTCCAATTCAATTTTATATGAATTATCAACTTTACTTCATAATCATAATTCTTGAAGATACTTCATTATAAGAGTTTTTGATAATTATATTCATCAAATTTTAGTAATCATGTGTGATCTTTAGATGATTAATCTATCTCGGTTGTGTGAGTTCTTTGTGATAAACATGAGACAACCGATTGACTAAAATTTGGGATTTAATTCTTTCACATAAGAGATTGTGTTTTCTTACAAGGGTAATGAAATGAATTGCAAAAGATGTGGAAAGAGTTACATCCGAAAGGAGTGTGAAAACTACCACCACATGTTGGAAAGAGCTGCCACCCTGGTCGTCCGGTCTGTGTGTGAAGCTACCACATGTTATGGATGCTTGAAAAATATTTATAAATTTTGTGTTTAGTTGAAACATTCGGAGATTCATATTCAAAGTTCTTATTTTGTACAATCTCCTGGTTGGTATAAGGTGGGATAGTTGAAAGATACTCAAAGAGCCACCCTTAGATATTTTAGTGCTTATCTCAAATTTGAAAGGGTAAAATTTAAAATTGATGTCATTTGGAAATCTCTGTAAGTCATCTTTGTAAATCCGTTACATCTTGATAGACTTTGGATCTCAAGATTATTTTTGATGACTTGTGTTTAACGTATATAATATGAAAAACGGTTTATAATGTCTTATCTTTGTTTTTCATGATTTCGGAGTAAATCTTTTTAATTTTTGTAAAATTAATTGGATTGAATGACATCTATGTGATCTCATATTATTTTCAAGCACTTAAATTGTTTTCTTGATGGAATGCAAATCGGTATTTGAAAGATTTCAAAATTTGGATTTGTTTCAAAAATTTTTGTGATTTTTGCCTTCGAGGACCAGTACGAAATCTGCGTTTTTGTTATATACCGGAACTGAGCTTTTATCTCTCTTTCTCTATGAACTAATATTGTTAGTGATTTCTTTTTGCCTATATTCACTGTTTGACAATTTGTGACAAAAAGGGGGAGAACAGAAATAGGGGGAGAACAGAGATGCTCAAGATAGGGGGAGATAAAGAAAAGAGATGATGAAAAAGGAGCCGAAAAATAAAAAGAACCAAAAGGACGAATCAAATGTAGGATATAATTTTAATTTCTGACAACTGACTTTTGATTTGTTTGGAGTTTTGTTTTGCAGGATCTACATCACTTTAAGACTCCAAGTCCTAAGTCATAGAGTTTGTTCTAAGACTGGTTCAAATGTAATTTTTGTTTATTGGATCTTTCACGCAAAGAAAGTCAATGTTTTGGTGATGACATTGAGTTTCGATTTTTTGGTTTAAGATGAGTGTCTTGAACTTTTTATGTATTTTTGGGTTTTGTCACGAAATTGCCAAAGGGGGAGATTGTTACGGCTTTTTGTGTTGGCATATTTCGTGAGTTGAGTCGGAGTCTTGAAGTGATCAAATTGTCAATCAGCAATCGAAGACTTAGAGAAGATTCAACAAGAGCTCAAGTTGACACTCAGTGTTTTGAGTCTTGAAGATTGAAGTTGAAGAATTGTGGATCATATACATCAATCTTAAGGAAAATGGATTCGGATTGATCATGTACGTTTAACTAAATAATTTTGGTGATCCGAATACATTTGAGTAGTTTAGAAACACTTGGATAAGTTTTCATTGCATTAAAATCAAAAACTGGACATTCCATATGTTCAGAGTCCGGATCGGGCTTTACAGTCCGGACCCCGAACATAGGTTAGTTCGTGCATAATTCCAGTTCGGACCCTGGGAATTTCAGTCCGGACCCCGAACGTGGAATTTGCAAGAAATGCATGAACAGTCCGGACCGTGGATTTCAGTCCGGACCCCGAATGTCGTCTTTTCTGGAAATTGTCTGTTTCGCTGAGACAGTCCGGACCGCCAACTCCAGTCCGGACCGTCGTCCTGTAAAATTCCAGAAATGGTTAGTTTTTGATGCTTATCTCTTTCCAAAGATTTCTAAACTATAAATAGACACTTAGGGTTTCTCAAGAACTACCGATTAATTTATAAAACACTTGAGAGCAACCCTAGAGGCTAGGTTTTTATCGTTCTTCTTTATAGCCTCTTTTAGGTCAATTCGACGGTTCTTCCAAGATCTATCTTTTGTCGAATTAATCTAGTCTTTGCTTAGAGATTCCTTCTACGTTCCTCAATGATAATCTAAGCAAAGGATCACCATCGAAGCTTTTATCAAGTTTGCGTCGTGGATTCGACGTAGCATCGTGGATTCGATGTGTTGAAGAAGGCGTTTCGTGGATTCGAAACGTGTGCTCGTGGATTCGAGTGGCGTTCGTGGATTAGAACGTGTGCAGTGGACGTGCAATCGGTGAGCGCAAGGTCCGAAGAAGTTGAAGGAGGGGTTGAGTCCGTGGAGTCGGTAATCACCTTGTTATTCTTCTTTTCTTAGTGGATTGTTATTGCGTGTTGGTCCCGTGGTTTTTCTCCTGGATTGGAGTTTCCACGTAAATCTCGCTGTGCTATTTTTATTTTCCGCATTGCTTTTTATTTTGCACTGAGATTGGTTTTATAAGTATTACACCTATTCACCCCCCCTCTAGTTGTTTGATAGTACCTATTTAGATCCTTGTGGATCCTTAATATATAAAAACCAACAAAACTGACTTAACAGAATTTTTTCCGCACGACAGGCCGGACTGGATTTGGCTGATCCGGACTGTCGTCTTTTTTCAGCAATTTTCCTGAAAAAATAGTTCGGGGTCCGGACTGGAATTTCCTGATTCGGACTGTTCATGCGATTTCATCAAACACATAGTTCGGGATCCGGACTGAAACAGGCGAGGTCCGGATTGGATTTCCTCATGAACTAAACTATGTTCGGGGTCCGGACTGGAATGGTCTGATCCGGATCCTGAACATCCAACATGTCCAGTTTTGATTTTTAAGCAATGAAAACTTATCCAAGTGTTTCTAAACTACACAAATGTATTCGGATCACCAAAATTATTTAGTTAAACGTACCTGATCATTCCGAATCCATTTTCCTTGAGATTGATGTATATGATCCACAATTCTTCAACTTCAATCTTCAAGACTTAAAACACTGAGTGTCAACTTGAGCTCTTGTTGAATCTTCTCTGAGTCTTCGATTGCTGATTGACAATTTGATCACTTCAAGACTCCGACTCAACTCACGAAATATGCCAACACAAAAAGCCGTAACATGAAGTGCACCAACTAATTCTTCTACTTTGATCTCGTCCAGGTGTTTTACTGTTTCAATGGCTGCAACCTTAGGACGAAATTTTTCAGGAAGAGTTCTCAAAAATTTTCTTACAACCTTAGATTCTGAGATCTTCTCCCCCAAGTTAGCACATATATTCATGATGTCTTGTAATCGTGTATAATAATCTGTGAAAGATTCATTTTCTGCCATATAAATAGAGTCAAACTTGCTCGTAAGCATCTGCAATTTTTGAATTTTCACTAAACTTGTACCCTCATGTGTAACTTGTAGACTATCTCAGATTTCTTTCGCGGTCTCACAAGCCGAGACGCGAGAGAACTCAGTTTGTGATAAGGCATTAAATAAAGAGTTAATTCCCTGTCCGCTGTAAGAAAATGCATCAATCTCTTCCTTGGTCCATTTCGACCTAGGTTTGATGGTGACAATATCATCGGCAATAATCTCAGTAGGATATGACCATCCAAACTCGATCGATTGCCAAACCCGTTCATCGATGGCAATCAAGAACGCTCTCATGCGTACTTTCCAGTAGGCATAATTTGTTCCATCGAAAAACGGTGGTCTATTGATGTTGTTGGTTTTTATAGGATCCACAAGGATCTAAATAGGTATTACCAAACAACTAGAGGGGGGGTGAATAGGTGTAATACTCAAAAACCAATCTCAGTGCAAAAATAAAAACCAATGCGGAAAATAAAAAACAGGACACCGAGATTTACGTGGAAACTCCAATCCAGGAGAAAAACTACGGGACCAACACGCAATGACAATCCACTAAGAATAGAAGAATAACAAGGTGATTACCGACTCCACGGACTCAAACCCCTCCTTCAACTTCTTCGGATCTTGCGCTCCTCCGATTGCACGTCCACTGCACACGTTCGAATCCACGAACGCCACTCGAATCCACGAGCACACGTTTCGAATCCACGAAACGCCTTCAACACACCGAATCCACGATGCTACGTCGAATCCACGACGCAAACTCAGCCGATACAGAATATAGGCTTCGATGGTGATCCTTTGCTTAGATTATCATTGAAGAACCATGGATGGAATCTCTAAGAAAAGACTAGATCAATTCGACAAAAAGTATATCTTGGAAGAACCGTCGAATTGACCTAAAAGAGGCTAAAGAGAAGAACGATAAAAACCTAGCCTCTAGGGTTGCTCTCGAGTGTTTCTAAATTGATCGGTAGTTCTCGAGAAACCCTAAATATCTATTTATAACCTTTGGAAACTAATTAGAGTCGGTTTAGCAATCTTATCACGACATGGCATTGTGTACCGGTACTCAAAGTTGGGTTCCGGTGCTCAATGATGCAAAACACAGATTTTCCTATTATGTTCCGGTACTCCAAACTGTGTTCCGGTACTCAATGAGAATTACAGAAAATCCTGTGTCGGGTTTGAGGAACTCAAAGTGGGGTTCCGGTACTCAATGTAAAAACTGATTTTTTCAATATAAGTTTTATCCAAAACAAACAAAGTACCGGAATCCAAACTTAAAATAAGTTGTGAGTTAAAACCAAGTTCCCAAAACCACGTCTAAACCGGGTTTCAATAATTTCCTGATTCCAATGATTATAAATGTATTTAAATAATCATGATTAAATTAATCATACCTGAGTGTCAACTTGAGATCTTGTTGAATCTTCTCCGAGTCTTTGAATGCTGATTGACAATTTGATCACTTCAAGACTCCGACTCAACTCACGAAATATGCCAACACAAAAAGCCGTAACAGATATTTCCACCTTCAACCATTGTTTACAACCCTATTCCCGCCCTGATACCACTTGTGGGTTATGGGATCCAAGGATCTAAATAGAAAAAAAACCATCTAGAGGGGTGGTGAATAGGTGTAAACAATAAAACTCAGAAATCTTTGCGTAAAAATAACCCAATGCGAAAAAATAAAAATGTACGCAAGATTTTACGTGGAAAACTCCATCACATGAGTAAAAAACCACGAGACCGATCACACGGAAAAATCCACTAAGATTAAACACGTACAAGGTGATATAACGCAACATTACGACTCAAACTTTTCCATACGCTCCGAGTAGACCTTTTTCGCAGTCCTCAACGCGCCTCGATCACACGATTTGCATCCAACGTCTAATCCACGACGTCGAACGTCGAATCCACGACGTCCAACTGAATCCACGGTCTTCACCAATTTTGGCACGAGTCGATCACACGAACGCGCCTCGCTCCGAATCCACGAAGTCGATAAACACCTTGAATCACAAGGCCACGCGAATCCACGCGTCGATGTTCCTTTCGGAAATCATTGTTTTGTTTATTGGTGGTGATGATATTTGAATATTTAGATCAAAATAGATAGACTAGGAAACACCATCTGAATATTCATCGATTTGATTCTTCAAAAGAAAAGGAGATTGAAAAAATTTCGAATCAAACCGATAAATATAGAGAAAGAAAACCTAAAATAAAACGGTGTTTACCTTTTCTTCTCTATACGTGGATTACCTTTGATTCCTTTTTGGAATACCCTAAAAGATGATATTAGGGTCTATTTATAGGTTAAAAACGTTTTGAAAAAAGATAAGAATCAAAAACAGCCTTAACAGAATTTTTTTCGCTCGGCGGTCCGGACTAGATTTCATCTGATCCGGACTGTCGTCATTGACAAGAAAATTTCTAGAAATAAGATTCGGGGTGGACCGGACTGGATGGGTCTAATCCGGACTGTTTCATGCGATTTACCAAAAATCATATTCGGGGTCCGGACTGGATAGAGGTTGATCCGGACTGAAATTTCGCATGAACCAAACCATATTCGGGGTCCGGACTGGATCTGCCTGATCCGGATCCTGAACATATAAAATATCCAGTTTTTAATTTTTATACAATGAAAATTATTCCAAGTGTTTCTAAACTATAAGAATGTATTCAAATCACCAAAAATGTTTAATTTAACGTACCTGATCATTTTGAATCCATTCTTCTTGAGATTGATGTATGTGATCTTCAAGTCTTTAACTTCAATTTTCAAGACTCTAAACACTTCACGAAATACACCAATATAAAAATCCTTAACATGAATGGACTTAAGTATGGCCATAGGCGAAAAGGTCCTGATAGTCAATGCCTTCGTGCTGATTATAGCCTTTTGCCACCGGCCTTACTTTATAGGTATCTACCTTTCCATCTGAATCTACCTTTCTTTTGTAGATCCATTTACACCCGCTAGGTACTATACCTTTTCGTAGATCTACCAAGGTCCATGTCACGTCTCGAGACCGCCAATTTGATCGGTACGGGCAGGCTAACAGACCCGTCAATCGGGTATGACCTCTCTATACCCGAAAGGAACAGTCATCATGTCAAAAAGTGAGTGCGCAATAAGAATACATGTATATCAGAGTAAAACTACTACTAAACTGAACATTCAACTTTAAATATAGATACAACTGAATAAAGTTGAAATGAAATATTGTAATAATTGAGATATTTTAATTTGAATTAAATAAAGAAATCAAGTTCAGAAAGTTTTCAGTGGTTTTGCGATGACTGTATAAATATATACAGATGAATACTGATGACTTAAGTGAATAGTAACCTTATAATTTTATTGGATTTCCGACCAACGTTGGCCAATCGACCGTTCGGAATCCGAATCTAACGATCCAAGTAGTCGATTTTAACGGTTTTGTCGATCTGAGCGCAATGGCGGAGTCAAAATTTACGTTTGACGACCCTAGAGCCTCGAAAAACATGTCGAACAATAAATATCGTAGTATTTTATGGAACTGCGATTTATCTGGACTGTTTGTCGACAAACAAAAATCGCTACCTGATAGGTTTCGTCGAGCCGGACATCGTGGCGAAGTCCATTTTTCCGTTTGGCGACTCGAATGCCTCGAAAAATGCAAAAAATAGTGAAAAACACTGAAATTTACATAGAGACCCCTGTATTTTATGCTCCGAAAGTCGTGAAAATGCATGGAGAGGGAGTTTATTGTGAAATGTAGTTTCTGTGAAGGACTTGGTTCAAAATACCTTAAGTTGAGGGGGGTAAAATGCAACTTGTTGCATTAGGTATAAGTAATGCATTAGGGTTTCTCTTTGAAACCCTAGACCCAGAAGTTCCAAGAACCCAGCCGCACCTGTGACCCCTTAATCTCCCCCTGCCTCTTCCCTTGGCGTTACGCCGCCGGCCGCCGCCGTCCCTCGCCGGAGAAGAAGAAAAAGCAAAGGAAAGGTGTTGTTCTCGGGTTAGGTTGGAGAAGAAGCAACCAGAGAGGCTTAGACCACTCCAAAACCGCATCTGGAGCCTTCCCTCTGTGTTGGAGACCCAGCCCGAGGCATCCCGGCACCCTTCTCCGCGGCGCGCCGCCGGCGGAGATTCCCTTTGTCTTCCTTAGCTCCGGTGAGGTAATGTAGTGTTTTTTCTTCATTTTTGTTGCCTTTGAACCCCTCCAGTCCTTTACTGACGTCGAGTGGGTCTTCCTTGTAAAGCCCCGAGCATTGCCGTGCTCCGGTTAACCAGCGGGAGAAACTAAGTCGCCGAAAACCTAGATCCGGCCAGATCTGAGCGGGGGTTTCATCCTACCGTTGGAAACCCGATCAGAGACGTTGGAAAGCTTCGTTTGATCGTCAGGAAACTCTCCACAAAATTTGAGAAGGATCGGTTCATAGATAAGCCTGCACGAGCGAGCCCTAGCCTCGGGTTGTCTTCCTCACGGCCGAGATTCGCCGCCCGGCGCCACCGTTGCCCCTCACCGCTGGAAACACCCTTGGGAAGCTACACAGCACCGAGAGGAACCTTCTTGTGCCTTTGTTAGGACCTAGAAGCCCACGGTTGAAGATCCGCCATTAGAGGTCCCTACCTCGGCCGAGCTTCCTCTCCGGCCGCCGCTGTCGCCTGTAGTCGCCGGCCAACCACCCAGGTATGTCCTATGGGTCGGTTTTAAGCCTCCCAAGTATTTGCATGTGGACCCTAACATGAAGAAACAGAGTTCTCCCTTAATGCTCTCTAGGTGGCTGTGAAGCACAACTCTGGCCAACCGCCGCACGGGGCTGCCGGAGTTGGGTCTGGTGGTGATCCGACCACCTCTGTGAACCTTCTTCAACTGCTTCTTGCCCTTGGTTGCAGCAAGAACCGGAGTTGAGCAAGCCTCGGCCAAGCTGAGCTCTAGCAAGGTTGAAGCTTTAGCCACCTTGCTCCGGCGATCTTTTCGGCAGGTCTGCGACGCTCCGAAGGTGAGCCCTCGACTCGTCTGACCTTGCTGAGCATGGTGCTAACTCTATTTACTGAATTTCATGAGTAGATAAATTGATGTGGCAATCTAAGCTCTCTATACTTAGTAATTATGGTCCCGATTGTGTTTTTGGGCTTCGTGTCAACTCCAAACAGTGAGCACGGGTTTAGTTAGGTCGAGACCTATCTACTGGTACCTTCGGTTTACGTTAGAACCCCTCGGATATTTTTAATGAGTCAAAATATGTAATTTTTAAGTGTAATTATGCGATTTTAGTAAACCCTGGGGACTTAAATGTAAATGTGACTTCATGGCTGTCTCGGGTAGCATGTACATGATCTCTAAACTTTTCGTTAGAGATCCAGTGGTCTTCGTTGAGCGGGAATTGGTTAACGAACCGTAAATTGACTAAATCGTTGGTTTAACGGCTTTTGACGCAAGTTCGCGTATTTCAAAGTATTAGAATAATTAATTATCATTACTAGCTATCCCTGATTATTTCCCAGCGCTGTCCTGGCTGGTCCAGTGATATTCGTTTCGTGTCGGGAACTCCCGGAGCCAAAATAGGCTTTTCGGGAGCTTCGCGAATAATTATGACTCCAACTTAGCACTGATGTTTACAATTGGTCCCGGGCTGCCTAGACATGTTAAATAGATTATTCCGGGGCAGCATGTGAAGTTTCGTCACATTTGGAGTTATGTAGATGCTATTTGAGTAGTAGCCGATTGTTCGGCGGGTTTTCGAAAATTCCGGTAAACCTCGTGACATGTGAGAAGTCTACGGTATTGTTGCATGATTATGTAGTGTCGATGGGATGGGTATGAGTGAGTCTGTTACTGATACGAGTTATTGTTCAGGGCCCAGCAGTTCAGCACCAGCACCCCAGTAGTTCAGCAGACTTCGGGACTGTCTTCACTGAGTTGGGTTTATCTTCGGTCCGGGCTTTATCATCTCGGCCCTCTGGGGTACCATAGTTGGTCGGACCTCTGTTTTTCATATTAGCCTTGATTTTATCTTGAGCTTGATCTCCACTGATTGCTTATTACTCGCTTATACTTGGACATATATCATGTTTGATTGGTCTTTAGATAGATGTCAGTACAGTAGCTATATTTGGACATATATCATGCCTGCTTTTCATATTAGCCCTGATTTTATCTTGAGCTTGATCTCCACTGATTGCTTATTACTCGCTTATACTTGGACATATATTATGCTTGATTAGTCACTAGCTAGATGTAGCTTATACTTGGATATATATCTTGCATGCTTGATCATTAGCTATATTTATTTCTACTCAGATATACATGTTCCTTGTATTCCATGTTGCATGAGATGACCTATGATTGATATACAGACATCAGCATTCCTGTTGGGATTCCGGCTTATTGCCGATTACCCGATTCTTAGACCGTGAGCTTGAGCATCAGCATTATGATCGCCATGCACTGCTGTACTTCATGTACACTGATGGTTTGGCCACCATCACAGTGTTCTTTACTGGTAAAGTGGTCTAGAGAAAGACCCGTGAGCCCCCGTCAGCATCTGTGAGTGCAGGGTTATGTCAGTAAGAATCAAAAATCACCTAAAAACTCCTCCCGGTCACTAAGATATAAGCCAAACACCGCGGTAAGTCCAAATCACTTAAAACAGTAACACCGCCGCAAGACTGTCCACAAACAGCAAATTACCTCCTGCGAGATGCCCTCCAAAAATTCCAAGAAAAGTACGACTACGATCCTCGCGAAGTGTAGATAGAAATCAAGTCATTAAACACCAAATTCCGCCACCCGTAGGCCGAGAAAATGCAAGATCACTTCTCCGCTGTCCAGAAAATGTCGCAGAAAAAGGGGGCCTAAAGAAGCTCCGAAAAACCCCATAAAAATCCAAAACGGAGAGGAATGATAACCACAAAAATCGAAAGCCTACCTCTTGTGGAAACGATGCTACAAAAATCGGCGAAAAACTCCAAGAACTCAGCTCGGGGGAGCCCGCGGACAAAGAGTCGACGGAAAAAACCGGTGTCGAAGCAACATCGCAGCTCGCGAGATCGGGGAGGAAAAATATGAAATGATTTCCAAAAATTCTCCGGGATGCCAAGACGCGAAGAAAACTGGATGAAGAAATTCTCTGTCAAAAACGACCCCAAAATCGGATCCAAAAACTCCTCAAAAGAAGCCCAAGAGGGGCTATTTATAGCTGAAAAAACTAATAAGACCCACTTTCGGGTCAAGGCCACTTCCGGGCGCTCGGATCCGACCCGCACAGCGCCCGGACACGTGGCGCTCATCCGCACGCTCCCGCCCAGCGTCCGAATCCACCGATGGCCACCACGTGTCCCATCGCCCCGTGTTCCACGCGCCCCGCGTACATGTGGCGACTTGCACCTGCCAATGGCAGCGCGTCACATGGCCCGCGCGGTCCACGCGCCGCACTTTGCGCCAGGTATTCCGGGTCATTATCGGCCAATCGGAAGGCGCCACGTGGCCTCGCGCCGCCAATCGCGGCGTGATTGGCGCGGCCCAGCCAATCGCGTGCTGCCACGTGGCTGGCGCGCCTGCTTGCTGGTCCCGGTGCACGCGCCAGGGGTCGTGGATCGGCCTTCCCGCACCCTACGCCTGCCCGCGGCTGCCCGCGCCTGCCCACGACCGCCCCGCCGCGCTCCGGCGTTGCCCGGCCTACCCGAGCTACAGTAAACCTGCCCGAAGTCCGTTTTAGGGCGTTCGGGTTCCGAAAAATACATCCAAATAGTCGATTTTCATCGTTTTCGCGCGCTGAATCCAAATTCTATGTGTGTTTTGGAAGAATCCACTTCTAAAATTTGATGAAGACATTTGGATAGATAAATTTGATCCAATTTTCACGCTGTGTCTAATTCTGAGGTCCGATTTGCGCGCACAACTCACACGATACACCAAAATAGGTGTTTTCTCACCGCCGACCACACAGTCAAATCATACGGGCCCCAGGACACTATGGTCCCGTTTGGTAACGGGGATAAGGGGGGAATAACCCCCTTATCCCCGTTTCCATACCCAAACGGGAACCGGAAAAGCAGGAATTGGGATTCCTGCTTTTCCGGAATAGGGAGGATGGGGGTGGGAATCCGAATTCCCACCCCCACATGGAATTCGCTGGAATTGGCAAGAATCCTAAACGCGCACGGGGATCGAGGCAAAGTGCAAGCACTCTCTCTCTCTTTCCTCTCTCTCTCTCTCTCTCGCTTAAGTGGGTTTCATTTTTTTTTTCTTTTTTTTTTCTTTCTTTTGCATACTAATAAAAATTAGTTTTTTTTATTTTTTTAAATTAGAATTTTTAAATTTTAAAAGATATTTAAATTTATAAATTTTAAATTTTAATTTTTTAAATTTTTTTTTAATTTTTTAACTTATTTTTTAATAAATCTAAAAATTTTATTTTATTTCATTTTTGAAAAAAAATTATTAATTTTAAATTTTTAAAATTTATACAATTATTTTATAAAGTTTTTTAAATTTATATAAATTTAAAAATTAAAATTTTTACTCTCACTTAAAATTTAAAAATTAATTTTTGTTTACTCTCACTTAAAATTTTTACTCCCACTTAAATTTTAATTTTTATTATGTATTTTTTAAAATTTATATAAATTTAAAAATTAAAATTTTTACTCCTATTTAAACTTTAATTTAAAGTGCAAAATAGTCAAAACAATCAAAAATTTTAAATATTTTAATATATAATTTTCTATTATTTTTAAGTACTTTTAATTATTTATTATTTATTTTTAAATATATTTTACAATTTTAAATAATATTTTAAACTTATTATTAGGTTGATTAATATTATAAATTAATTTATTTATAAATTATATCATAAAGGGCAAAATAGTCAATACACGAATTTATCACTTCTCAATTCTTCTTATTCCTCTATACTCAACCGAACACAATTTTTTTCTATTCATCTTATTCTCCTTATTCCTATATAATTTACCAAACACAATTTCCTTTAAACCCGGTATAACTCATAAACCGAACCAAACGCAAATTTACACTAATTCCTGCTAATACCATAATCTATACCTATCCCCGGTATAACAAAATTTTCCTTATCCACGAACCAAACGGAGCCTATATATATATATATATATATATATATATTCCTTATCCACGAACCAAACGGAGCCTATATATATATATATATATATATATATATATATATATATATATATATATATATATATATATATATATATATATATATATAATCCGACTACTATACTATCAATAGTACCAAGCACTTGATACTATTGATTTTTTAACCCTTTGATGAATAGATGTGCGGTTACGAGTATAGTGATCTCCTAAAATTTATACTATTTTACCAACAACTCACTAAACTCCAGTGGACCACTATCATCCTAACTGCTCATCCATTCATCCAAGGGCCGCAAACGAAATAGTATAAGTGCTTGATACTATTGATAGTGTAGTAGCCTCGTTTTTTGTATACTCGTCAAAATACGTGTGTTGTACGTGTTAATAATCATAAAAAATTAATAAATTAAAATATTATATTATTAAATATTTTAAAACTGTGGTTTCAAATTTAAGTTTCATCTCCAATCAATAAATTTTGTTTAGAATTATTGCAAACTCCCTCAACTATAGTCATTCTAAAATAATATTATTTTAAATTAAGTGATTTTATTTTGTAAATAAAAATTGGATAATTGATAAATAAATTATTAAGCTTGATACGAATTTTAATTTTACCAACGGTAGAATTCAATGAAAAAAAAATTAAAGAAAAAAATAGCTGAGAAGATGCTAAGTAAAAAATAATTGAAAGATTATTTTAAAGTTGAGAGGGTTTCATATGTAGGAGCTGATATGAATTATAACTTAATATCATTTTTAATATTTTAAATTCAAGTTTGATTTTTAAGTTCAAATTCAATAAAACTACCACATATCATAAAATTCAATACAGTGGTAAAATTTTGATTTGAAATATAGCACTTTTAACAAATTCAAATTAATATTGGCTAATTCTTTTAGTAATTAATTGAATAATTTATAATATACATTCAAAATTTATATAATCTCAAATTTAATAATTTTTATAATTAATGAAACGAAGTGTATAACTGTAATTACATATGTTTTACGGATAAAAAGATGGGGTGAGACGAAACCATCAAATTTATTTACTATATATATATATATATATATATATATATATATATATATATATATATATATATATATATATATATATATATATATATATATATACTAGTTTATACACATGCGATGCACATGTAAGAATCTGGATAAATAAAAATTATTTATAATTTATTACATATGTTTATTTTTATAAATCAAATTATTTGTAAAATATAATTTAAAATTTTGGATAATTATTTTAATGAAATAATGTAAATTTGAATACTACGATAATTTTATAATAAATTTGTATTTATATGGTTAATTGATAAAAAAATTTTATTAATTGGTCAATTTTTTCATAGCATTTACACTATCTATTTATTTATATAAATAAATTGAGTTATTTAATTTTTATAAATACATAAAACTCTAAGTTAGTCATAAAAATATTTACTCAAGAAATATATAAAAGACCATAAAAATTACTATAATTAATGAAATAAAATAATTTTACTTAGTAAGAAAGAAAAATCAATATAATTATTAAAATAATTATGCTTATTGAGAGCACACTTAAGATTATAAAAATTCAGTTTTACATTATTTTACTTTAATATTACAATTTTATTTTAAATCCATAAAAAGAGTACATAAAAGATTTTAAAAATTTATTTATACCTAAAAATAATTTACTTGCATTTTGATTCATAAGAGAAAGAATGAGAAAAACTAAATAAAATAATTATTTATGAAGATTTTAAATCTAAATTATAAATTTATGTCATGAATTAAAAATTTAATTTGTATTCTAAATTTAAATTCTACTGCAAGATTATAAATTTAAATTTCAACTTTATTTTTATATTTAATTTTTTTTATATTGAATGGAATTATTGTAGGTCTTTTGAATTTCAAAACAGAAGGCAACTTTAAATTTACAATTTGAATATAAAATTTCAACTAAAATATTAAAAATTTAAACTTAGTAATGCATTTATTTAATATTTGAAATCATATTTTCATTAAAAAATTTTACCACACTCTAATTAACAATTTTATATTAGATTATTCTTTTAATATATCTTATATCAACAAAGTTTTCATTAAACTCAAATTTATATTTACCATTTGTGTTTAATTCAATGTAAATAAAATTTGAGTTTAAAAGTTACACTTAAATTAATATTCATATTTTATATTTCAAAAATTAAAGTTCGAATAGAAATTTAAACTTTAATTAAAAATTTAAATTTATAATTTGAATTTTAAATTTAAATTTTGATTATAAAATAATCTCTTTGATATATTTTTTTCTCAACATTCCTTTAGTAAGAAAAGGTATTTTAGTATATTATTTTTAGCAGCTTTTAAATATTAAAAAAATTTGACATAATCTTTTAAAATAATTTTTTATAAAATAGAAATTTAAATTATTTTGTATAAAATAAAAATTTAAATTCAAATTAAAAAATAGAAATCTCAACATATCTCACAAATAATACTGAATAATTATTTTAATATCTTTTGTATTAAAATACATTCATAATTGACTAAATAAATTAAATTTAAATTAAAAAATTTAAGCGCAACTTCAACTTCAAATTAAATATTTGAAATAGTAATAATTTTTGAAGATAAAATATAAATTTGAACTCTAATTTAAACTTTCAAATCACAACCCATATAAAAAATTTATTTTTTTAATACTTTTATGCCATAACAAATTTTTAATTAATTAAAATTTGAAATTTGAATAAGTTTGAATTAACAATATATATATATAGCAACACATCTAACGAATAAAGTAAAGATTCTAAGTTGATTTAAAAATATGAAATTGCAACCTATTTAATTAATTTATATTAGACTAACTTTTTTTTATTTGTTATACCAAAATAAATTTATAATTAATTAAAAATTTTAAAATTTGAGATCAATATATAAACTTAATTTTGAATTTGAATAAAATTTAATATTGTAACACTTCCAACAAATTGAATATTATATTAAATCAAATAGATAAATTTTCAGTAATTAATAAAGAGTATATAATAAAATTTCAATGAGAAGCAACAATGATAAGATGAAAAAAAAAAAATTTAATTTAAAAATAACTTAAGTTTAAGTTCACAATTTGAACATAAAATTTTGTTTAAAATATATAACTTAAAATTTTTAACTTATAGTATAAATCTAATCTCAAATCCAATTATTATAAATTTATAATTAATTAATTTCAAAATAAATTTTATGAAACAATACTAATGAAAATATTATAATTTCACACATACCTAACCTTATTGGATTTGTTGGATTCTAGGTAAACTTGATATAAGATAATTTTTTGGCTTAGTAGTTTGACCTTACTAAAACTCTAAACTTAACTATTTATACATACTCATGTAACCTTTCACCTAGTCTTATAAATTTATAAAATCATTAAATTTTTGCATAAATTCTTAAACTACCAACTCTTGGAATTCTTTAGGTTAAGAAACTTTAGAATTCTTTAAAAAAAAATTGACTTCTCAAAATAAATTTTGTATTCCTAAATAAATTTATAACTAATAAACTAATTTAGATTTTGAATTCAAAACTTAAGCTCCAAGCCGACTTTGAATTAGATATTTGAAATAAAATCATATTTAATAAAATAAAATACAAATTTAAATTTTAATTAAAAATTTGAGATCCTAATCTATTTAATGAATTAATAGTAAATAACTTTTTAATATTTTTATAACAAGATATATTTATAAATAATTAAAAATTTTAAAATCTAATTTCAAACTTAAACTCAACTTTGAATTCAAATTAAAATGCAAATTCAAAATCAAATTAAAATATTAACTTATATAATTAATAAAAATAAATATATTTATTGAGAGAGTATGTGAAAGGTCGTAAAAATTTAATTTTTATGAGTATTTAAATTAATATTAAAAATTATATATATGAAGAGGGTATGTGAAGAGCTTTAGAGACATTTATTAATAGGTAAATATAATTTACTAAAATATTTTTATTAATGGTAAATGATTTTTTTAATATTTTTATAACAAAATATATATATAATTAATTAAAAATTTTAAAATTTAATTTCAAACTTAAACTCAACTTTGAATTCGAATTAAAATACAAATTCAAAATCAAATTAAAATATTAACTTATATAATTAATTAAAATAATTAAATATATATTTATTAAGAGAGGATGTGAAAGGTCATAAAAATTTGATTTTTATAGGTATTTAAGTTAATATTAAAAATTAAATTTATGAATGTCACGCCCCGAGTTCAAAAACAGAATCTAATTTTTTTTTTTTTCAATCAGAGTTTAAAAGCAAGCCAGGGCACGACAGACCGCCACATATATAGAAAATTTACAATCCCCTTGGATTGAGTCTTTTCTATACATGCACGGCTAAGCACTTACAGCCAATACCAGAGTAGTCTAAACTACGCACTAACAATAAAATATTACAAAAGATTATTATTTAACATTTACAACAACTTATTCAATTACATGTTTACAACTGGTAAAATTTCAACGGCTGCCAAGGGTCAAAGCTATCTCGATAACCTCACCAATACGTCCCGACATCCCAGCACCCGACCGACCTGAAAATTGGTCACCCAGGGGGTGTGAGATACATCGACAGTGTATCCCAGTGGGCACGACGAACCGAGAAATAGCTAATCGTACCTACTGGCATACAATAATTAGCGGATAGTAAAAGATCAGTAGATAAGGCAGGTATAACAAGTTGATAATTGAATAATCATGAATAGAGTGCTGAGCATAATAGGGTACTGAACTATCATAATAAGAGCATGCTGATATAGACACTGAATCAAGAAACTGAGCAATCATAAGAGTAAAATGATTAAGCATGGTAAGCAGGTAATCAATGCATCAATGATAGAATAACCAAATACCCAATCAAAGCCACCATGTTGATCAACAAGACCTCAGGGAAGAATGCCGAATAATCATGAATACAGTGCAGAGCATATCAGGGTATTGAAAATTAAAACAAGAGCATGCTAGTATAACGACTGAATCAAGAAACTGAGTAATCAACAGAGTACAATTACTAAGCATGCTAAGCAGGTAAACAATGCATCAATGGTAGAATAATCAAACACCCAATCAAAGCCACCAACCACAACCATACTGGATTCTACCTAGCCAAAGCTGAACAGCAACCTCGTACCATTGATATAGCCGCGAGGATCTTCGTACCTAACGGTACAGCCAAGAGTTTCCTCATATCGGTACAGAAAAGGGGCTCCCCCGTACCCAGTGATACAACAAAAGGGGGATAACTCACGGGTCAACCAGACCCTTTACCGGTAAAGAACGCAATGTGGGGGATCAATCCCACAGCGTACGCGAGCGAACAGCAGGTGCACAACGATCATAATGCTAATGCTCAAGCTCACGGTCCACAGACCGAGTAATTGGCAAAATGCCGGAAATCCCTACAGGGATGCAATAACTGAAAGCCAATCTGATCTCATCTCATGCAATACTGAATGCAAGGAACAATGACTGTCGGTACAAGAGTAATATCCAAGATATACTGAGAAACATAGTAATATCTGATAGCTAGCTAGTGACCAATCAGGTATGGCAAAAGTCCAAGATATACTGAGAATATAGTAAATATCTGATAGCTAGCTAATGACCAATCAGGCATGGTAAAAGTCCAAGATATAAGATAGATGACCAATCCAACACGAAAAGTGTCCAAATATAAACTAGATGACCAATCAGGCATGATAAAAGTCCAAGATATAAGCTAGATGACCAATCCAACATGAAAAGTGTCCAAGTATAGACTAGATGACCAATCATACAGGCTAAGTGTCTAGATATAATCAAGCATGATATAAAAATCTATATATAAACTGATAATAACCAATCAACGGGAAGAATGCTCAAATATAGAATCTGGGTTACTGTAATAATCTGGATTTTTATTTTAAATAAATAAAAGAAAAGAATGGAATTCAAGTTGACTTAGAATTAGAAAGAGCACAAATATGTCAATTGACCTTTTGCTACTATGAAAATTGCACAGTTTACGAGGCAGAAATATCGCCTTTCAAATCCGAGCCTGATCTCGAAAATCCGAGATCACCAGTGCCACCGTCTCGTCGAACTGATTGAAAATGATGTTGAGCAAATTCAGATCCAACTGTCGGATCTTCCAAAAATCAGCGAAGAAGCGGGCGGGACCCGCGACTTAAGTGAATAGTGCTGTGAACAGTAGATGAATAGTAACCCCTATTTTCAAATCCCCTTAGTGCCAACGTTAGCCAATTCGCTGTCTAGACTCCGATCATAGCAATCCAGGTAGTCGATCTGATCGGTTTCGTCAATCTGAACGCAATGGCGCTGACGGAATTTCCGTTTGACGACCCTAGAGTCTCGAAATACGCGATAAACTGTATTTCTGTACAATATTGATGGACCGAGAATTTATCCGGGCATTTTCTCGAAAAACAAAAATCGCTACCTGATAGGTTTCGTCGAGCCGGACGTCGTGGCGAAATCCATTTTTCGATTCGACGACTAGAATGCCTCGGAAAACGTGAAAATAGCGAAAAATGCCGTATTTTGCACACAGACCCCTATATTTTATGCTCCGAATTGCGTGCTGCTCTTTGGTGAGGGACCTAAGTGTGAAAGTGAGCTGCTGTGAGGGACTGAGCTCTAAATATCAAGTGATGAGGGGTGAAATAGCATTTTGTTGCATACAACATTCAAATACTTTCAAACTCGGTTAGGTTTCTTTTAAAACCCCGAAGCCTCAGCCCCACAGCCGCCAACTCAACTGCACCCTCTCCCTCTGCCGCACTCCACGGAGGTAGTGTCACGCCCCGAGTCCGCCAATTTGTACGGTTCGGGCACGCCAACAGACCCGCCAATCGGGTAAGACCTTTTCCTACCCGAAAGGAACGATAACATCCATAATAACACAACAAGTGTATGCGGAAGCTCAATATCAGAGTACTAAAATCACTACAAATTTAAAACTTTCATTCAACAACAATTAGTTAATGCGGAAATGAAAGCATACCAGAGTGAACCATGCATTACTTTATTACACTTTACATTTCTGAACTTGCAATATAAAATTATTACAATTCTTTTACACAAATTCCTCACCATACAAGGTTCACTCAAGCAATATAAAAATGGGATATCTCTGCCAGACCCTCTAGGTCTCTATGCTGCTGGGCCCTTGCCCCTATCGTATACCTCGCCGTCTGCCTCTGAACCGTCGCGATCGCTGCATCCATACCTGAACCTGTGGGGGGGGGGAGTCACCCAAGGGGTGTGAGAACTACGACAGAGTTCCCAGTGGGTTCAACCACCGAGAAAAAGTGTCCTACACCACTTGGTCCAATGGAAGCAATAATAATAGTGCTAGGAAACTAATTCCTCAATATCAAAATGCAGCTATGCAATATAACATATCACTACACTATCTGTGTATAACCATCTACCCAGCACTACTCTGTCTAGCCACACGAGGCAACTAACCACCAACTCGGCCACTAAGCTGCTGTATACTGGGTTACCCTAACCCGGCCACCTTGGTCACTCTCTGTTCTTCTTATTCTTTACCCTATGGTGGTTTAATTTAAGTTAACCCTCAGAAATTCTTATCCAACGGGCCCTAGCCCGGTAATCCTGCTACCATCAGATAAGATTTCTAAGGTTGCCGATAACACTCGCAAGTGTTACCCCGTCCTGCCGGGGGGACTTGTCATACGGGACACTGCCCGATAGGGTCACTGCCCAACTCTGACAAGAGTACTCTAGAACCTGTCATACGGGTCGCTGCCCGGGAGAGGGACCCTGTCCAACTCCGACAGTTGTACGTTCACCCCCGGAGGTACGCCCATTTTATCTTTTTCTTTTCTTTTCTTTCTCTTTTCTTTTCTTTCTCTTTTCTTTCTCTTTTACTTTAGCACTTGGCCTCTTTGCTCTTAACACTTGCTTTTCTGTCTTATACGAGCTTGTAGCTCCCTTTTTGTCACTGGCAATCTCTTTCTTTAAGCATTTAGCTCTTTACTTTCACTTTTAGCCTTTCGAAAGTACCTCGTCCGACGGGTCACTGCCCAGGGAGTCCTGCTCCACAATGACGAGTCTCAAATTCGAAGGCGCCCTTTACATTCTCGATATGCTCTTTTAGCCGCTTTTAGCTTGCTATTAAACTTTACCTTTTACATTTATTACCTCTTACCCTAGGTCTTGCCATAAGGATAATTAGAGAGTCTCCTGGACTCTTAAACATTTCACCTTCATTTATTTAACTCAAATTGAAGTTAAAGTTATTGTCCATTTGCCCAGACACCCTATGACTTTCTAGGGTTATATTTGATCAACTCTTTAACCTTGGGATCTTATCCCACTTTCCTGATTCCTCATTGAATCCTAGAGTTAACTTAACTCTATTTTCCTGTTCCACTATTAACTTAGAGTTACATCGACTCTAATTTCCTGTTTTCCCTTTCATGTCTCCACACTTGATCCATTTTTCCCTTCTCTTGATTCCTTACTGGATCCTAGAGTTAACTTAACTCTATTTTTCTGTTCCACTTTTAGCTTAGAGTTACACTGACTCTAATCTCCTGTTCCACTTTTATCTTAGAGTTACACTGACTCTAATTTCCTGTCTGTGAGTTTAAACTCCTCTGGATCACCTTAGGTTCCCTTTACCTAAGTTCCATGTCATACTCATCCTAGAGTTCCTTGACTCTATGTTGATCACTAGTTCACCTTAGGTCCCCTTTACCTAAGTTCCATGTCATACTCATCCTAGAGTTCCTTGACTCTATGTTGAACACTAGTTCTCCTTAGGTTCTCTTTACCTAAGTTCCATGTCATATACACCTAGAGTTTTCTGACTCTATGTTGATCACTCTATCCAGTGTCCTTAGGTTATCACCTAAGACCATGCCACTCATCCTTCCTAGGATAACTCCTAAGTTGATGTCACTCGTCAAACCCCTAAACTAGGTTTTCTCCTAGTCTTACTACCAACAAGTTCTGTTCCCTTATGTCACATGATTCCTAGGGTTGTACCCTAACATGATCACAGTCATCAAGTAATTACTCATTTCTACGCATGCAATTATTTTCATATCCATCATAAAAATAATATTTATCCTCTAAGTCCTTTTTGCACATGAAAATGAATTATCTTCTTTTGGCAACTGACAGTTGCATTTATCATCTGTGTCCATCTACACATACAAATTTATCCCCTATTGTGGATAAATCATAAATATCACTTTTCCTCTAAATTTCTCTACACATGCACATATATCATCTGTTATTGGCAACCAACAGTTGCTCTTTTCATCTGTGTTCCTCTAAACATGCAATCTTATTCATAATTACCTAACGCCTCTAACAGGCTACTATCATGCTTCGAATCGAAAAGCAAAGGAGCAAGGGGAGAGGTCACCCATTTTCGGCAGAATTCCCCACCTTGTGGTGTCCCCAATTGCTCGTAGACACTTGCAATTGGTCTCCGCGCGATTCCACTTGTCTCCTCGAGCTTGCACGCAAAACGGTGCACCTCCCTCGAGTCCGCACGCAAAACGGTGCACGTCCTACAATCCTGCACGCAAAACGATGCATGTCATTAAAAATCCATACGTAAAAAATGGTGCGCGCCACTTCAGCCGGCACGCAAAACGATGCGCGGCAACACGATCTGCACGCGAAATGGTGCACGTACCTCAAATCTGCACGCAAAACGGTGCACGTCTGACTGTAGGGTTGCACGCAAAACGGTGCATATTTTTCTATCCCTGCACGAAAAATGATGCATAATATTAGGGTCGGCACGCAAATCGGTGCGCAACAACACGATCGGCACGCAAAACGGTGCACGTACCTCAAATCTGCACGCAAAACGGTGCACGTCTTTTCTAACCCTGCACGAAAAACGATGCATAATATTAGGGTCGGCACGCAAAACGGTGCGCGTTAAATTGATCGGCACGCAAAACGGAGCACGTACCTCGGGTTAGCACGCAAAACGGTGCACTTTTGTTTTTCAACGTTGCACGCAAAACGGTGCACGTTTCCTGAGTTTGCGTCCAAAACTGTACATTTTTGTCGAATCCGCACACAAAACGGTGCATTTTTCTACAACTTGCACGCAAAACGAGACGCGCCAAAAATACCCGCGACAGTCCGTGCAGCAACGGTACAGTAGAACTCGGTCCCTAACACGCATGTGGGCAAAGGGCTCAAACCCATAATCCAAAAGGGAGTATAGAAACTGTGCCGAAATACCACAAAAATATAACAAACGGCCTACCTTGACGGCATCGCGTAGTCCATCTGGCTTTTTGGAGCATTTTGCGCGCTCCACGATGCCCACAATGCCTCGCCGCAACACTCCCCGACCTTCTCCCTCACTCTCCCTCACTCTCGGATGAAGAAGGAAACGAAGAAGGAGAAGAAGTGGCTTGCGGGGAGGAAGAAGAAGAAGAAAAAGAGGAAAAGGGGAGGGGGCGGTCCACGGTGCACGGTGCACCGTGCACCGGCCGGTGCACCACACCCACCCGGGTGCACCCGGCCCACGCAAGAGGAAGGGCGGCCACGTGGCCGCGTCCCTGCGCGCCACGCGGCCGCGGAGCTCACGCGCCACACGGGCGCGTGACACCGGGCCGCCCACAGGCGCGGGACACGCGCCCGTGACACGGGCGTGCGCCCCAGCGCCCGCGCGGGCGCCAACTGGGGTCCGCCACGTGGCGGCCCCCACGTGGCCCGCGCATGGGTGCGCCTGTGCACCTGACGCGCGCAGAGGCGCGCCCTGCCGCGTCAGCCGCGCCTCGCCTGACGCGCCACGGCCTCCTCGGGATCCGTGCCACGCGTGTCTCGATCCGCGTGCCGCGACGCCTCGATTTGCGTGCCGCTTTGCCTCGAAAAGCGCGCACGCCTACCGGACTCCAAATCCAACAAATAAATAGTCCATCCTTAGCGATTTCGCGCGCTGAGTCCAGAAATGATGTCCGTTCCTCCAAATTCTCATCCGATAATCTGTCGAATTCCCCCGGATAGCCCACTGATCCGGTTTTCCGTACCGGGTCCAATTCTGGAGCCCGATTTGCCGAATATCAACTCTAAAATTCCCCGGAGGTGCCCGGAGAGGAATCCTTCAATCCAACTCCGCCTGGGGGCCAACTGTGACATCTACGACGCGCGAAACCACTTATGAACACTCGACGGGTCCTCCAATGACCCACGCGATCTCTTTTTAAGCCCGGTTTCCAACGCTTGTGCCCAAGTTGCACCACAATTCCATTTCTTGGGCCCAACACGCGTCCAACCACGGCCAAGGCCACCGAAAGCTGCCGAACAACCGGCAAACCCTACGCTGGGAATTCCGGGACCCTTTTTGATTTGCCAAAAGTCCCACTGTCCTTGAATTCGCTGGCGGAGCCCGTTCTCTCAATCCGGGTGTCCGATCAACGCGAAACTCTTATTGTGGCCTTAAAACTCAATTACGGAGCTCCCGTAATTTTCTCGGAGTCTTCCGAGACTGTGAATCTTCCACTTATAATCTGGGCCCACTTTCTCACATAAGATTCTAGATATCTTATTTTAAATCCCGATTTGGGCCCAATTCATTTCTAGGTCATTCTTCACCTCAATAAACAATAGTATTTCATACTATTTTTATTTTCCATTATTTATATTCCAAATTCCGGTTCACTACAGGTAGCGCACCGGCCGCCGCCACCTCGTCGCCGGAGAAGAAGAAGAAGACAAGGAAGCTTCTTCTCTCGGGTTGTTGGTGAGGAGGGTGCTTGGGAAGGACCCAAGTTGGTCCAAACTCCTTCTGGAACCTCCTCGGTGTGGCTGCGACCGAGCCAAGGTGAAGTCAACGCCATCCGCCGTCGCGGTCGTCTTCCTCATCCTCAAGATTTTCCGGCGAGGTAAGAGGTTGAAAGTTTTGAATTCTTTTGGCCCTTGGACCCTTGCATGCACATTCTGACATCGAGAGGACCTTACCTGTGAAGTTTGAGCCGTCGCCGTCGTCCCGGCTGCCGGCGGGAGCACCTTCTTGCCGGAAGTCCGTCTTCGGCTAAGTTCTTGCTCGAGCTTCGTCCAACCGATGGATTCAAGATCAGACCGTTGAGACTGATCTTCCCGACGTCTGCAAGCTTCCCTAGAAGTTTGGTGAAGATCGGGCCGGTATCCGAGTCGAACGGTTGAGCCCTAGAATCGGGCTATTGTGCACCTTCGCCGATCTTCGCCGTCCGGCGCCGCCGCTCACCCCCGTCGCCGGCCACCACCCCAGCAAGCATCGTAGGGCCAAGGGAGGGCTTTTGGTCCAGGTTGCGCTGGCCCGAACACCGCCGGCCGGAATCCGCCATTAGAGGGCTTGTTTTCGCCGAGCTTGAACTCCGGCGATCGCCGGGGCTCCGCACGGTGGGAAAACGACTCAGGTGAGTTCTTTGGTCTTGTATTAAGCTTCTCGTGAAGTTGCATGGGACTTTTAACGTAGGGTTTTGTGGTTGTGCAGTTGCACCATTTTTGCACCCGAGCTCCGGCCGTCGTCGCCGCCGCCGCTCCTGGTTGCCGGAAAATCACTCAGGTAGACCCTAGCTGCCATTTTTGTCACGCCCCGAGTTCGAAAATCAGCGTCTAAATTTTTTTTTTTTTTTTTTTTTTTTAAATTAGAGTTGCAAAAATAGCCAGGGCAATGACAGACCGCCACATATATAGAAAAGTCCCAATCCCCTATGGAATTGAGCCTTTTCTATATATGCACGGCTAGCTTGGCAACAACATCAGAGTACTAACTACGTACTACAAATAACAACAACAAGTAAACTTTACAACTATCTTTATAAATATACAACTGAAATACAAATTCCTTATTCTCAAACATCTATTACATAACTTTTCGGTTGTCCAGGGTCAACCTCTATATCGATACCTTGCCAATTCGTCCCGACATCCCAACACCCGCTCGACCTGAAAAATGGTCACCCAGGGGGTGTGAGATACACTGTACATGTATCCTAGTGGGCACGACGAGCCGAGAAATAGCAGATCGTACCTACTGGTATACAATACTAGCGGATAGTAAAGATCACATTAGGTAAGCATTTATGAAGCGAATGAATAATCAACAGGAATATATATAATCTTGACAGGAATATACTGAACCAAGCATGCTGAATAATTGTATAGGCAGGTATCAAACAAATGAATATCTTCAAACCGAAATCAGGAATCATGAGATAAGACAAAAGCAGACTAAAAGCAACATATGCATCAAATAAATGATATATTAAATTACCCAATTACAAGCCACCATATTGGTCCCACAAGACCTCAGACAAAACTGCCCACCTGGCACCACCTGGTTGACATTCCCCCCACAAGGGGTCACGGGTTGCTATTGCTAACCACTTTACCGGTAAAGAACATCGCTGCGGGTAATTACTCCGCTAATGTTCGTGAAGAACAACGGTGCGGGCGATCATAATGCAAATGCTCAAGCTCTCGGTCCACTGACCGGGTAATCGGCAACAAGCCGGGAAATCCCCACTGGGATGCAACAGTGATATGATAACAACATCTCAACTCAATGCAAGGCCAACAACAAATCTCAACTCAATGCAAGACAAATCTCAACTCATATGAAGAAGCAGCAATGATATAACATGGATCAGAAGTGCTGATAATCAGATATAGTAAATATCCAGGAATCAAATCATAGTACTAGGAAGCAACTAAACATCAATCATGCAGACTAACCAACCATACAAAACTAAACACATATTTTTGAGAAAACCATTTTGAAAACAGGCTTTAGGTCCAAACCTCGAAGAGCTTTGTCTTTGTCCTATCAAACAAGAACAGACTCAGGCGACCCTACGATGTTCAGTAAAAACATAAGTTGAATAAAACTATGTGTTTAGCAGTGTAGCATTTGATCAACAGGAAAGCAGGCTCGATCATAATGCAAATGCTCAAGCTCTCGGTCCACTGACCGGGTAATCGGCAACAAGCCGGGAAATCCCCACTGGGATGCAATATCAGAATCAACTAAATCTCAACTCACATGCAGGAATAATCAGCAACTATATATCATGGATCAGATATAATCAGGATAACAAGAATGCAATATCAGAAACCAACTGAGTCTCAACTTATATGCAAGAATAAGCAGCAACTATATATCATGGATCAGATATAATCAGAAAGTACTGATAATCAGGTATATAACCTAGCAAATGACCAATCAGGCATGGCAAATGTCCAGAAATAAGTCATAATATCTGGAAGCAACTCAGAATCAATCATGCAGAACTAAAAATCTTTTTAGGAAAACAATTTGAAAATATGTTTTGTGTGCAAACCTCGAAGAGCTATGCCTTCGTCCTATCAAACAAGAACAGACTCCGACGACTCTGCGATGCTTGAAGACAAAACATGAGTTGACTAAAAACATGTTTATAGCAAAACCGGAACTGATCAAAAGGAAGACAGGCTCAATTATCAACTAGGCTACCAAAAATAGGGGTCCAACCAATACCGTACACAGAGGGCCGAAATGATAAAGCCCGGACCGAAGATAAAACCACCTGTCAAATCGCAGGCGACTAGACTGAATCAACTGTACGCTCAGAACCAGATGCAAACTGGACAGACCTGAATCAAACATATTGATCAGGGATCGATTTTAACTCTAACTTATTTCAAGTCAACTTAACCCTTTTAATTACTTAACTTCAGTATTTGACAATCACACTTAGACCAACATAATCTTTTTTTTAGCACTGTTTTCGCTCGTTCTTTCAACTGAAGATTCATTTTAACGAACCGTCACTTCCAGCAGGTGACCTTTATCTTGCTGAACACCGTGCTCACCAATTTGCGGCAGCACGGGACCCGAGGAAAACTTCGGGCCATAAAATACTCTTCCAACATAGCCTATATGCATTTTTGTTTCTCTGGATCATCGAAACCTAAATCTAACGCGAGCATCGCGTCCAGTGACCCCAAATAGTCTAGAGCTCACTGTTACAGTTTTTCAAACAGTCCAAAAACAGGACTTAGGCCAAACATTTCTTCTAGAGCTTGATTACATTAGAACTCAACTTCTACTTAACCAGAACCAATTCTGCATGAATCACATGCGTAAAATACCTCAAGAATCACTGTGCTTGCCCTAGTGCAACACAGAAGTTGCTGGATCAAAAGATCCAACACCTTAGCTCTCTACCATCAAGCACCATGCTCCAAACATCAATCCTCACAGATCTTGTTTGATCTGAAGTGAGCATCAAGCTCAGGGAATGTTTTGGAGCAACTTTCATATTTGAATCGAAAGCTAATTCCAATTATTTCTTCTCTCAGGCATTTTATCAAACACCTAAAATGCACTGTTCACATATAAGTACCCAAGCCATTCCCAGGCTTGGTTCTCTGCAACCACAGCACCTGGAGCAATTTATCATGGATAAACTTAATCTACTAAGTTTCTAGAGCATTTTCCCCTCAACTTGGAGCAGGCCACAACCCCTAGGTTGGCCGCGGCTTGGGGAAGAAGATGAAGCCCATGCTTTGAAAATCATGACCAATCGACCAGGGAGTCTGGGATCAAACCACTTGCACAAACCTTCCTAAAAACTCAAGGCAAACTCACCTGGACCCGTGCCCGGCGACAGGGCACGACGGCGGCGGCGGTGGAGCAAAGCTCGGTTTGGAGCTTCAACCCATTAATGGCGAATTTTGATAGAAGCATTTTGAAGCACTCCAACATGGATGGAATTGTTCCTCTGGTCCATACAAAGCTTCCCGACCAACTCTCCCCAGCCGGAGTTGACCGGAACGCCGGCGGCCGCGTTTTGGTCCATTATCGGGTTATCCATGGCACCTTGGATTTCAAGCTGCATGGGAGCCATGCAATAGCATGGTTGGGATCCCCTTGGTCCCAGCAAGTGTTCTGGGTAGGTGGCCGGCGTCGAAGAAGCCTGCCGGCGCAGGAACACGAAGTTCGGCCAACATGCATAAAACCCGAAAACTAGGGCATCGATTTTCTCTAAAATTACTCTACCAAAATTGCTCAAACTTTGCAGAATTTATCTATGAGTCCTACAGTCCAACAATATCATTTTATTTTCCTTTTTGGTCCCCTGGTTGCAGAGAACAGCCGCGGCGGAGCTTCTTTAGGTTTCCGGCCATCTATTGCTCCCGCCGGCCATGCAACGTGCATGGGGGCTTGGGGCTTGGCAGGGAGCATGCTTAGGTCCTAAATAAGCTACTGCTATGGGTCCAGGGTCCAAACAACCGGTGGTTTAAGTGAGCTTACCTCGCCGGAGTTGGTGAAGATAAGGAAGAAGCCGGTTTCACTTCCCTTCCTCGCGCGGCCACGGCAACCACCCAGGTGCTCCTCAGGTACAGGGGAACACCACAGGAACTCCAGATCCCAACTTTGGAAAGTTTGGTTCCAATCTTCTACTTCTCTCTCTCTCTCTCTCGAATTTCCTCTCGAAGGGTGGTGTCCCTCGGCCTCACAACACCCGAGCTTTAAGAGGATTAACTCTTGGGAGTTAGAAAATCCCAAGAGCCTTCCTCATGTAACCTCCCACGAGGAAGCCCAAGAGCCAAATGGATATTTTTGCATTATCTTGCAAATTTTCAAAGAACCCCCCACACTCTTATCCCTAAACTCTAGGGTCCCATCTGTAGGTAACAAATGCACCCAGAACCCTCACCAAGTAGCCTCTTAAATTTTGGTACATAAAATACTAGCCTTTTTGCAAAAATACTCACTTTTTTAGTGTATTTCACGCTTTTCGAGACACTCGAGTCGCCGAAACTGAAAATGGACTTCGCCACGACGTCCGGCTTGTTGAGACCTGTCAAGTAGCGTATGTGTTTGTTTAGTTTGGCGCCCGTAAAAAATCTCGGGCCATCTTGTTCTATATGTCGCAAACCGACGCACGCACTTCGATGCACCCGGATCGCCAAACGCGAAAATCGTCAGTGCCATTGCGTTCAGAACGTCGAAATTAGTTAGGTTTGACTACTCATACCCCTATGTCAGGGTTTCAGACAGTGAATCGGCCAACAGTGGTCGAAAGGGGATTTGAAATATAGGGTTACTATTCACAACTTAAGTTGTGGGACCCGTTCTTCTTCGCTGTTTTGCGGAAGATCCGACCGTCAGATCGTCGACAAGTGAATATGAAACTTTCATGTTTCGTCGAAACGATCGCAATGGTGCTCTCGGATTTTCGAGATCAGGCCCCGATCAAAAGTCGATATTTCTGGGCCACTATTGATCCACTAAGTCCCTATTTTGCCAAAAATTATTAATTAAATAAATTCCAAAAGTATTTCAAAATCTTTAAATTTTTAGAGTACTACAATTTTAAGTGTTTCTATCAAGTTGGTTTGGTCAGTAGGCCTCGGTTAATTAAGTTGGTTCAATTATTTTGAAATTGGGTTTTGGTTGGTGTTTCTCGGCCGCCGCCGTTGCCGGCCGCCGCCGTCAGACCTGGCTTGGTCCAGACCTTACCTGTGAACACCCTGGTTCTAATGTTTGCCTCTGTTGGCTTTGGGATGCAGGGTGGGTTCGAGTTGGTGCAACCCGAGCCTTGTTCAATTAGAGGAGTTACTCCGGCGATCTTTCCGGCCAGTCCTCGGCAGGTTTCAGGTGAGCATCACACTTCTCAGATGTTTATATACATGATGCTCCAGTTATAGCTCAGTTATATTAAGTGTATGGCATCAATTAGTGAAGTTGTGATTTGTGCCCTAAGTGTTCATGGGCCAACCTTGTCCTCGGGTCTCGTGCCGACCCAAGTCTGTGAGCACGAGCTTCGTCTCGTCGAACCGGACGCGCTGAAACTCACGACGCTGTTTTTGGTTTCCCGGATTTAGAGAACGGATCGAAACAGTAGTTCAAATTATGTTATTATGCAATTTTAGATTGTGTTAGGTACCAAAGTGCAATTGTAACGCGCTAGCTGTCTTTAGACAGTATTTTCACACTTATTGGGCATTTTGTTAGAGTTCCGTGGGCTCTCGTTGAGCGGGAATTGGATCTCGTTCCGTAAATCGGCGAAATCGTCGGTTTAACGGCTTTCGGCGCGAGTTTCGCGTACTTTCATGCAATAGAATGATAAATGGACGTTGTTACCTATCTCTGGTTATTTCCAACGCTGCCCTGGTAGGTTCAGTGTCTCTCGTTTCAAGTCGGGGGTTTCCGGTGCCAAATCGGCCTTTCCGGAAGTGTTAAAGTGATTATGGTTCCGATCGAGCATTGATTTTAGTAAAGTGGCTTAATTAGTGAGTCCGTCCCTGATCAGTATTTCATGATTCAGGTCCTTGCAGTCTGACTCCGGCCCACGAGCCTTTTGTTGGAGTCGTTGGACCGCCTACACTCAGGTGGGTTATCTTCGGTCCGGGCTTTATCTTTTCAGCCCTCTGTTTGCTTTAGTCCAGTCGGACCCCTGTTCTTCTATTTTAGCCCAGATTATATTTATGAGCCTTATTCTGTTGATTTAGTATCCTTTGCTTATACCTGGACATATACCTGCTTGATTGGTCATTAGTTAGATGACAGTTCATTAGCTCATATTTGGACATTTATATCATGCTTGCTCGATCACTACATAGACTTGCTTCTATTCAGATATCAGTACAGTAGCATATGCTTGGACTTACCATGCCTTCTTGGTCATTATACTTACTTTTATTCAGAGATACATATTTCTCGTATTCCAGACTGCATGATATATGATTGATATATAGACATCTGCATCCCTGTGGGGATTTCCGGCATGTTGCCGATTACCCGGTCTGTGGACCGTGAGCTTGGGCATTCGCATTGTGATGATTGTGCACCTGCTGTTCACTCGCGTACGCTGTGGGATTGATCACCCGCATTGCGTTCTTTACCGGTAAAGGGTCTGGTTGACCCGTGAGCTATCCCCTCTTGCTGTATCACTGGGTACGGGGAGCCCCTTGGCTGTACCGATATGAGGAAACTCTCGGCTGTACCTTTAGGTACGAGGATCCTCTCGGCTATATCAATGGTACGGGGTTTGCTGTTCAGCTCTGCTAGGTGGAATCCAGTATGATTGTGGTTGGCTTGGCATAGATATCTTCGCATGAGGTCCCCGTGACCAATAGTGGAATCGGTTGGGTACTTACTGTTCCTTTGTTGATGCATAGCTTATATTTCGATATTCTGGCATGTTTTACTGTTTATTTCTGCACCCATATCTGCTCAGTTATATCCTGATTATACGTAGACATCTTATTGATTATTCAGCTTTACCTATGGATCTATTTACTATCCGCAGATTATTGTATCCAGTAGGTACGATTAGCTATTTCTCGGCTCGTCGTGCCCACTGGGATACACTATCGATGTATCTCACACCCCCTGGGTGACTGTTTTTCAGGTCGTTCGGGTGATGGGATGTCGGGACACGTTGGTGAGACTATTGCGATAGTACCGACCCTTATGCCATCAGTATATTTCGTTTATCCGCATTACATTTTAAATTATTATAAATTGTCTAATTTTGCATGCGTAGTTTAGACTACTCTGGATTTGACTGATTGTGGTTAGCCGTGCATGTATAGGAAAGGCTCTGTCCAATTGGACAGGGAATTTACTATACATGTGGCGGTCTGTTCACGCCTGAAATGATTTAAACTCTGATTTCAAAAAGAAAATAAAAAATTTTAGCCTGCTTTCCAAAACTCGGGGCGTGACAGTTACCACAAGAACAGGGGTCCGACCAATTAAGGTACCCCAGAGGGCCGAAGAGATAAAGCCCGGACCGAAGATAAACCCACCTGTCTGCAGGCGAACTATTGACTCCAACAGAATGCTCGAAGACTGTGCCAACCTGAATCATATGTTTTGATCAGGGAACAACTCACACATACCCAAACCACATACTCACTATTCTTACTTAAACCTGGATCTTTTCCAGATTGACTCCAAATTTATCAAAATACCCCTCCCGAAAATTCATTTTAGATTCCCGAGAGATACAGGCATCAACCCTATGCCGCTGGCTCAACCAGATTCTACTGGGACACATCAGACAGCAAGGCATAATCGCCGCAATTCCTCGAATTGCGTGATTAACACCGGGATGCCGTTAAACCGACGATTTTGCCGATTTACGGACCGATAATCAATTTCTGCTCAACGAGAGCCGTTGGATCCCTAACGAAAATCTTAGAGATCATTGACACACTGCCCGAGACAGCACATGAGGATACATGAGGATCCTCGTAACTAACGGTATAGCCAAGAATTTCCTCATATCGGTACAGCAAAGGGGTTCCCCCGTACCCAGTGATACAGCGAAAGGGGGATAACTCACGGGTCAACCAGACCCTTTACCGGTAAAGAACGCAATGTGGGGGATCAATCCCACAGTGTACGCGAGCGAACAGCAGGTGCACAACGATCATAATGCTAATGCTCAAGCTCACGGTCCACAGACCGAGTAATTGGCAAAATGCCGGAAATCCCCACAGGGATGCAATAACTGAAAGCCAATCTGATCTCATCTCATGCAATACTGAATGCAAGGAACAATGACTGTCGGTACAAGAGTAATATCCAAGATATACTAAGAAACATAGTAATATCTGATAGCTAGCCAGTGACCAATCAGGTATGGCAAAAGTCCAAGATATACTGAGAATATAGTAAATATCTGATAGCTAGCTAATGACCAATCAGGCATGGTAAAAGTCCAAGATATAAGATAGATGACCAATCCAACACGAAAAGTGTCCAAGTATAAACTAGATGACCAATCAGGCATGATAAAAATCCAAGATATAAGCTAGATGACCAATCCAACACGAAAAGTGTCCAAGTATAGACTAGATGACCAATCATGCAGGGTAAGTGTCCAGATATAATCAAGCATGATATAAAAATCTAGATATAAGCTGATAATAACCAATCAACGGAAAGAATGTTCAAATATAAAATCTGGGCTACCGCAAGAACAGGGGTCCGACCAATTAAGGTACCCCAGAGGGCCGAAGAGATAAAGCTCGGACCGAAGATAAACCCACCTGTCTGTAGGCGAACTATCGACTCCAACAGAATGCTCGAAGACTGTGCCAACCTGAATCATATGTTTTGATCAGGGAACAACTCACACATACCCAAACCACATACTCACTATTCTTACTTAAACCTAGATCTTTTCCAGATTGACGCCAAATTTACCAAAATACCCCTCCCGAAAATTCATTTTAGATTCCCGGGAGATACGGGCATCAACCCTATGCCGCTGGCTCAACCAGATTCTACTGGGACACATCAGACAGCAAGGCGTAATCGCCGCAATTCCTTGAATTGCGTTATTAACACCGGGATGTCGTTAAACCGACGATTTTGCCGATTTACGGACCGATAATCAATTTTTGCTCAACGAGAACCGTTGGATCCCTAACGAAAAGCTTAGAGATCATTGACACACTGCCCGAGACTGCACATGAGGATACAATTGCATTTAGACCCCTAGGGTTTCCAGAAATTACACTTTTATGCGTATTTGAGAGCTGTTTTTTGCCCGTTCTAATTATCGGAACATCATTTTAACGAATCGTCACCTCCAGTAGGTGGCCCTCGACTCGCCGAACACCGTGCTCACCATTTGGCAGCAGCACGGTACCCGAGAAAAACTTCGGGTCATAATTTACTTGCTAACATAGGCTAAATCGCATTATCCTTGCATTTTAATTTTTCGACTCGACCAAACCAATTTCTGAGGCGAGTATCGCGTTCAGTGACCTCAAAATAGCCAGAAGCTCACCGTCGCGAAGTTTTATATTGCCCAAAATAGTCCCATAGCCATTCATCTAAACCTAGAGCTCCAACTTGCAAAAACTTCTAATCTACCTGTGCCATCACCAATTAAACTTGAGCACATTGCTCAGGAAATCAAGTGTAGTTATTTGGTGCCTTGCTGGATGCACAACAGTGGCCAAAACAAGATTTGGGTTCTTTGAGGTATTTCAACAAACACATGGTGGGCATTACCTCTAAACATGCAACCAACCCGAACCCAAGCGGCCACTCACTAACCGTGGGTTCCTGAGTGCCACGGACAGCACCATAATCTTCCTAGCAACATTTTAAGAAGTTCTGGGCAAGTCATGCCCATTGGCGATCGCCGGACGATCTGCCGCCATTAATGGCCGTGAGCTCCCCAATGGCCATTAATGGTGATTTCCCATTAATGGGCTCTGGGCCACATGCAACAGCACCTACAGGTGCATCTCGACCCCACGAAGCTCACTGGGCTCGTGGTCGACGGCGAGGCACGGCGGCGGCGGCGGCGGAGCAAGCTCGGCCCGAGCTTCCAACAACAATGGTGGATCTCTACCAAGGCTGCATGGACTCCATGCAAGAGCATGGATGGAATCCCCTTGATCCTAGTAAGCTTCCCGACCATGTCTTCCCTGCCGGCGACGGCCGGATGGCCAGCCACCATGACTCGAGCTCAAGCTCGGTCATCTATGGCAACTCCAGTTTTGGGCTGCATGGATGCCATGCAAAGGCATGGATGGAGTCCTCTCACTCCCAGGAAGCTTCCTGAGCAAGAAGCTCGGCCAAAGGGGTCATCTTCCCCAAACTAGGGCTTGATGCCGCGCCTCCCACAGAGAACCAAACTTCACCAAATTTGGTGGAGATGGTCTAGAGGTCAAAAAGAAGCTTCCCATCATTTTATGTTTCGTCCAAAACCGCCGGGAGCAGAAATAGCTCGAGGCGGAGCTAGGTTGATTTTCCGGCGGTGCAACTTCACCACCAGCCAACCGGGGCTTTTCCCATTTTGGGGATGGGTTGGAAAGAGTCCCCAGATCATAAGGAAGACACTTCCAAAGGTCTCGGGTCCAAACAACCAAGGGATAACCGGATCTCACCTTGGCCGGAGTTGGAGAAGAAGGATGAAGCCGGTTCGCTCCTCCCCGCGTCGCACGCGCCTTGTCTCTCTCAGGCGCGCTCACAGGAGGTAGAGGAGCTCACTAGCATGCTCAGGAAGAAGCTTGAGGATCCCAGGAGCAGTCTTCTTCTTCCTTGCCCGAACTCGGTTTCCTTGAGTGGGTGCGACTCTTGGCGACCCAGGGCTAAGGGGGAGAGGCGGTTTCCTCTGCTTGAATGTGAGCCATGAGTTTTAAAACCCCACGAATGGCTGTAACCCCCCCCACGAGGAGCCCAAGAGACACATTGCATTTAACTCCATTTTGTAACAAAATGCCAACATGTCCCTATACCTTAAGCCTCTAACCCCAGGGTCCTTGCTGTGGATGACAATTGCACCCAGAACCCTCTCCAAGAAGCCTCAACCCATTTGATACATAAAATATTGCACCTTATGCGAAAATACTCATTTTTAACTGTATTTCACGCATTTCGAGACGCACCGGTCATCAAATTGAAAAATGGACTTCGCCACGACGTCCGGCTCGTCGAGACCTTTCAAGTAGCATATTTGCTTTCTTGATTCGGTGCTCCTAAAAATTCTCGGCCCATAAAATATAGTGAATTTCACTGTTGGGCACGCATTCTGATGCACCAGGGTCGCCAAACGTGAATTCCATCGGTGCCATTGTGTTCAAAACGTCAGAATTAGCTAGAATTGACTACTCATACTGTTATGTTTAGGGTCCAGACGGCGAAACAGTCGACGTTAGTCGAGAGGGGAATTAAATCAGGAATTACTATTCACAACTTAATTTGTGGGGTCCGCTTCTTCTTCGCTATTTTCGAGGCAATCCGACCGTCGGATTGAAAACATGTGAATATCAATCTTTCTTGTTTTGACGAGACGGTCGCACTGGTGATCTCAGATTTTCAAGATCAGACTCCGATCAAAAGTCCATAGTTTTAAGCCACATTTATACTATTAATAATCCATTTTTGCTAACTAAATAATCCAGAAAATTATTTAAAATTAATTTCGTTTTCAAAAATCATGGTTACTATATCACCCACAACTTATAAGAAGTTTCGTCCCCGAAACTTAACTTAACCCAAATATTACATATAGTCCTCACTCATCTACCACAAACACTCCCGATGGGTTCATCGCCGGTGGATCCTCCTGTTGGGCCAGTGCAAAGACCCGACCCAGAACTTCAGTTTCCTACTACACAGACTTAAGCAACAACCCAGCGCTCTCACGTGAACACGAGTCATCCTAAGGTTCGTTCCTAACCAAACCTAGGCATCGTATTCCTATTTCTCTGATACCATAAAATCTATCACGCCCCGAGTTCAAAAACAGAGTCTAATTTTTTTTTTTTTTCAATCAGAGTTTAAAAGCAAGCCAGTGCACGACAGACCGCCACATATATAGAAAATTTCCAATCCCCTTGGATTGAGTCTTTTCTATACATGCACGGCTAAGCACTTACAGCCAATACCAGAGTAGTCTAAACTACGCACTAACAATTAAAGATTACAAAAGATTATTATTTAACATTTACAACAACTTATTCAATTACATGTTTACAACTGGTAAAATTTCAGCGGCTGCCAAGGGTCAAAGCTATCTCGATAACCTCACCAACACGTCCCGACATCCCAGCACCTGACTGACCTGAAAAATGGTCACCCAGGGGGTGTGAGATACATCGACAGTGTATCCCAGTGGGCACGACGAACCGAGAAATAGCTAATCGTACCTACTGGCATACAATAATTAGCGGATAGTAAAAGATCAGTTGGTAAGGCAGGTATAACAAGTTGATAATTGAATAATCATGAATAGAGTGCTGAGCATAATAGGGTACTGAACTATCATAATAAGAGCATGCTGATATAGACACTGAATCAAGAAACTGAGCAATCATAAGAGTAAAATGATTAAGCATGCTAAGCAGGTAATCAATGCATCAATGATAGAATAACCAAATACCCAATCAAAGCCACCATGTTGATCAACAAGACCTCAGGGAAGAATGCCGAATAATCATGAATACAGTGCAGAGCATATCAGGGTATTGAAAATTAAAACAAGAGCATGCTAGTATAACGACTGAATCAAGAAACTGAGTAATCAACAGAGTACAATTACTAAGCATGTTAAGCAGGTAAACAATGCATCAATGGTAGAATAATCAAATACCCAATCAAAGCCACCAACCACAACCATACTGGATTCCACCTAGCCAAAGCTGAACAGCAACCCCGTACCATTGATATAGCCGTGAGGATCCTCATACCTAACGGTACAGCCAAGAGTTTCCTCATATCGGTACAGCAAAGGGGCTTCCCCGTACCCAGTGATATAGCAAAAGGGGGATAACTCACGGGTCAACCAGACCCTTTACCGGCAAAGAACGCAATGTGGGGGATCAATCCCACAGCGTACGTGAGCGAACAGCAGGTGCACAACGATCATAATGCTAATGCTCAAGCTCACGGTCCACAGACCGAGTAATCCGCAAAATGCCGGAAATCCCCACAGGATGCAATAACAGAAAGCCAATTTGATCTCATCTTATGCAATACTGAATGCAAGGAACAATAACTGTCGGTACAAGAGTAATATCCAAGATATACTGAGAAACATAGTAATATCTGATAGTTAGCTAGTGACCAATCAGGTATGGCAAAAGTCCAAGATATACTAAGAACATAGTAAATATCTGATAGCTAGCTAATGACCAATCAGGCAAGGTAAAAATCTAAGATATAAGATAGATGACCAATCCAATACGAAAAGTGTCCAAGTATAAACTAGATGACCAATCAGGCATGATAAAAGTCCAAGATATAAGCTAGAAGACCAATCCAACACGAAAAGTATCCAAGTATAGACTAGATGACCAATCATGCAGGGTAAGTGTCTAGATATAATCAAGCATGATATAAAAATCTAGATATAAGCCGATAATAACCAATCAACGGAAAGAATGCTAAAATATAGAATCTGGGCTACCACAAGAACAGGGGTCCGACCAATTAAGGTACCCCAGAGGGCCGAAGAGATAAAGCTCGGACCGAAGATAAACCCACATGTCTGCAGGCGAACTATCGACTCCAACAGAATGCTCGAAGACTGTGCCAACCTGAATCATATGCTTTGATCAGGGAACAACTCACACATACCCAAACCACATATTCACTATTCTTACTTAAACCTGGATCTTTTCTAGATTGACGCCAAATTTACCAAAATACCCCTCCCGAAAATTCATTTTAGATTCCCGGGAGATACGGGCATCAACCCTATGCCGCTGGCTCAACCAGATTCTACTGGGACACATCAGACAGCAAGGCGTAATCGCCGCAATGCCAGGGCTAAGGGGGAGAGGCGGTTTCCTCTGCTTGAATGTGAGCCATCTATACCTCTATACCTCTATATTATTCATCTTATTTTACTGCCACGTGGCAAAATATTAGAGATTAGAGAGGTTCAATTTTTTTTTCAATTTTTTTTTTTTCATTTATTAGCATTACAAACTTAATTATTGTCTCCATAGTTTGAGATTTTTTTTTTTACGAGTTATTTACTCTCTCTTTTATTTCTTACATCACAACCCCTCATCTTCCCAACCTCTCCTTCATATTAATTCTCATACAACCCCTCATCTTCCCAACCTCTCATTTATTATTATTTTTTTTTTTACGAGTTATTTACTCTCTCTTTTATTTCTTACATCACAATCCTTCATCTTCCCAACCTCTCCTTCATATTAATTCTCATGTTTTTAGATGAGTGGCGCATTCTCCATAGTTTGAGATTTTTTTATTTTTTTTTTTTACGAGTTGTTTACTTTCTTTTTTATTTCTTACATCACAACTCATCATCTTTCCAATCTCTCCTCATTGTAAGGTAAATGGTGAGTTCTTTTACGTTAACTTGGTTTGTAGTTTGTAATATTCATATTGTATTTTCTTTCTATTTTTTTTTTTTCTTTGTGAGAAATTACAATCAAATTTTACTAATTTTTTTGATTTTTTTTCATTTTCTTTTTTGTTATAATTATGCAGAGAAGGGACATGCGGAGACCGCGAGGATCAAAAAGAAATATTGATAGATATTTGTAAGAGTTTGAGATTTTTTTTTTTTTTTTTTTTTTTTTTACGAGTTGTTTACTTTCTTTTTTATTTCTTACATCACAACTCCTCATCTTTCCAATCTCTCCTCATTGTAAGGTAAATGGTGAGTTCTTTTACGTTAACTTGGTTTGTAGTTTGTAATATTCATATTGTATTTTCTTTCTATTTTTTTTTTTTTTTCTTTGTGAGAAATTACAATCAAATTTTACTAATTTTTTTGATTTCTTTTCATTTTCTTTTTTGTTATAATTATGCAGAGAAGGGATGTCACGCCCCGAGTTTAAAAAAAATCAGGTCTGAAATTTTTTTTTTTTTTTTTTTTTTTTTTTAATAAATCAGAGTTTGCAAAACAGGCGTAACAGACCGCCACACATATAGGAAATCCCCTATCCACCGGGATAGTGTCTTTCCTATACATGCACGGCTAGGCTAATCCAATCAATCAGAGAGTAAATCATATCTCACTAAACTATGCTAATCATCAGGAATAATCCGAAACATCAAAATATTAACAATCTAAAATATTCACATAAACTGGATCTGAAATATCATAATGAAAGTCAGCTACAAATCGTAGGGGATCTCAATCCTCGATCTATCTCATCAGGGGACAGCTCTATCGTGACAGGCTCTCTGGATCGTCCCGACATCCCACTACCCGAACGACCTGAAAAAACAGTCACCCGAGGGTGTGAGACACACCGGAGTGTATCCCAGTGGGCACGACGAGCCGAGAAATAGCTAATCGTACCTACTGGGTACTAAAATCTGCGGATAGTAATAGATCAATAGGTACAGCTGAACAGTATATAACGTCTACTGATAATCAATCCACAGATGAAACTGACTAGGCAGATAATCAGCGCAAGGGAACTGCAGGTAATGAATGCTGGAAATCATGATATAACTGTCATAATCAGGCATAAGGGGACTGCAGATAATAAATGCTGGAAATCAAAGTCAAGCAGACAACTGAGTGATCAAATAGCAGGTCTACCAAAAATCGAACAGTAGATACGTGAAGCAACTGGCAGGTACGTATACTGGAAGTCAAGATATAACAGCAATAATCCATCATGAAAGCTGTAGATCATACATGCTGGAAATACACAGATAACTACAAGAATCATGTATAAGGAGCTGCAAGTGATGAAAGCATGTCTGCAGATAATAATACTGGAAATAACTGAGCAACAGTACAAGTAACAGTAATGCGTCAAAGGTAGAAATCCAAGTACCAATCATGCGCCAATATTGGTCTCATAGGACCTCAGGCAAAGCCACTGTTCGGCACCCTTTCGGCTGACATAACCTGCACTTACAGACGCCAAGCAGTCCTGGTGCAAAGGCTCACGGGTCTTATCTCAAGACCACTTTACCGGCAAAGAACAAGCTCCACGGGGAGCGACCCCGGCCATGTTCGTGAAGTACAGCAGTGCATGGCAAATCATAATGCTCAATCTCACGGTCTAGTGACCGAGTAGTCGGCAACATGCCGAGATCCCAACAGGGAATCATCTGTCTATATCTCTCAATCAGGATCAATCAATCATGCATATCAACAATATATCAAGAACCATCTCAATGACAGGACTCAACGAGTATAATCAAATCATGCATATCTGAATAAAGCAGTATGACAAATGACATGGAACTAGCAGGAATAATCGATCATGACATCTATACATCAGGATATGAAAGCTGACAAGCAGATGTGTATAAATATAGTGTGTCTAAGGGATCAGTGTCTATCTCGAAAATCATGCGATGTATAGGTGCAATCATCAGGACTAATCATGTAATCCGGAATACAAGGAGTATATACCCGAATAATAGCATATCAAACATGCACAATACTAGGAATCAAGATGTCTGTATATATCAATCAATCATGGGTATATCATGCATAACTGGAATATCAAAGCAAGTAACAACAGGCATGATCAGACCACAGGAATCTACTGTACTGAGACATATGAGCTGCTGAACCGGAAAGAAATCCAAGTAATATCTGAATATAAATTAGTATAACAATCGACAGGAATCAATACGCATACTCAGATCATGCAAGTCTATGTATCAAAATATAAAAGCTGATGAGCAGGTATACGTGATATGTCTAAGGTGATCCAAGTCTATCAGGAAGATCATATGGCATATAGATCAAATCATCAGGACTAAACAAAAACAGGTGTCCGACTAGACTAAAGCAACCAGAGGGCCGAATAGATAAAGCCCGGACCGAAGATAACCCACCTGAATGTAGGCCGATCCAACGACTCCAACAGAAGGCTCATGGCCGGAGTCAGACTGCAAGGACCTGGATCACGAATACTAATTAGGGACGGATAACCACATCTATAAACTGTTCTTTTACATCGAAGTATGCGACACTCGCGCCGAAAGCCGTTAAACCGACGATTTTGCCGGTTCTCGGACCGATAACCAATTTTCGCTCAACAGGAGCCGTTGGATTCCTAACGAAAAGCTTAGGAATCATGTACACACTGCCCTAGACAGCACGCATTGCTACAATTGCATTTTGACCCCTAGGGTTTCCAGAAATCGCACTTTTATAGCTTTTTGAGAGCCGTTTTCGCTCGTTCTCTTAACTGGAAAATCATTTTTATGAACCGTCACTTCCAGCAGGTGACATTTAACTTGCTGAACACCGTGCTCACCAATTTGCGGCAGCACGAAACCCGAGGAAAACTTCGGGCAATAATATACTCCTCTAACCTAGCCTAAATGCATTTTTGTTTCTCCGGCTTATCAAAACCTAATTCCGACATGAGCATCGCGTTCAGTGACCCCAAATTAGCTAGGAGCTCACTGTCGCGACTTCGCAAACAGCCCCAAACGCTACTACGGGCAACTATTCACATAAGGCTTAGTTTTAAAATAACTTTAAATCCATTCATCAAATGTTCAAACATTTTATATCAAAATGTCTCTGGAAAGTGCCAGGACACCAGGGCTCACCATATTTGCAGCCCAGAACTGCTGGATCACAGAGATCCAAGTCCCTCGCCCTCTATCACGACAACATTGCTCCACACACCAATCCACACAGCCAAAATTGGATCTGAAGTGAGCATCAAGCTCAGGAAAGTGTGTGTAACAACTTTCATATTCATTGCATGCTCAGAATTTACACTAAAACTCACTCTGGCATTTCATCGAGCAAGTAGTGGGCATAATTCACACATATATCACAAACTCTAACCCACATGATAAACAGAGCAAGGTTGGGTTTGAGGGCTTCTATCTTGAATTTAAAGCAGGAATGCAAGGTTTAGGGATTACCTGGGTGTCCCACCGGCGACCGGAGGCGACGGCGGCGGCCGGCGGTGGAGCTCGTGCTCACCTAGGGTGCAATCACAGAGAAAGAAAAACCTACGTTAAACTTCTCATGCAAGTTGATGGGAAGCTTCCTATGGCCCGATAGAACATACCTGGGTCACTGGCCGGCGGCGGAAAGCGCCGGCAACGCGCGGCGGCGGAGCTCACCCGAGCTCGGTGAGCATTAATGGTGGAATCCCTGCCGGAGCACGAGAGGTCCTCCAACTTGGACCAGACCACTCCCTGTGATGCGGTGGAGCTTCCTAAGGTGTTGGCCGGCGGCGGGGACGAGCAGCGGCGCCGGTCGGCAAAGCTCGGCCGAGGGGCACTATTGCCCGGTTCTAGGGCAAGCCGAAACTCCGCGGATCCTCCACCGATCAGCTCCAAACTTTGGGAGCATCTTGTAGTCACGGAGAAGACCAAGATCAACGGTCTTGATCTTGATTTTGTCGGTCGGATGAAGCCCGTGATCGATGCCGGTCAATTCTTGCTTTTCCGGCGACGTGATGCTCCCGCCGGCAACCGGACGCACGGCAGGTGCTCAAACTTCACAGAAAGGTTCCACTTCACGTCAGGAACAAGATGGTCGGGTTCAAAAGCCACTATAAATAAAAATTTTCCAACCTTCTTACCTCGCCGGAAAATCGAGGAAGAAGCTTGCCTCCGCGGCGGCTCACGGCGGAGTCCAGCGTCGGCGCCACTCGGGCTTGGTTGCGGCTTCACAGAGGAGTCCACCAGAGAACTCTCAGCCCAAGGAGAATCCTCCCGAGCATATCCTCCTCAACAACCCGAGAGCAAAGCTTTTATTGTTGCTTCTTCTCCGGCGACGGGGTGGCGGCGGCCGGTGCGGGGAGGCTCCGTGAGGTGCGGCAGAGAGCGTGGAAGGAGGTTGAGGGGTGCGGCTAGGGCAAGAGCTACGGGCTTAGGGTTCAAGGGAAACCCTAACCCTAATGCATTATATATACTATATGCACATTCGCACCATAGTCCCTCGTCACTTAGTATTTACTGTCCAGTCCCTCACTGTATACTTTTCTCACACTCAAGTCCTTCCCCAAAGGATGGCACGCAATTCGAGGCAAGTTCTTTAGGGTTTCATGTGCAAAAGTCGTATTTTTCGCCCCATTTCACGCTTTTCGAGACGTTCCGGTCGTCGAAATGAAAAATGGACTTCGCCATGACGTCCGGCTCGACGAGACCTATCAGGTAGCGATTTTTGATTTTCGAGAAACTGTCCGGATAAAATCTCGGTCCATAAAATATAGTTTCGGAATACAGTTATCGCGCTTTTCGATGCTTTAGGGTCGTCAAACGGAAATTCCGTCAGCGCCGTTGCGTCCAGAATGACGAAACCGTTCAAATCGACTACTTGAAGTGCTATGATCGGTTTCCAGACGGCGATTTGGCGAACGTTAGCGCGTAGGGGTATTTGAATTTGGGGTTTACTGTTCATATACAGTACCAATGCACTGTGCACTTAAGTCGCTGGTCCCGTCCGCTTCTTCGTCGATTTCTGGACGATCCGACCGTCGGATCCGAACTTGCTAAATATGGTTTTCACTCGGTTCGACGAGACGGTCGCACTGGTGATCTCGGATTTTCGAGATTTGGCTCGGATTGATAAGCGACATTTCAGCCCTGTAACTGTACAATTTATACTGCAGAAAAGGGGGATCACTTATGATTCAAAATTCAACTTGACTTTTATTCCTTCTCTTCTATTTATTTACAATAAAATTTTCAAATTCTTACATCTCTACCACCTAAAAAGAAGTTTCGTCCCCGAAACTTAATACAACTAAGAGTCAAATACATGGGGAAAGCGCTCCAACATGGCTGATTCACGTTCCCACGTGGCTTCGTGCTTTTCATGGTTCTCCCATTGTACCTTGACATAGGGAATCGGTCTACTTCTCAGCTTCTTTTCATCTCGAGCCAGGACTTTCAGAGGTGTCCCATTAATATCAGCTCTCGAATCTTCTAGAATGAGGGGTCCGACTGCTGTCCCTCCTTTATGCGATCAAGCAGGGTAGGCCGCACTACCTTCGCTAAAAGTCGAGCGGTAGACCCCGAAGGAACGATCTCCAAGTCTAGACACTGGAACTCAGAAATCAAGCGATCCTGGTCAATGATCATTAGCAGCTCTGGGGACACGTGCTTTCGGCTCAAAGCATCCGCTACCACATTGGCCCGACCTGGGTGGTACTGGATAGTGAGATCATACTCCTTTAGCAGTTCGAGCCATCCACAAGGACTTAACGGACTTGATTTTTGACATGTTGCCAAATTTTAATGCTTAACTGCTTTATATTTCAAGTTCAATTGACTAGGGTTCTCGTAGAGATGCTACACGCCCAGCCAAGGCTACACCGCACAAGCACGCTTAACCTCGGAGTTCGGATAAGATCCGATGCTTAAGGGTTGATGTGATCGCATCCGGTGTGGCAACCACTCTCATCCTCTTTTCTGGTTTCACATAACTTACAGTTTGTGCAGGCAGAACTTAACGGTCTTACCCGTTTAGGTTGACTATCGAGGCCGAACACTGACAAAGGCCACTAGATTCATTTTCTTAAGTGAAATCATATAAGGTAGAGAATCTCTTCTTACACTTTATAATCGTTTGTGGCAAAATTTTCACCACCAGCTGCTAGAACTAAACCTCAGACTACCAAGGACGCACAACTGCCGGTTAAATATCACACGACCCGTCGCTTAGCATCATAAAACATGGCAACCCAAGGTCACCATTCGTAAAGCTTAAAATATCCGATCTGGACATGTTGTCCAACTTTTTGGGCTTAACCCGTATATTTCTATTATCAACTCAGTTGCAAAATCTGGCGAGATCAACGTGGCTAGTGACCACCAGTTAGGACAAATGTCCACAATGCTGACAAGGATAATCCCCTAGATAAGCGATCTGTCTGAGACCTACCTAAGGTCTAATACGGTCTGGGGTATCATCACTGAAACTATAACATCGTTGTCCAGAGGGTAACCCTGGAGACTATAACTATAGATAAGCGAACAAGTAGACCCAATCACGATATTACCCCTTACGGGGTAGAGTACTTCAGACCACTCTTTCGACAGTACCTTGTCTGCAGCCAACATACTTATCAAAAGAAAGATGAAATACTCTAGATCTGTCGCCAACATCAAGTTGGGGACACGACTCCCACCAGAGTCAACAGAAGGTATAACTCATACCTCACGACACAAATCTCTATGCCGATACTATAAACCTATATCAACTGTCTCTACCATCTTGTGGTCATGAGTGCGGCTCTGGCTACTCACAGGGATCTAGAACCATATTCCACTGTTTTCCATTACCTTAAACGCATCACCACTTGCTAACACAGCACTAGCGACGCCAATCGTAGCTCAAATATCGTCAGGAACGATCATGACTCCAAACCAATTCACACACAATGTGCGGATCAACTACAAATCGGATTCGTTTAGAATAAAATCAAATCCTCAAGCTATCATCATCACTCTGTATATTAGACTTTCCAGTCATATCTCACCATCATGGTAATCACAATATCTAACTTATTGCATACGCATAGGAGTAACTAAGACTCCACTAAACTCGTGCCAAAAGGTGGGGTCTGAATCTGAATCTAACTCAAACCAGAGTTTTAATCGGCCAATAGATCACCGAATTTAGCCTATCCATCAACCATGTCTGCGCCAAAGCGCTCACTGCTACCACCATCTCTATCGAAGAAATCGTGAATCCCAAATTATTTTACACTGATAAGGGTTGGGGCACAATTCAATAAGGTCTACTATTTGCTGTGTGTCATCATAATCCTTCCGTCCAAAGCAACAAGATTGCTAACCTCATAGGCATCCCGATACCTATATTTGGGGAAATCTCCGGTAATAGCAGCCACAACCTAGTTTTGCTAACCACGGCTGCGACAAAAGTACTATCTCTAGTAGCACGGGGACAACCGGAGGATCACTGACTTCTCCAACCACCTGGACTAGTGGTGGGGCCAGTGCAACAAGAGCAACTATCTGATGCTGAGCCATCTGCTGGACTATCCCAGCAAAAGCGGTGAGCTGATTCTCCAACCACTGCCAACAATCCGAGCTCTAAGGCTCCACTGATATATCAAACCCACGGCTCGTACCACAGCCGCAGCTAACAATGCACCCACCACGACCACTAAGCCCAGAGAGCGTGCGAACACCGCTCGTAGTCACAACGACAAGATTAGGAAATGACTCATTAGGGTGAAATACACCTGAGCTCCTAACAACTAGACAAATACCCCGCTCTCGCACGTGGCAAGTCATCCTAGGGTTCATCCTAACCAGTTCCTAATCCATCTTTCCTAGGTACCGTATACCTATTTCTCTGATACCATCTAATCTGTCACGCCCCGAGTTTAAAAAAAATCAGGTCTGAATTTTTTTTTTTTTTTTTTTTTTTTTTTTTTGAATAAATTAGAGTTTGCAAAACAGGCGTAACAGACCGCCACACATATAGGAAATCCCCTATCCACCGGGATAGTGTCTTTCCTATACATGCACGGCTAGGCTAATCCAATCAATCAGAGAGTAAATCATATCTCACTAAACTATGCTAATCATCAGGAATAATCCGAAACATCAAAATATTAACAATCTAAAATATTCACATAAACTGGATCTGAAATATCATAATGAAAGTCAGCTACAAATCGTAGGGGATCTCAATCCTCGATCTATCCCATCAGGGGACAGCTCTATCGTGACAGGCTCTCTGGATCGTCCCGACATCCCACTACCCGAACGACCTGAAAAACAGTCACCCGAGGGTGTGAGACACACCGGAGTGTATCCCAGTGGGCACGACGAGCCGAGAAATAGCTAATCGTACCTACTGGGTACTAAAATCTGCGGATAGTAATAGATCAATAGGTACAGCTGAACAGTATATAACGTCTACTGATAATCAATCCACAGATGAAACTGACTAGGCAGATAATCAGCGCAAGGGAACTGCAGGTAATGAATGCTGGAAATCATGATATAACTGTCATAATCAGGCATAAGGGGACTGCAGATAATAAATGCTGGAAATCAAGGTCAAGCAGACAACTGAGTGATCAAATAGCAGGTCTACCAAAAATCGAACAGTAGATACGTGAAGCAACTGGCAGGTACGTATACTGGAAGTCAAGATATAACAGCAATAATCCATCATGAAAGCTGTAGATCATACATGCTGGAAATCAACAGATAACTACAAGAATCATGTATAAGGAGCTGCAAGTGATGAAAGCATGTCTGCAGATAATAATACTGGAAATAACTGAGCAACAGTACAAGTAACAGTAATGCGTCAAAGGTAGAAATCCAAGTACCAATCATGCGCCAATATTGGTCTCATAGGACCTCAGGCAAAGCCACTGTTCGGCACCCTTTCGGCTGACATAACCTGCACTTACAGACGCCAAGCAGTCCTGGTGCAAAGGCTCATGGGTCTTATCTCAAGACCACTTTACCGGCAAAGAACAAGCTCCACGGGGAGCGACCCCGGCCATGTTCGTGAAGTACAGCAGTGCATGGCAAATCATAATGCTCAATCTCACGGTCTAGTGACCGAGTAGTCGGCAACATGCCGAGATCCCAACAGGGAATCATCTGTCTATATCTCTCAATCAGGATCAATCAATCATGCATATCAACAATATATCAAGAACCATCTCAATGACAGGACTCAACGAGTATAATCAAATCATGCATATCTGAATAAAGCAGTATGACAAATGACATGGAACTAGCAGGAATAATCGATCATGACATCTATACATCAGGATATGAAAGCTGACAAGCAGATGTGTATAAATATAGTGTGTCTAAGGGATCAGTGTCTATCACGAAAATCATGCGATGTATAGGTGCAATCATCAGGACTAATCATGTAATCCGGAATACAAGGAGTATATACCCGAATAATAGCATATCAAACATGCACAATACTAGGAATCAAGATGTCTGTATATATCAATCAATCATGGGTCTATCATGCATAACTGGAATATCAAAGCAAGTAACAACAGGCATGATCAGACCACAGGAATCTACTGTACTGAGACATATGAGCTGCTGAACCGGAAAGAAATCCAAGTAATATCTGAATATAAATCAGTATAACAATCGACAGGAATCAATACGCATACTCAGATCATGCAAGTCTATGTATCAAAATATAAAAGCTGATGAGCAGGTATACGTGATATGTCTAAGGTGATCCAAGTCTATCAGGAAGATCATATGGCATATAGATCAAATCATCAGGACTAAACAAAAACAGGTGTCCGACTGGACTAAAGCAACCAGAGGGCCGAATAGATAAAGCCCGGACCGAAGATAACCCACCTGAATGTAGGCCGATCCAACGACTCTGTCACGCCCCCGAATTCAAAAAAATCAGTGTATAATAATTTTTTTTTTTTATAAATCAGAGTTGCAAAACAGCCAGGGCAATGACAGACCGCCACATATATAGAAGAGTCCCAATCCCTTGGAATTGGCCTTTCCTATATATGCACGGCTAGCTTGGCAACAACATCAGAGTACTAACTACGTACACCAACTATCAAAAATTACAATTTAATTATTACAACAACTCAACAAATGAATTACACATTTTTTTAACTGATACAAATACATGTGCATTCGGTGTCCAGGGTCAATCTCTATATCGATACCTCGCCAATTCGTCCCGACATCCCAACACCCGCGCGACCTGAAAAACAGTCACCCGAGGGTGTGAGAACACACCGGATGTATCCCAGTGGGCACGACGAGCCGAAAATAGCAGATCGTACCTACTGGTATACAATACTAGAGGATGGTAAAAGATCACTGTTAGGAAAGCAATTATCATAAAGGAACAGTGTTTACTCTAAGTAAAGTCATTATGGTAACGACCCGCCCACTAGCAATAATAACTCGTTGGGCCCCAAAACCACAGTCCCAAAATGCTTAAGCCCAGTTTGTCACGCCCCGGGGTCGAAACTGCGACCCGGCTCGCCAACAGATCCGCCACCTATGCCAAACCAGCATAGGCGAAGCGTCCTACCTGCAAGAAAAGTACTACAGCTAAACAGATATCAGAGCTAAAAATAAAAAGTCTGCTGTATAACTAAATCAATCACTGTACAACTGGAAATAATACAACAATGTCCGCCTCCCAAAAAGATAATCATACAATATCCTCATAACAACTCAGAACTCAACCGGGAGGTATCTCCAATAAATACATCAGTGTACAGGCTCTCAATATAACAATCCTCACTACAACAGTCTCTCAAAGGAGGAAAATAAAATAACTAATCTCCTGAAGCTCTCCTCAGAAGGGGTACCGCTACACTCCAACGACGGGTAGGAAACTAGCTCGCGACTCCCTCGCTCGGTCAGAAGGATCAGCAACAGGAACAACAGGAACCAGAGTAGAAGTTCCTGTGGGAAAGACACCACGACGGGTGTGAGAACTACGTCCCAGTAGTTCTCAGTGGGTGCCGCCAACAAGCCCGACGGTCTGCCCACTAAGTCCACTAGAGGCATAAAGTAACAAAAGCAATGCTGTAAGGAAGCTGGAAAAGTAAACTCTACAGCTACTATGCCTCTACCTAGATGCTCAAGGAGTGGAACAGAAAGAACAGATGCCACAACTAACTCTCAACTCTCTGATCACCCAATCTGAACTGACTGCCTCATCAGGTCCAGTCAAGCCTGCGCCAACCTACTGCCGTTACGTCCCGGAGGAGCGGACTTACGTAGGATGTCCATGACTGCCAACATGCGCCAACCTACTGCCGTTACGTCCCGGAGGAGCGGACTTACGTAGGACGTCCATGACTGCCAACACCAGCACAGCCAGAGGGACAAATGCAACGACAATCGCGATAGAAAAGCTCAATCTCACGCGCGGTACACAACCCGGCCTCGCCTACTCCGGAGTGGCCCTCGAGGGGAGCGACCCGCTCGAGTCAAAGTAACCCATCTCTGTAAAGTATCTCTGTAAAGTATCTCTGTCAAGCCAAATGCGGCTCATGCAGGCTATGATCCACGATCAAACAGATCGGTAACTCCAAGCTCAACACAACTCAGTCGGAAAAAGAACCTCGACTCAACAGCTAAGTCGGAGAACCCTCAACGACTCAATCTGATAATGCACGACCATGGCTGAGTCGGGAAACCTCCACGACTCGATCTGCCAGAACCCCAAGATCCTCAAAGCTAAGTGGGAGAACCATCTCCACCACTAAATCAGAGAAACAACCTCTAGATCACACTCTACCAACTCATAGCACAAAGTCGCATCCCACTGCGAACAACTGCCTCTACAGGCCAACATCGCATCCACTGACCCGAGGAAGGGTCCGGGAACCCCGAAAGACTAGAACCTACAATCCAAATCAAACAAGAACAGGCTTTAGGCATAGCCTCTCGTTGTTCTCGTCCCAAGAAGAATGCAGACCTTAGAACCCAGACCACTCGAATCATCTCGGGTGGTTAATTTATAGGAAAGGTGACATTTCTTACTGAAGCCCTTTGATCTGTAAGAAATCCATATTTCATGATTTTTAGTTCTTTTTAGGAAAACAGTTGAAACCAAGTTTTATATCCAAGCCTCGAAGGCTAATGCCTTCGTCCAATCAAACATGAACCGACTCCGGCGACCCTACGATGCTTGGAAGAAAACCATTTGGTTGATAAAAATCATATGAGTGTCCAAAAAGGTTCTGGGTTTAAGGTCCTGCTAACACTGATCTACCGCTGCCACTAACACAGCGGCGACAGATAAAACAAGAAAAAAAAACATCTCGGGACCCGCCGTCTACCCAACGGCTCCCGCTACAGAAGAACAACCAACTACATCTACAGACACGCCACTCTGCTCCCAAGCACGAGTGTAACATGCATCCCACACTAAAAGATAACACCTGACCACTCGGCCCACTACCCCGGCGAGGAAGAACACTATGTCCAGGAAAGTAGAAGTGTGGATGTCTAAAGCAGAAATAACCCTAGCCCAAGTGAGGGTTTTCTACTAGTCTGGTTACACATGCAACATATGACGGGTTGCTAGGTCAAGTTCCAATAACAATAACAATAATTTACAGATGGTAGAAAGCAAGGAGATGACAATACCATCAGATAATACAAGGAATAGCAATTCCTACATCTAACATGCTGCACAAGCATTTCACTATCATGCATAGTCCTACTATAGCAGATTTAAAGCACAGTCCATCAATCTTGGAGACAAGGCCACCCACCTGAAAATGCTAACTGTCCGGAGTCGCACAGCTGAGAAAGTCCAGAAACAGATATCTCTACACACCCACCAATCCAACAATACAGGAACAGTGATCAATACCTCCTGGGTACAAAAACACAACCCAAAGTTACACTTAATTCCCATAAAATCCAAGCATCACAAATCTGCTGGGAACAGTCCCCTTAATGCGAAATTTTCACCTGTAAAACGAACTCCAAAAATTCCAATAAAAATATCACAGCGAGCGTCTCGTCGAGACCTTCGAAACGGGTACCTGCACGCCCAAATCCGAGCCCCGTAGGCCGAGTTACAAATTCCACAGTACAGGTGCGCAAACACTCACAACCACACACTGTAAACTCAAACACAGATAAAAGGGGAATAGTATACCTTCGGGAAAGCCTCAGAAAAATCCCGGAAAATACAATGATAATCCTTGCGACGAGTAGATCCAAAAGTGTATAGGCTCATCTCGATCCGACACTCGGGTGCGGAGATAAAATTCCGGCAAGGGCCGCTGTCCAAAAACTCCACCAGAAAACAGCGGCTTAGAAATGCCTCGAAAACCGTGTCATAAACTCTGAATCCAGCAAGATGATCAACACGAAAGTCGAAGACGTACCTCTCGTGATTCCAACGCCGCAGAAATCGTCCAAAAATACTGACGGAGTAGCTCGGTAGACCTCTCAGATCAAACTGCGACGATAACGGGCCTCCGATGAAAAATCGCCACACTGCGCTCCGATGCCGAAGTCGTCGACGCCGCGGCTTCCAAAAAATCCGGGCCTCTGCCAGAAGATGCGCAAGATGAAGATCTCCACTTTGCTAAAGGGCCATGGGCAGGGGAGCTCGGGAAAGGGGGCAAAACTCCCCCACAAGACAGCTATTTATAGGCCCAGCCCGAAAATCCAATTTTGGACTTTTGGCCCAAAGTTTCGGGCGCTTGGCACTTCGGGCTGCTACAGTAACGGCCGGGCCCTTACTGTGTGCGCCCGAACGCTCACGGGCCGCCACGTGGCCCAGCACTGCTCCCCGCGCCCGGCGCACTGAGCCAGCGAACCACGCAGCGCCACGTGTCAAGCACTGTGCTGTGCTCCGCTGCGCCCGACCAACCACGTGGTGCCACGTGGCGCCCCCACGTCGCCCCCGACCGCGCCCACGGCCGCGCCCACGTGCGCGACCCGCGCCTCCGCTGCCCGCTGCCGGCACGCGGGCATGCGCCCCGAGGCACCTGCCTCCGTCGCGTGGACCGCGCGCACCAGAACCCGCCAACCAAAACAGCCACGTGTCCGCACCCGGTCCACCGTGCACCCGCGCGATCCCGTGGACCGCGCCTGCTGCGCCCGCCAACTGGGACCGCCACGTGGCCAGCCCCCCGGTGCACGCCTCCGCGGTGGACCGCGCGCCTCCGCCGCCGCCGCCAGCCGCCGCGCTCCGCCGCCCGCCGCGCGCCGCCGGCGCCCCTCCGGCGGCCGGAACAGTACCAAACCCTCGAAATCCGTGCCGGCCGTCCGGCGCTCCGAAAAATACAAGTAAATAGTCCATCTTGACCGTTTTCGCGGCGCTGAATCCAATCCGAAGTCCGATTTGCCAAATTCCTCTTCTAAAATTTGCCGAAAATTCTCGGAGAAGTGTTCTTTACTCAATTTTCGCGCTGAGTCCAATTTTATAACCATTTTCGCGCGAACCACATCTAAACATCCGACGGGGTCCTCCGATCACTCACGTGATCCATTACACACCCGAAGTCCATCACTTGAGTCCAAATGGGTGCAGAAACACCGCCGACATGCCACATAGGCCTCCAGAAGCTGCTAATCGCACTGTAAAGCCCTGCGGAGATCTGGGTCACCACAATCCTCCCCCACTAAAAGAAAGTTTCGTCCTCGAAACTAGCTCAACCCAAAAGGTGCCACAAAACAAGGGTAGGTACATAACACTGCTGCCGTCTCCAGCTCTCAAGTCACCTGTCACTCCCCCGTGATTACTCCACAACAACAACAACAACCGGTACGGCATGGCCCCAATTGCATAATTCTCTCATCTCACGAGCCAGAATTTGCAACGGCATCCTCGTACACAAGTACTCGCAGATCTCAAAGGAAACGAGTCCATCACGGGCGAGGAATCCACAAGCCTAACACGCTGAGCTGAGACGTGGAAGGAAAAGGCTGGGGGAAAAGAGAGAACAACCAATGTAGCACGCACCAACACCGCTCCCTAGTGCCAGCTCAACCAGGCGATCCGAAACATACCCATACGTCGTCCAGAGAAAAGAAGCCCTAATCGGCTAGGGTCCTCGCTCAACACTCTCGATCCTGACCAATCGCATGGACTGCTTCACCACAGTCCTACCGTCAAAAGGGACCCTCGGGACACAACCTCGAGCCCTGTTCCGCAACGGTCCCCCCAGCGCCAGCAACGGAATCATCAAACTCAACCCCAAATAGCTCTCCGGTTCCAGGTATCCGCCACCCACAGTGGCCCTAGCGGGGTGATACAAATGCTCAAGAATAACCCAATGGTACCTCCACAGCCACTATGGGAGGCATCACTGACACAAGATCCATCCCATCTCTGGCAAAGCTGCAATCGGCGCTAGTACCAGTCACATCATCCATTCGCCCTGCTCTCCTGCAACTGCCAAATCCAAAAAACTCCTCACCTCAGCAATAAATGTTGATCTCAGCCAACTCAAATAGCATCCACATTGGCCAGAATTCCACCGCCGCTCCTATGGCTAACACAATGTGACCCAAGAAGGTAAGCTTCTAAAGCTAAAACTTGTATCTCAAACTCTGGCATACAGCTTCATCCCACAAGCATTGTAACACATCCACCAGTGCTCCTCATGCTCCCAAGCTGCGCTCAGGGAGTAGATCATCAATATCCCTGGAGGATCTAGTTACCAAAGCAATCAAGTACAGCTGGAGCCAATTCCTCAACCAAAAGAGTGGCAGGGCGCTAATCAATCCAATAGGCCTTACTAAAACATAAATG
>CM055073.1:21272206-21362557 GCA_029204045.2 Tillandsia leiboldiana
GCCCGCCACGGTCTGCCCACTAAGTCCACTAGAGGCATAAAGTAACAAAAGCAATGCTGTACGGAAAGCGGGAAAAGTAAACTCTAAGCTACTATGCCTCTACCTAGATGCTCAAGGAGTGAACAGAAAGAAAGAACATGATGACCACAACTAACTCTCATCTCTGATCAACCCAATCTGAACTGATGCTCATCAGGTCCAGTCAAGCCTGCGCCAACCTACTGCCGTTACGTCCCGGAGGAGCGGACTTACGTAGGATGTCCATGACTGCACAACGCGCAAACCTACTGCCGTTACTCCCGGAGGAGCGGACTTACGTAGGACGTCCATGACTGCCCACACCAGCATAGCCAGAGGGACAAAAGCAACGACAATCGCGATAGAACGCTCAATCTCACGCCGGACAAACCCGGCCTCGCCTACTCCGGAGTGGCCCTCGAGGGGAGCGACCCCGCTCGAGTCAAAGTAACCATCGCTGGTTAAAGTATCTCTGTAAAGTATCTCTGTCAAGCAACAAATGCGGCTCATTGCAGGCTATGATCCACGATCAAAAGATCGGTAGCTCCAAGCTCAAACACAACTCAGTCGGAAAAAAGGACCTCGACCTCAAACAGCTAAGTCGGAGAACCCTCAACGACTCAATCTGATAATGCACGACAGGCTGAGGCGGGAAACCTCCACGACTCGATCTGCCAGAACCCAAGATCCTCAAAGCTAAGTGGGAGAACCATCTCCACCACTAAATCAGAGAAAAACACTCTAGATCACACTCTACCACTCATAGCACAAAGTCGCATCCACTGCGAACAACTGCCTCTACAGGCCAAATCGCATCCACTGACCGAGGAAGGGTCCGGGAACCCCGAACGAAAGACTAGAACCACAATCCAAATCAAACAAGAACAGGCTTTAGGCATAGCCTCTCGTTGTTCTCGTCCCAAGAAGAATGCAGACCTTAGAACCCAGACCACTCGAATCATCTCGGGTGGTTAATATAGGAAAAGGTGACATTTCTTACTGAAGCCCTTGATCTGTAAGAATCCATATTTCATGATTTTTAGTTCTTTTTAGGAAAACAGTTGAAACCAAGTTTTATATCCAAGCCTCGAAGGGCTAATGCCTTCGTCCAATAAAACATGAACGACTCGGCGACCCTACGATGCTTGGAAGAAACCATTTGGTTGAGAAAAATCATATGAGTGTCCAAAAAGGTTCTGGGTTTAAGGTCCTGCTAACACTGATCTACCGCTGCCACTAACACAGCGGCGACAGATAAAACAAGAAAAATAAAACATCTCGGGACCGCGTCTACCCAACGGCTCCCGCTACAGAAGAACAACCAACTACATCTACCAGACGCCACTCTGCTCCCAAGCACGAGTGTAACATGCATCCCACACTAAAAGATAACACCTGACCACTCGGCCCACTACCCGGGCGAGGAAGAACACTATGTCCAGGAAAGTAGAAGTGTGGATGTCTAAAGCAGAAATAACCCTAGCCCAAGTGAGGGTTTTCTACTAGTCTGGTTACACATGCAACATATGACGGGGTGCTAGGTCAAGTTCCAATAACAATAACAATAATTTACAGATGGTAGAAAGCAAGGAGATGACAATACCATCAGATAATACAAGGAATAGCAATTCCTACATTCTAACATGCTGCACAAGCATTTCACTATCATGCATAGTCCTACTATAGCAGATTTAAAGCACAGTCCATCAATCTTGGAGACAAGGCCACCCACCTGAAAATGCTAACTGTCCGGAGTCGCACAGCTGAGAAAGTCCAGAAACAGATATCTCTAAACACCCACCAATCCAACAATACAGGAACAGTGATCAATACCTCCTGGGTACAAAAACACAACCCAAAGTTACACTTAATTCCATAAAATCCAAGCATCACAAATCTGCTGGGAACAGTCCCCTTAATGCGAAATTTTCACCTGTAAAACGAACTCCAAAAATTCCAATAAAAATATCACAGCGAGCGTCTCGTCGAGACCTTCGAAACGGGTACCTGCACGCCCAAATCCGAGCCCCGTAGGCCGAGTTACAAATTCCACAGTACAGGTGCGCAAACACTCACAACCACACAACTGTAAACTCAAACACAGATAAAAGGGGAATAGTATACCTTCGGGAAAGCCTCAGAAAAATCCCGGAAAAATACAATGATAATCCTTGCGACGAGTAGATCCAAAAAGTGTATAGGCTCATCTCGATCCGACACTCGGGTGCGGAGATAAAATTCCGGCAAGGGGCCGCTGTCCAAAAACTCCACCAGAAAACAGCGGCTTAGAAATGCCTCGAAAACCGTGTCATAAACTCTGAATCCAGCAAGATGATCAACACGAAAGTCGAAGACGTACCTCTCGTGATTCCAACGCCGCAGAAATCGTCCAAAAATACTGACGGAGTAGCTCGGTAGACCTCTCAGATCAAACTGCGACGATAACGGGCCTCCGATGAAAAATCGCCACACTGCGCTCCGATGCCGAAGTCGTCGACGCCGCGGCTTCCAAAAAATCCGGGCCTCTGCCAGAAGATGCGCAAGATGAAGATCTCCAACTTTGCTAAAGGGGCCATGGGCAGGGGAGCTCGGGAAAGGGGGCAAAACTCCCCCACAAGACAGCTATTTATAGGCCCAGCCCGAAAATCCGAATTTTGGACTTTTGGCCCAAAGTTTCGGGCGCTTGGCACTTTCGGGCTGCTACAGTAACGGGCCGGGCCCATTACTGTGTGCGCCCGGAACGCTCACGGGCCGCCACGTGGCCCAGCACTGCTCCCCGCGCCCGGCGCACCTGAGCCAGCGAACCACGCAGCGCCACGTGTCCAAGCACTGTGCTGTGCTCCGCTGCGCCCGACCAACCACGTGGTGCCACGTGGCGCCCCACGTCGCCCCGACCGCGCCCACGCCGCGCCCACGTGCGCGACCGCGCCTCCCGCTGCCGCACGTCGGGCACGCGCCCCGAGGCACCTGCCTCCCGTCGCGTGGACCGCGCGCACCAGAACCCGCCAACCAAAAACAGCCACGTGTCCGCACCCGGTCCACCGTGCACCCGCGACGATCCCGTGGACCGCGCCTGCTGCGCCCGCCAACTGGGAGCCGCCACGTGGCCAGCCCCCGGGTGCACGCCTCCGCGGTGGACCGCGCGCCTCCGCCGCCGCCAGCCGCCGCGCTCCGCCGCCCGCCGCCGCCGCCGGCGCCCCTCCGGCGGCCGGAACAGTACCAAACACCTCGAAATCCGTGTTTTCGCATCCGGACTCCGAAAAATACAAATAAATAGTCCATCTTGACCGTTTTCGCGCGCTGAATCCAAATCCAAAGTCCGATTTGCCAAATTCCTCTTCTAAAATTTGCCGAAAATTCTCGGAGAAGTGTTCTTTACTCAAATTCCGCGCTGAGTCCAATTTTGATATCCATTTCGCGCGAAACCACATCTAAACATCCGACGGGGTCCTCCGATCACTCACGTGATCCATTACACACCCGAAGTCCATCACTTAAGTCCAAATTGGTGCAGAAACACGGCCGACATGCCACAGAGGCCTCCAGAAGCTGCTGATCGCACTGTAGAAGCCCTGCGGAGATCTGGGTCACCACACAGTTATTATTACTAGTGTCCAAGTCTCATATAAACCCAATCACAAATCCATCCACATCCGATGTGGGACTATTGGGGGCGTCACAGACTCCCCCCGTTTAGGCCTGACGTCCTCGTCAGCCCAAACACACACACACACAAGCCCAAGATCACCAGGCGATGTGAGACTCGTCTCTCTAGCCCTGTCATCTAGACCCAGGCTCAGCCGAGACTCATCACACACTTCCGGCTGGTTATTGGCTCTGATACCAAATGTAACGACCCGGCCCACTAGCAATAATAACTCGTTGGGCCCAAACCACAGCCCAAAATGCTTAAGCCCAGTTATTATTACTAGTGTCCAAGTCTCATATAAACCCAATCACAAATCCATCCACATCCGATGTGGGACTATTGGGGGCGTCATGAGTTAAGACAGATAAAAAATATCATTATGGGATAACATAGAGATCAACAACTCTATTATAATGGAAGCAACGTGGAGATCAACAAGTATATCCTCATGAAAGTGCCATGGAGTGTCAGCAGATATGAAAGCACTGGTAGGATTAGCAACTCAATAATCATGATACTAAAAGTAAAGGCATCATATCAAATCTCGACATGTATAGGTGGATAATTGAAATCAAATCCAGGAATCAATGGATAATGAAGTAAACATATCAATCAGCAACTCATGCATCAATAGATGAAATACTAAAACCAACCCAATCTCAAGCCACCATATTGGTCATCAAGACCTCAGGGAAAACCTCGCCGAACCTGGCACCAACCTGGCTGACATACTCCGGCACCCTCGGGCACTAACCTGGGAGTCAACACTCCGGCACCCTTAGGCACTAACCTGGGAGTCACGGGTAGCTACTGCTAACCACTTTACCGGTAAAGAACATTTCCACGGGGCGCGACCCCGGCAATGTTCGTGAAGTACAACAGTGCGGGCGATAAATCATGCGAATGCTCAATCTCACGGTCCTCTGACCGGGTAATCGGCAATAAGCCGGGAACTATCCCTTTTGGGATTCAGCAATAATACCATATCAGAATATCATCTCAATCACATGCAAGAACAACAGCAACTATAATGATCCAGGAACAATCAGGGGAACTGATATCTCAGATGTCGCAATAATCACGAACAAGTACCAACATGGAAATTTACTACAAATCGATCATACAACTAAACACATGATGTTTTTGAGAAAACATTTTGAAAACAAGTTCTAGGTCAAAACTTCGAAGAGCAATGCCTTTGTCCTATCAAACAAGAACAGACTCAGGCGACCCTACGAAACTCGGTAAAAACATTTATTTAATAAAATCATGTATTTAGCAGCATAACGGGTGAACAACAAGCCGAAACAATTCGATCAACGATGAAATGTCAGAATCAACTGAATCTCAACTCATATGCAGGAATAATTATCAACTAATCCAATCAAGGATGCAATATCAGAATCAACTGAATCTCAACTCATAGGCAGGAATAATTATCAACCACAACTAGAACATGAATCAGGATATAGATACTGATAATCAAGTATAAATGTGCAAACTAGGTAATGACCAATCAGGCAAAGCAACAAACAGTAATATAACTCAATCAAAGGCAGATAGGCTCAATTATATCCAGGTTAACCAAAAACAGGGGTCCAACCAATACCGTACACAGAGGGCCGAAATGATAAAGCCCGGACCGAAGATAAACCCACCTGTCGTTTTGCAGGCGACTAAACTGTATCAACTGAACACTCGAAACCAGAGGCAAACCGTGCTAACCTGAATCAAAAATACTGATCAGGAAAAACTCAAACCCGACCAACAACTTACCTAGACCCTTAAGGTTTTCAAAAACCGCACTTTTAATACTTTTTGAGCACTGTTTTCGCTCGTTCTCTTAAACAGAAAATCATTTTTACGAGCCGTCACCTCCAGCAGGTGACATTTATCTTGCTGAACACCGTGCTCACACATTTGTGGCAGCACGGAACCCGAGGCAAACTTCGGGCCAAGAAATACTCTCTAACATAGCCTAAATGCAATTTTTGTTCTTTGAGACTTCAAAACCTAAATCTGACGCAAGCATAGCGTCCAATGACCCCAAATTAGCCAGGAATACACTGTCGCGGCTTTACTAACAGCCCGGAACATTATTTTGTTCAAATATTACATTTTAAGGTTGTTTACACTACAACTTTTAATCCCAACATCAAACATGAAAACTTTATATATCAAAGTTGATCTAAATCATGCTAGGACCACAGTGCTCACCCTGGTTGGAACCCAGGTGTGCTGGTTCAAGTAGAACCAAAGCCAAGTTTCATATAAGGTTCACATTGCTCCAAACTTTATTTCACACAGATCAACTTTGATCTGAAGTGAGCATCAAGCTCAAGGAAACATTTGGAACAACTTTCATATTTACAGTGAAGTCAAATTCTAAAGTTTTGTTCATTGTGGCATTTAATCAAACACTAGGTATGCACATTTTAATAAACACAAACATAGCCTAAGTTCCAGCTTGTTCTCAGCCATTTCTGCACCTGGGGCAGAGATTCTTGGAGCAAATTATTCCACTAAGTTTTCTGAGCAATTTCCCCCATCTTGGAGCAAGCCACAAGCCTCGGGTTGGCCGGGCTCAAGGAAGAAGATGATGGCTTCAACCTTGAAATTCGTGATGCTTCAACCAGAAGCTCTGGGATCAAACTACTTGCACACAATTGATGCTATGCACTTCCAAAATATACCTGGACCCGAGCCCGGCGTCGGGGTGCGGCGGCGGCGGCGGGGAGTAAAGCTCCATTTTGGAGCTCAACCTCGTTAATGGCGGATTTTTACAGAAGCCATAAGAAGTCTTCCAACTTATATGGAAGCTTCCTCTAGTCCATACAAAGCTTCCCGACACCTCCTCCCCGGCCGGAAATGGCCGGAACGCCGGCGGCGGCGATTTGATCCCATTTCGAACCCATCTTGGCCGCGGTTAAACCGTGCTGCATGGTTGCCATGCAAGTGCATGGATGGACTCCCCTCGGTCCCTAGAAGAGTTCTGGGCAGGTGGCCGGCGTCGGAGAAGCTCGCCGGCACCAGAGCACGAAGCTTGGCCAACATGCATAAAACCCGAAAACTAGGGCATAAATCTGCCACTTACTGGATTAACCATACTCCACCAAATTTGGTGGAGTTGGTACCTACCACTAACAGTCCAAGCACACCAATTTTCAGCTATTTTGGTTCAGTGGTTGCCGAGTTCTTTCGAGGCGGAGCTCATCTAGGTTCCCGGGGAGACTTTGCTCCCGCCGGCCAACCAACTTGCATGGGAGACTCAGGCTGTGCATGGAGCATCACAAAGACCTAATAAACCTACTGCTAGGGGTCTCGGGTGCAAACAAACCGGGGTTATTAAAAACCTTACCTTGGCCGGAGTTGTAGAAGATGGAAGAAGCCGGTTCTCTTCCTCCTCCTTCGCGCGGCCACGGCAACCTCCCAAGATGCTCCACAGACACCAAGGAAGTCCTCAGAGAACTCCAACTCCACCTTGGAAGAGTTTTGGTCCAACTTCTTCTTTCTCTCTCTCTCTCTTGGGTTGCAACAATGGGAGGGGTGACCCCTCGGCCATCCCAACACCTGGGTTATGAAAGAAATAACTCCTGGGAGTTATGAAATCTCAAGAGTCACCTCGTGTAACTCCCACACGAGTAGCCCAAGAGACATCTCACATAAATGCAAGATTCTTTTGCAAAAACCTTAAACCCGGTTCACACTCAATCCCCAACTCTGGGGTCTTCGCAGGAGACACAATTTGCACCCAACACCCTATGGTTTAAGCACCTTAATTTTTGGTACATAAAATATAAACACTTTTGCAAAAATACCCCCATTTTCGGTGCATTTCACGTATTTTGAGAAAATCCGCTCATCGAAATGCAAATCGAACTTCGCCACGACGTCCGGCTCGTCGAGACCTGTCAGGTAGCGTGTTTGTTTGGTTTGTTCGACGCCCGGATTAAAAGTCGTTCCATAAAGTTCGACGAATTATCGCGCGTGGCACGCACTTCGATGCACCCGGGTCGCCAAACGCGAAATCCGTCAGTGCCATCGCGCTCAGAACGTCGAAAATAGCTAGGATCCATTACTCATACCTCTAGGTTAAAACTCTAGATAGTGGTTCGGCCATTAGTGAAAGCGAGGGATTAAAAACCGAGGGTTACTATTCACTTTAAGTCGCGGGGCCCGCTTTTTGATTTCTGATTTCTGGAAGATCCGACCGTCGGATCGAAAACATATGAATATGAAACTTCTATGTTTCGACGAGACGATCGCAATGGTGATCTCGGATTTTCCAGATCAGACCCCGATCAAAAGTCGATATTTTAGGGCCACTGCTGCACTACTATCTACCAATTTTTACTATTTAAATAATTCTGGAAATTATTTAAACCTGAATTCTGGATTTTAAAATCATGGTTACTACATCACTCACCACTTTAAGAAGTTTCGTCCCCGAAACTTAAACTTAACTAATCCACTATTACGCCTCTAACAGGTTCACAGTAGTGACAATCAGTCACAAAATATTGACACCTCTCAGATTACTCATTTAGACCCAATCTGAATATTCCCCTTTACAGGGCAGAGTATTTCTCGGTTCTTTCGGAAGTACGTTGTCGGCCGCCCAACGTGCTTACCAAAAGAAAAGCGAAATACCATAGATCTGTCGCCAACAACTAGTTCGGGACATCACTCACATCTGAAGGTACATCACATACCTTCCTACACAGTCTCTATGTCGATAATATAACCTTTACCAAATGTCACTACCATTACGGGGTCAATCTTTGAACCACAAGTACGGATCTGAGCCCTCTGGCTCCACTGAAACATCAACCCCACGGTCGAAACCATGACCGCGACTACTCTTCACTAACAACGATTCTCAAAACCTGAATACGAAACGCATCTAAGTTCCAAACCACTATTCCGAAATCCAGCGCTCTCTCGTGACCACAAGTCATCCTAGAGTTCGTTCCTAGCCAAACCTAGACATCGTATTCCTATTGCTCTGATACCATCTAATCTGTCACTCCCCGAATTCAAAAAAAATCAGTGTATAATAATTTTTTTTTTTTTATAAATCAGAGTTGCAAAAACAGCCAGGGCAATGACAGACCGCCACATATATAGAAGAGTCCCAATCCCCTTTGGAATTGAGCCTTTCCTATATATGCACGGCTAGCTTGGCAACAACATCAGAGTACTAACTACGTACAACAACTATCAAAAATTACAATTTAATTATTACAACAACTCAACAAATGAATTACACATTTTTTTTAACTGATACAAATACATGTGCATTCGGCTGTCCAGGGTCAATCTCTATATCGATACCTCGCCAATTCGTCCCGACATCCCAACACCCGCGCGACCTGAAAAACAGTCACCCGAGGGTGTGAGACACACCGGAGTGTATCCCAGTGGGCACGACGAGCCGAGAAATAGCAGATCGTACCTACTGGTATACAATACTAGAGGATAGTAAAAGATCACTGTTAGGAAAAGCAATTATCATAAAGGAACAGTGTTTACTCTAAGTAAAGTCATTATGAGTTAAGACAGATAAGAAATATCATTATGGGATAACATAGAGATCAACAACTCTATTATAATGGAAGCAACGTGGAGATCAACAAGTATATACTCATGAAAGTGTCATGGAGTGTCAGCAGATATGAAAGCACTGGTAGGATCAGCAACTCAATAATCATGATACTAAAAGTAAAGGCATCATATCAAATCTCGACATGTATAGGTGGATAATTGAAATCAAATCCAGGAATCAATGGATAATGAAGTAAACATATCAATCAGCAACTCATGCATCAATAGATGAAATACTAAAACCAACCCAATCTCAAGCCACCATATTGGTCATCAAGACCTCAGGGAAAACCTCGCCGAACCTGGCACCAACCTGGCTGACATACTCCGGCACCCTCGGGCACTAACCTGGGAGTCAACACTCCGGCACCCTTAGGCACTAACCTGGGAGTCACGGGTAGCTACTGCTAACCACTTTACCGGTAAAGAACATTTCCACGGGGCGCGACCCCGGCAATGTTCGTGAAGTACAACAGTGCGGGCGATAAATCATGCGAATGCTCAAGCTCACGGTCCTCTGACCGGGTAATCGGCAATAAGCCGGGAACTATCCCTTTTGGGATTCAGCAATAATACCATATCAGAATATCATCTCAATCACATGCAAGAACAACAGCAACTATAATGATCCAGGAACAATCAGGGGAACTGATATCTCAGATGTCGCAATAATCACGAACAAGTACCAACATGGAAATTTACTACAAATCGATCATACAACTAAACACATGATGTTTTTGAGAAAACATTTTGAAAACAAGTTCTAGGTCCAAACTTCGAAGAGCAATGCCTTTGTCCTATCAAACAAGAACAGACTCAGGCGACCCTACGAAGCTCGGTAAAAATATTTATTTAATAAAATCATGTATTTAGCAGCATAACGGGTGAACAACAAGCCGAAACAATCCGATCAACGATGAAATGTCAGAATCAACTGAATCTCAACTCATATGCAGGAATAATTATCAACTAATCCAATCAAGGATGCAATATCAGAATCAACTGAATCTCAACTCATAGGCAGGAATAATTATCAACCACAACTAGAACATGAATCAGGATATAGATACTGATAATCAAGTATAAATGTGCAAACTAGGTAATGACCAATCAGGCAAAGCAACAAACAGTAATATAACTCAATCAAAGGCAGATAGGCTCAATTATATCCAGGTTAACCAAAAACAGGGGTCCAACCAATACCGTACACAGAGGGCCGAAATGATAAAGCCCGGACCGAAGATAAACCCACCTGTCGTTTTGCATGCGACTAAACTGTATCAACTGAACACTCGAAACCAGAGGCAAACCGTGCCAACCTGAATCAAAAATACTGATCAGGGAAAACTCAAACCCGACCAACAACTTACCTAGACCCTTAAGGTTTTCAAAAACCGCACTTTTAATGCTTTTTGAGCACTGTTTTCGCTCGTTCTCTTAAATAGAAAATCATTTTTACGAGCCGTCACCTCCAGCAGGTGACATTTATCTTGCTGAACACCGTGCTCACACATTTGTGGCAGCACGGAACCCGAGGCAAACTTCAGGCCAAGAAATACTCTCTAACATAGCCTAAATGCAATTTTTGTTCTTTGAGACTTCAAAACCTAAATCTAACGCAAGCATCGCGTCCAATGACCCCAAATTAGCCAGGAATACACTGTCGCGGCTTTACTAACAGCCCGGAACATTATTTTGTTCAAATATTACATTTTAAGGTTGTTTACACTACAACTTTTAATCCCAACATCAAACATGAAAACTTTATATATCAAAGTTGATCTAAATCATGCTAGGACCACAGTGCTCACCCTGGTTGGAACCCAGGTGTGCTGGTTCAAGCAGAACCAAAGCCAAGTTTCATATAAGGCTCACATTGCTCCAAACTTTATTTCACACAGATCAACTTTGATCTGAAGTGAGCATCAAGCTCAAGGAAACATTTGGAACAACTTTCATATTTACAGTGAAGTCAAATTCTAAAGTTTTCTTCATTGTGGCATTTAATCAAACACTAGGTATGCACATTTTAATAAACACAAACATAGCCTAAGTTCCAGCTTGTTCTCAGCCATTTCTGCACCTGGGGCAGAGATTCTTGGAGCAAATTATTCCACTAAGTTTTCTGAGCAATTTCCCCCATCTTGGAGCAAGCCACAAGCCTCGGGTTGGCCGGGCTCAAGGAAGAAGATGATGGCTTCAACCTTGAAATTCGTGATGCTTCAACCAGAAGCTCTGGGATCAAACTACTTGCACACAATTGATGCTATGCACTTCCAAAATATACCTGGACCCGAGCCCGGCGTCGGGGTGCGGCGGCGGCGGCGGGGAGCAAAGCTCCATTTTGGAGCTCAACCTCGTTAATGGCGGATTTTTACAGAAGCCATAAGAAGTCTTCCAACTTATATGGAAGCTTCCTCTAGTCCATACAAAGCTTCCCGACACCTCCTCCCCGGCCGGAAATGGCCGGAACGCCGGCGGCGGCGATTTGATCCCATTTCGAACCCATCTTGGCCGCGCTTAAACCGTGCTGCATGGTTGCCATGCAACTGCATGGATGGACTCCCCTCGGTCCCTAGAAGAGTTCTGGGCAGGTGGCCGGCGTCGGAGAAGCTCGCCGGCACCGGAGCACGAAGCTCGGCCAACATGCATAAAACCCGAAAACTAGGGCATAAATCTGCCACTTACTGGATTAACCATACTCCACCAAATTTGGTGGAGTTGGTACCTACCACTAACAGTCCAAGCACACCAATTTTCAGCTATTTTGGTTCAGTGGTTGCCGAGTTCTTTCGAGGCGGAGCTCATCTAGGTTCCCGGCGAGACTTTGCTCCCGCCGGCCAACCAACTTGCATGGGAGACTCAGGCTGTGCATGGAGCATCACAAAGACCTAATAAACCTACTGCTAGGGGTCTCGGGTGCAAACAAACCGGGGTTATTAAAAACCTTACCTTGGCCGGAGTTGTAGAAGATGGAAGAAGCCGGTTCTCTTCCTCCTCCTTCGCGCGGCCACGGCAACCTCCCAAGATGCTCCACAGACACCAAGGAAGTCCTCAGAGAACTCCAACTCCACCTTGGAAGAGTTTTGGTCCAACTTCTTCTTTCTCTCTCTCTCTCTTGGGTAGCAACAATGGGAGGGGTGACCCCTCGGCCATCCCAACACCTGGGTTATGAAAGAAATAACTCCTGGGAGTTATGAAATCTCAAGAGTCACCTCGTGTAACTCCCACACGAGTAGCCCAAGAGACATCTCACATAAATGCAAGATTCTTTTGCAAAAACCTTAAACCCGGTTCACACTCAATCCCCAACTCTGGGGTCTTCGCAGGAGACACAATTTGCACCCAACACCCTATGGTTTAAGCACCTTAATTTTTGGTACATAAAATATAAACACTTTTGCAAAAATACCCCCATTTTCGGTGCATTTCACGCATTTCGAGAAAATCTGCTCATCGAAATGCAAATCGAACTTCGCCACGACGTCCGGCTCGTCGAGACCTGTCAGGTAGCGTGTTTGTTTGGTTTGTTCGACGCCCGGATTAAAAGTTGTTCCATAAAGTTCGACGAATTATCGTGCGTGGCACGCACTTCGATGCACCCGGGTCGCCAAACGCGAAATCCGTCAGTGCCATCGCGCTCAGAACGTCGAAAATAGCTAGGATCCATTACTCATACCTCTAGGTTAAAACTCTAGATAGTGGTTCGGACATTAGTGAAAGCGAGGGATTAAAAACCGAGGGTTACTATTCACTTTAAGTCGCGGGGCCCGCTTTTTGATTTCTGATTTCTGGAAGATCCGACCGTCGGATCGAAAACATATGAATATGAAACTTCTATGTTTCGACGAGACGATCGCAATGGTGATCTCGGATTTTCCAGATCAGACCCCGATCAAAAGTCGATATTTTAGGGCCACTGCTGCACTACTATCTACCAATTTTTGCTATTTAAATAATTCTGGAAATTATTTAAACCTGAATTCTGGATTTTAAAATCATGGTTACTACAGACTCCAACAGAAGGCTCATGGCCGGAGTCAGACTGCAAGGACCTGGATCACGAATACTAATTAGGGACGGATAACCACATCTATAAACTGTTCTTTTACATCGAAGTATGCGACACTCGCGCCGAAAGCCGTTAAACCGACGATTTTGCCGGTTCTCGGACCGATAACCAATTTTTGCTCAACAGGAGCCGTTGGATTCCTAACGAAAAGCTTAGGAATCATGTACACACTGCCCTAGACAGCACGCATTGCTACAATTGCATTTTGACCCCTAGGGTTTCCAGAAATCGCACTTTTATAGCTTTTTGAGAGCCGTTTTCGCTCGTTCTCTTAACTGGAAAATTATTTTTACGAACCGTCACTTCCAGCAGGTGACATTTAACTTGCTGAACATCGTGCTCACCAATTTGCGGCAGCACGAAACCCGAGGAAAACTTCGGGCCATAATATACTCCTCTAACCTAGCCTAAATGCATTTTTGTTTCTCCGGCTTATCAAAACCTAATTCCGACATGAGCATCGCGTTCAGTGACCCCAAATTAGCTAGGAGCTCACTGTCGCGACTTCGCAAACAGCCCCAAACGCTACTACGGGCAACTATTCACATAAGGCTTAGTTTTAAAATAACTTTAAATCCATTCATCAAATATTCAAACATTTTATATCAAAATGTCTCTGGAAAGTGCCAGGACACCAGGGCTCACCATATTTGCAGCCCAGAACTGCTGGATCACAGAGATCCAAGTCCCTCGCCCTCTATCACGACAACATTGCTCCACACACCAATCCACAACCAAAATTGGATCTGAAGTGAGCATCAAGCTCAGGAAAGTGTGTGTAACAACTTTCATATTCATTGCATGCTCAGAATTTACACTAAAACTCACTCTGGCATTTCATCGAGCAAGTAGTGGGCATAATTCACACATATATCACAAACTCTAACCCACATGATAAACAGAGCAAGGTTGGGTTTGAGGGCTTCTATCTTGAATTTAAAGCAGGAATGCAAGGTTTAGGGATTACCTGGGTGTCCCACCGGCGACCGGAGGCGACGGCGGCGGCCGGCGGTGGAGCTCGTGCTCACCTAGGGTGCAATCACAGAGAAAGAAAAACCTACGTTAAACTTCTCATGCAAGTTGATGGGAAGCTTCCTATGGCCCGATAGAACATACCTGGGTCACTGGCCGGCGGCGGAAAGCGCCGGCAACGCGCGGCGGCGGAGCTCACCCGAGCTCGGTGAGCATTAATGGCGGAATCCCTGCCGGAGCACGAGAGGTCCTCCAACTTGGACCAGACCACTCCCTGTGATGCGGTGGAGCTTCCTAAGGTGTTGGCCGGCGGCGGGGACGAGCGGCGGCTCCGGTCGGCAAAGCTCGGCCGAGGTGCACTATTGCCCGGTTCTAGGGCAAGCCGAAACTCCGCGGATCCTCCACCGATCAGCTCCAAACTTTGGGAGCATCTTGTAGTCACGGAGAAGACCAAGATCAACGGTCTTGATCTTGATTTTGTCGGTCGGATGAAGCCCGTGATCGATGCCGGTCAATTCTTGCTTTTCCGACGACGTGATGCTCCCGCCGGCAACCGGACGCACGGCAGGTGCTCAAACTTCACAGAAAGGTTCCACTTAACGTCAGGAACAAGACGGCCGGGTTCAAAAGCCACTATAAATAAAAATTTTCCAACCTTCTTACCTCGCCGGAAAATCGAGGAAGAAGCTTGCCTCCGCGGCGGCTCACGGCGGAGTCCAGCGTCGGCGCCACTCGGGCTTGGTTGCGGCTTCACAGAGGAGTCCACCAGAGAACTCTCAGCCCAAGGAGAATCCTCCCGAGCATCTCCTCCTCAACAACCCGAGAGCAAAGCTTTTATTGTTGCTTCTTCTCCGGCGACGGGGTGGCGGCGGCCGGTGCGGGGAGGCTCCGTGAGGTGCGGCAGAGAGCGTGGAAGGAGGTTGAGGGGTGCGGCTAGGGCAAGAGCTACGGGCTTAGGGTTCAAGGGAAACCCTAACCCTAATGCATTATATATACTATATGCACATTCGCACCATAGTCCCTCGTCACTTAGTATTTACTGTCCAGTCCCTCACTGTATACTTTTCTCACACTCAAGTCCTTCCCCAAAGGATGACACGCAATTCGAGGCAAGTTCTTTAGGGTTTCATGTGCAAAAGTCGTATTTTTCGCCCCATTTCACGCTTTTTGAGACGTTCCGGTCGTCGAAACGAAAAATGGACTTCGCCATGACGTCCGGCTCGACGAGACCTATCAGGTAACGATTTCTGATTTTCGAGAAACTGTCCGGATAAAATCTCGGTCCATAAAATATAGTTTTGGAATACAGTTATCGCGCTTTTCGAGGCTTTAGGGTCGTCAAACGGAAATTCCGTCAGCGCCGTTGCGTCCAGAATGACGAAACCGTTCAAATCGACTACTTGAAGTGCTATGATCGGTTTCCAGACGGCGATTTGGCGAACGTTAGCGCGTAGGGGTATTTGAATTTGGGGTTTACTGTTCATATACAGTACCAATGCACTGTGCACTTAAGTCGCTGGTCCCGTCCGCTTCTTCGTCGATTTCTGGACGATCCGACCGTCGGATCCGAACTTGCTAAATATGGTTTTCACTCGGTTCGACGAGACGGTCGCACTGGTGATCTCGGATTTTCGAGATTTGGCTCGGATTGAAAAGCGACATTTCAGCCCTGTAACTGTACAATTTATACTGCAGAAAAGGGGGATCACTTATGATTCAAAATTCAACTTGACTTTTATTCCTTCTCTTCTATTTATTTACAATAAAATTTTCAAATTCTTACAAGGGACATGCGGAGACCGCGAGGATCAAAAAGAAATATTGATAGATATTTGTAAGAGTTTCATTTTTTATTCATTTTGATTTATCCTAATGTTTTTCTTTATCACATTGTTTTTTATTTTTGTTGAATTTTCCTTAATTATTTTTTTGATTATTTTATTTTTAAAAATTTTAATTATATTATATTAATCATCAATAATATCATATAACACTTGCTACAATCGCTATATATTTCACCCCTTATTTTTCTTCTAACTGAATAAATTATAAGACGTACGTGTCCTATGGTAAATTTGCAATGAATTTTTACATTAAAAAAAAGTCATTTAAATATTTTACATCAAATAAATTATACATTATTTTATTTTAAAATATTAATCTTTCTAATTTTTTTTTTGTGAAAAATTACAATCAAATTTGACTAATTTGTTTAACTTTTTTTTTTGTTATACTTATACAGAGAAGAAACGTGCGAAGGCCGTGAGAATTAGAAAGAAATACGCATATAGAATTTCTGTATGGATTTCAATTTTTCTTTGTTCTAGGGTTTGTTTCTTGATTACATTATTGTTTATTTTTGCTGGATTTTATTTAATTGTTCTTTCGATTATTCTATTTTATTTTCAATTTTATTTTTTTTCCAATATTTTGATTTCAAGATTAGATTTTTCTACATGTGATTTATTTAATTATTCATTCATATTTGCTCATTGCAGTGTAAATAGCAATGAGTTTTTTTAAGTTAGAATATGTACTTGATTGTAGTTTGCAATATTCATATTGTATTATTATTATTTTTTTTTTTTATTTTTTTCTTTGTGAAAAATTACAATCAAATTTGTTGTTTGATTTTTTTTTTTTTTTTTGCTATAATTATGCAGAGAAGAAACATGCGGATGCGCGAGAATTAAAAAGAAGTACTTAGATAAAATTTCTTAAGAGTTTCAATTTTTTTTTTTTTGATTTGTCTTGGGATTTATTTTTCTATGATATTGTTGTTTATTTTTGCTGTTATATTTAATACTTAATTAATCAGAATTAGAATATATATATGGTTTAGAAAAATTTAGTTAGTTATTGTGGCAAATTTTGACGACTTATTATTCAAATCATCTATTTTTACTGCTCTTTCAATTGGTATTTATCGAGCATATTATTATAGTCGATGCGTTTGTATATTGTTTCTAATAACAATTCACTGAGATTTGAACTTCACACTAAAATATTTTGATATTTATAATTTTTTATATTTTTAAATTTTATCGTTATTGATTCAAAATAGCTATCCGCCGCAACGCGCGGGTACCTTCACTAGTGAGTTTTAAAACCCCACGAATGGCTGTAACCCCCCCCCCCCCCCCCCCCCCCCACGAGGAGCCCAAGAGACACATTGCATTTAACTCCATTTTGTAACAAAATGCCAACATGTCCCTATATACCTTAACCCTCTAACCCCAGGGTCCCTGCTGTGGATCACAATTGCACCCAGAACCCTCTCCAAGAAGCCTCAACCCATTTGATACAAAAAATATTGCACCTTATGCGAAAATACTCATTTTTAACTGTATTTCACGTATTTCGAGACGCATGGGTCATCAAATTGAAAAACGGACTTGGCCACGACGTCCGACTCGTCGAGACCTTTCCACTAGCGTATTTGCTTTCTTGATTCGGTGCTCCTAAAAATTCTCGGCCCATAAAATATAGTGAATTTCACTGTTGGGCACGCATTCTGATGCACCAGGTTCGCCAAACGTGAATTCCGTCGGTGCCATTGTGTTCAGAACGTCAGAATTAGTTAGAATTGACTACTCATACTGTTATGTTTGGGGTCCAGACGGCGAAACAGCCGACGTTAGTCGAGAGGGGAATTAAATCTGGGATTACTATTCACAACTTAAGTTGTGGGGCCCGCTTCTTCTTCGCTATTTTCGAGGCGATCCGACCGTCGGATTGAAAATATGTGAATATCAATCTTTCTTGTTTCGACGAGACGGTCGCACTGGTGATCTCAGATTTTCAAGATCAGACTCCGATCAAAAGTCCATATTTTTCTGCCATATTTATACTATTAATAATCCATTTTTGCTAACCAAATAATCCAGAAAATTATTTAAAATTAATTTTGGTTTCAAAAATTATTGTTACTAGAATGAAGAGGGTATATGAATAGTTTAAGAGACAGTTATTAATGGGTAAATGTAATAATTTTAAATTTGAACTTTAATCTTGAATTAAAATTTGAATTAATGGGTAAATACCATTTATACAAAAGGATGAGAATAAACTATTAATACTAATTAAATATAATAATTTTAAATTTGAACTATAAGTTTAATCTTGAATTAAATTTTGAATTTCTATTCTAAATTTCAATTGTATATCAAGATAGTAAATCTAAATTTAATTTTAAATTTTTAATTAAATTTTTATTTAAATTGAATTAAACCATCCGAAGTTCTTTGAATTAAAAAAAAAAACTCATGTTTAAATTTTTAATTTGAGTATAATACGTCAACCAAACTAAAATTGGAATTAAAAAAATAACTTAAATTTAAGTAAACAATTTGAATATAGAGCTTTATTTTACAATATATATTTGAATCTGAATTTAAATAGTAAACTAAAATTCAAATTGTAAACTTGTATTTTGAATTTAACTTTCAAATATAATTACAAATTAATAATTTATTAAATTTTAATTGAATAATTTAAATTTTAATTCACAACAAATATTATTCAATAATTATTATAAAATTAAGGGCTTTTTTTGAAATTGACCCTATAAAAATTTAAATTTTTGAAAATGGCCCTGCAAAATTTGTATTTGCAAAAATGGCCCTCTTCCTGCCACGTCAGCGCGCCACGTCAGCCGGGGCCGCCATGCTGGCTTAAAGAAGGCGCTGAAGCGGTCAGCGCCTTTAACATTAAGTTAAAGGCGCTGAATGGCTCAGCGCCTTTACTGTTTTGCACTGAAGGCGCTGACTGGCTCAGCGCCTTCAGTGTAAATCACTGAAGACGCTTACCCACTGAGCGCCTTCCGTGTGTGCTGAAGGCGCTGAATGAAACAGCGCCTTCAGCATACACACACGGCGTCGAGGATTTAGGCATTTTTCGCGGCGAAAAATGCCTAAGTCCTCAGTGTAAGCGAAAAATGGCTTCTCTGTGAAGGCGCTGAGTGGGTAAGCGTCTTTAGTGATTTACACTGAAGGCGCTGAGCCAGTCAGCGCCTTCAGTGCAAAACAGTAAAGGCGCTGAGCCATTCAGCGCCTTTAACTTAATGTTAAAGGCGCTGACCGCTTCAGCGCCTTTAACTTAATGTTAAAGGCGCTGATCGCTTCAGCGCCTTCTTTACTTCCAGCCAACGTGGCGGCCCCGGCTGACGTGGCGCGCTGACGTGGCAGGAAGAGGGCCATTTTTGCAAATACAAATTTTGTAGGGCCATTTTCAAAAATTTAAATTTTTATAGGGTCAATTTCAAAAAAAACCCTAAAATTAATGATGTGAAGGATATTTTAGTAATTTGCACGTACCGACAAAAAAGTTGAGACGAAACTAATAAATATATTTGTTTATATATTTGTTTATAATAGTAAGAATATATATATATATAGAGTAGAGCTTATATACTTTCAAAAGCATTATATACTTTCAAAAGCACAAACCCAACTATACTTGTGAATTTTTTACCATTGAATTTGTATTGAAATTTATATTATTGTACTTTTTCTTTCTCTCTCTTTAGCTGGCTTTACAATAGAACAAATCTCAATTCAAATCTATTGATAAAAAAACCACAAATATGAATGAGCCTGTTCTTTTAAAAGTATATAAGCTTTACTATCTCTCTCTCTCTCTCACTCTCTCTCTCTCTATATATATATATATATATATATATATATAACTATTTAGAAATCAAATTTTATATTTTTTCGATATTCTTTTCTTGTCCATCAAGTGAACACAAAAATGAACGACTGAAAATGAATATCCTTCAAAAAGTGATGATAGGAGTCTTGTAATTAAAGATCGAGAGTATAAATTTTGTTTTAAATAGTTTTAAAAAAAAATAACAAAAAATCAATTGATTTAGATTTTTTTACACCGTTAAACGAGCAAACGTCTCATATCTACCATTAAAATTATAACTTTTACAACCCTTTAATCATTAGGCTAATGATGTCGAAAAGATTTAAAATTTAATTTCTGGATAGTTCTAGTGGTATAGATCATATTCAACGATGTCAATCATCGATTCGGAGATTCTATCATCGAAAACAAATCGGTAGTAAAAACGTCTGTTTACTATCGATAGTATTCCAGTCAAACACACACACACACTCACTCTCTCTCTCTCTCTCTCTCTCTCTCTCTCTCTTTATATAGGCTGGAATGCTATTAATAGCACCAAGTCATTGATACTATTAAGTTTTTAACTTTTGGATTAAAAGATGTGTGGTTTAGATGATAGTGGGTCTCTTGGGTTTAATGGGTAGTTAGGAAAATAGTAAAATCTAACGGATGAAAATGATTAAAGAGGTTGATCTAAGGATAGAAAACTTGATAGCACCAAATGCTTGGTGCTATCGACAGCATAGTAGCCGGACACTCTCTCTCTCTCTCTCTCTCTCTCTCTCTCTCTCTCTATATATATATATATATATATATATATATATATATATATATATATATATATATATATATATATAGGCTTATGTACTTTTAAAAGCACGGAGGCTATCGTGTTCTCAAATTGTTTACGATGTTGGAACTTCCGAATGGACGATCGGTTCCGTTAAATTTAATCTAGAAAATTTTAAAAGTGTTAGAAATTAAATTTCGCGAATTTTCGATATCATTTGCCTAGTTATCAAAGTGGCTCAAAATCAATAATTTTAACGGTCGTGGTGAGCCGTTTGCAAGTTTAACAATATAGAAATATTCAAATTACGTAAAATTTTGATAGAAAATTTTTTATACTATATACAACAAGATCAATATTTTTGATGTAAAATTTTAGTATTATATCATCATATTTTGTGAGATTTTTATTTTTAGCCATTGATTTTTGATCCCTTTCGATCACTAGGTAAATGATATCAAAAAATCACAAAATTTATTTTCTAGATACTTCAAATATTTTAAATCAAATTTAACGGAGCCGATCGTCCATTCGAAAGTCCCAATATTAAAAATAACTTGAGAGCACGGAGAACTCTGTTCTTCTATAAGCTCACAAATCCTACACAAATCCTACTCTCTATATATATTTAGAGAGAGTTCGAGTACTATGCTTGTAAAAGCACCAAACAATTAGTGCTTGTAAAAATACCTAACAATTAGTGCTTGTAAATTTTCTACCGTTGGATTTATTTTTTTGACTAATTTTATCCTTTAGATCATACTATTTCACCAACCATCCACTAAACTCAAGGGACTCACTATCATTCTAATCGCACATCTTTTCATCTAAAGGTTAAAATCTATAAACACTAATGACTTGATATTTTTAAAAATATAAAAACTCAAATATATATATATATATATATATGAAACTGGACCACATACATTTCTAGAGAAAAGGAGACAACAAAAAAGAAAGTTATGAAAGAATCATTCCTCTATAGAAGGATAAATTAAGCTAAAGGAGAAAAAGAAAAAAAAAAAAAAAAAAAAATGAAAGAAAAATGCAGCCTTAACGGTCGCTTTTTTCCCTCTAAAATTGGAGAAAAAAGAGAGCAGGGAGAAAAAGAGAGCACAAAGAATGTAACCCAATTAAAAGTTTGTTTTCTCTTGGTTTTTCTTCTATACATCTGAACAACAGAAGAGAAAATCATCTTCCTTCTCTTCTCTCTTTTTAATTCCCTTCTTTATTCTCTCTTCTTTTCTCTTCCTATTCTTGCCTCCAAAAGAGGGCATAGATGCAGTAACACAATTTGATCTATCTACCAAGAGTGGTTTATTTTATTAATCTGATAAGCCACATGCACACCACATGCCAAGCTCTTCTCAACAAGATGACAGCTGAAGCACTTTAAAATGACAGCAATGAGTACTATCCATTGATTTCTGGCAATAAAATTAGGAGCTTTATGGGTTAAGGGGACAGAACAAGCTTTAATTTGAGACATTGATACTAATTGAGTACAATTGCCCCCAAAGAGTGTGCCATGATAAACTTATGATATTCTAATTGAAGTGTTGGCACCACATGCATTAAGGGTTTTTCACAGCAATGCACATGGAGAAGCAAAGCCATTCCAAATTTTGGTCAATGAGATTCCTAGAATTCACTGAAGTGTGAATTCAATAGCATGAATGAATGGCAACAAGATGACGCAACAAAAGAGTGTGGGGTCACCTTGGCCTACCATGTTCAAGGGAATTCACATGCATGGGACAGCAGCTAGCTCAGCTATTGATTTTTTAGATATTGAGTTCATACTTTTTTTTCTAAGATCATTTGGAAACACTCATTTTGAAGATTCACTTGGTAGAGAAATTTAACAATGAGGAGCACTTCATATTTATCTAAAGCAAGGCAGTAATGATTCTTGATCCCTGTGCTGTTAAAAGCTACACTTTTTTCTTTTTTTTTTGACCAGTCAAGTTAGTTAAATTCTACAATTTACCAAAGTCACCTCTTTCAGCCACACAAAAGTTTTGACTTAAACCTCAATCCCTATATGCACTAAAGGAAAGTCTCAATGAGGTTTAGCAGTTTAATCCCAAGGTTGCGCTCATTACAAAGTAACCTCTAAGACATGAGAAAGCACGGAAAAGCATTACCACGGGGTGATGCTATTAACAAATCAGAATTTGATATTGAAAAATAAATTCATTAAACTCCAGATACAGCGACAATGCACTGACCGAATTTGAACGGTTTCAAAAGGAAACAAAGGTATTAATATCACTTCCCTTTCCCACAAGGCTCAACCATCTCTCTCTTTTGAAATACCTTGATGCATTCACACTATGGACCATGCTCAAAGGAGAACGAAAGAAGAAAAAACAACTACATTAATAGCTCCCTTAGTAAGCAACCACATAAATATAGCCCAACTTCACAATAATTATACAACCCAGCACAACAGCATAATTAAAAGGCATTAATGCACCCATCCAACTCCCACCCACCTTCAGCATTTCTCGTTGGCAATACAAATGTACAACTACGGTAAATTGATAACACCCCAACACCCTTCCACAATAACCCCTCTCTATCTCACTATATCTTCCTCTTCTTTCCACAACATTACTCCCCTGTAAGTGTTTTAAGAACAAAACATCTATTGCCCATCCTATATAGCAGATTAAACTAATATAAATAGCAAACCAATAGAAACTTCATTAGACTTCATTAAACTTCATTAAACTAGTGAATTTATTTTTCACAAAGTTCGATGCAATGCAAATGCAAGAAATTATACAAACACTTGATTCAATCACATATGAAAAACAATAAGACTAACCCTAGATCATTTCCTAGTAGATCGATCTTTTGGATAACATGGTCCTTTGTTCCAAGAGTTTCTAAGTTCGATTCCCACATCCATTATTTGACGGTTATTATTCTTATCTATTATTTCATTTGCCTCTTCCATTACCTCTTCAGTCAGTGCAGGTGGTATGGTTCGCCTAACATTCACCATACACGTGAGCAGAGTTGTAAGACTAATGCTGCGTCGTTTTCGATTAGATTGTTGTTTGGATAACAAAAAGGATAGGGAAATGGATGTTTCTATTCACACAATTAACACTCCCACCAAAATGACTAATAATACACTAAGCAAGTAGAAGCATAACATTCTAGAACTTGTTCACAGCTATATCTTGTAGTATATTTCAAGCACAAATCACTTACCTGCAATATATAGACGTAATTAATCTTACACGACTCGTCAACAATGTCCAATCCAATGCAATAAAAAAAACATAATATAAACCATTATACTAACAACAAAAAAGAAAAGCCCAGAAAATGAGATACCCTTTATTCACAATTGACATTCCCACCGCATTAAGTTATAACTAACAAGTAAGCAAATAGGAATAGGAAGCACTTTATAACGTGAGAGAAGTAAGGGAAAAGAAGAAGAAGAAGAAGAAGAAGAAGAAGAGTACTAGAGATGGCACCCAAAGCAGTTACATGTCTTTGGGGTGAAGGAGCAGAATCCAAAGGGCCTGTTGGGTATGTTGCAGTTGATAGCATAGCAGCAGGGGGAAGGCAAGCAGAGCCCTCTCGGCCCCCCACAGCAAGTGCAGAGAGCGCACAGCTGGAAACTTCCGGTGAGCCGCCGGCCCCGTAAATCGGTTTCGTTGAGCAACACCGACCGCAGCCGCTGCGCCGGTGCCGCCAAAGGCCACCTCTCTTCCTCCTGACCCAAATGCAACAAAACCCATGTAAGAAACAAGCCAAATTACCAGAGAATGTGTGTGTGTGTGTGTGTGTGTGTGTGTGAGAGAGAGAGAGAGAGAGAGAGAGAGAGAGAGAGAGAGAGAGAGAGAGAGAGGAGAACCCACATGAGCAAAAGATGATTTGTGGGCAAAGCAAAAGCAAGCAATGCAGAGGAGGAAAAGGAACAGGGTGTGAGAGAGAGAAGCCATTTCCCTCTCTCTTCCCTCTCTCTCTCTCTCTCTCTCTAGTAGCTCTAACACTCTCTTGTGGGTTCTTTTTCTTATTCTTTTCCTGGGGATTAGGAAAAATTGAGATGAAGTGGAGATGGGGGGGAGTAAAAGAGATTGAAAGGGATGGTTGTTAGAAGAGGATAAGAGGGTTTTGAAAAAGAAAGGATTGTGGGGGAGTTTAGAGGACTCTCACTCTCTTAAATTTAAGAGCCGTTCTCATTTCTACTAGTAATTGCTGGTAGGAGACGGAGTAAAAAACCTCTCGAAGATGTGGTCTTTTTTTCTCTTTCCACACATGGATGGAGGAGAAATGTACTGCTGGTGTGGTGGAAGACGGGTTTCCCTGTGCTTTTATGGGAAGGAGCAACAAGAGAAGCAGATGGAGTTGGAAAGTGGCTAGCCTGGATGATGGGAGCTGCTGCTGCTGCTGACATGGACCACAGTATCAGCCTTTGGTTCTGGTGGGTGACTAAGGCAACTTTGGATGCTTCATCAGTGCGTAACAAAATGATAAATTACTTGTGTAAGTGTGAGCTTCAATTTATTCCTGCATGGTTTCAACTATTCTTACTTTGTCGCTTCCCTATTTGAAAGGAACGAAAAAGTTACACTTTTTGTGCAATTGTACTCTACGGTTGCACCCTAATAAATCCCTCTCCACCGCTGCTTTTGGCTCTATTGAATATAAATATAAAAAATATATATTTATAACCTAATTTTTTTAAAAGTATATATAATTATTTTATATTTTTTTATATGATATCAAAATAAAAAATTATTATTTAAATTTCTCCCGTCTAATGCATGTCTACAGTTTTAACCTATCAAAATTTATTAAGGCTTGACAAAATTTCAAATTCAAATATAAAAAATATATATTAAATATAAATATTAAAATATTATTTTTTTACCGTTTAAATTTTTAAAAAACCAATAATTATTTCACATTCTTTCACAATTCAATCATTTGTAGTTACATGCATCATGAATATGTAGAAAAAAGCTCAACACTAATGAAAGAAAAAAGAAAAAAAGAAAAAAAAGAAAAGAGATGGCTGAAAGGGAAAGGTGGATTAAAGCATCACTTCTACAGTTCTACTTATGTTGGGGCTTTGCGAACGGCGGAATTGCTACTACTATCCTGATCAGTTTTCGTTTCAAGTTGTTGGTGTTCCTCTCATCTCATACTACTAGACGTTAGTGTGTTAGTTCTTTTTTATTAAAATATACACTTCCAATAAAAAGTACAAATTTACTAAAATTTTATTTTTATTTACATTCTGTTTAGAAGTGGAAATAAATTATTAAAAAATAGCTTTTTCAGTATAAGAATTTTTTTAATATGATTGTAAGAAAAAATAATTATTTTTATTTTTTAAGATTCTATTTTAATGTCGAAATGAGTTATTTCCCGATATAACTTGACAAATTCTTGTCCTGCGGAAGCAAAGGCAAAGGATTGGACTTATTGATACTTGATTTATAGAATATTGTTTTATAGTAAACTGTAAGTTATATTCTAAGCTCGGTCCAATTCGAAATAAAACGGGGATAATAAAAAAAATTTCTACTATTCTGCTAAACGATGTGTGTTTTGACCGAAATATTTTATTCATGTCAAATCTTGCTATTTTCGATTATTTCAAAATAATTTGGAATAAATTATTCCAATATTTAATTCAAAATTTTATTAAAACTATAAATTAAATTAAAATTAAATTATATAGACATAATTTATTATATATTATAATAAATTATCTTTATTATAAAATTAGCAATTGTATATATTAATACATATTTTTTATATTTAAATATTATAATAAATAATACTTAAATATTATAATAGATTATTTTTATAAATTATTATTATAAATAAATTATTTTTATATCAAAATTTTTATTAAATTATATTTTATTTTTAATTCAACCATAACTTCTTTTTTTTTCTTTACTGTTCTCTACTATTTCAAAAAATTAATCAAATATAATTTCAATTTTTTCTAAAAATAAGATCATTACAAATTAAACATAATTTTATTTTTATTAAATTATCTCCAAAATAAATAAATAAATAAATAAATAAATAAATAAATCTATCCCTATATTCATTATCTTAAAATCTAATTCTGTATGGATTTTGGATAGCTGACCAAATAGATATACCCATAGGAATGAGGTAGAGGCTAGAAATCTTGGTATCCAAAAAGTCCTAAAGGACGTTCCATTTTTGCACCTAAGATTGAAGAAAAGATTATACAAAAGACTCTCAAGACTTCCAAATTATCTTACACCGCCTCCAATAATGTAGGTCTATTGACTCTCTAAGGAATTAGATTAGATAGGCTAATAGAAAATCAATTTAGGAGTTGTAGAAGGAATAAGTTATTTTTGAGTAACTTATTTCGTATAAAAATTTTCTAGTATAATTATAAATAAGGAGTTTGATTTTTACATTTTAAAAGTCCTATTATTCAAGATTTAATAAGATAGTATCAATAATTTATATTATTTTTAAAAAATGACTAGGAGCATGAATATAATACTTCATTCTAAATATTTGATCACACTTATTATTAATTAAATATACAAATTTTTGAATAAATTAAAATGATATACTAAATAAGGTATTCATGCATTCAAACATAATGTAAAAACTTTTGATATTTATTATTTATTATAATAGTATATCTTACTTACGAAATAATTTATCTTATCCAAAAAAAAATTGAAGGCAAGTATAATATCTAATTTTAAATATTTGATCACGCTTCTTGTTTATCAAATTTTAAATTTTTTATCACACTTCTTATAGAAATATTTTAATAAATTATGAAGATAAATCGAATAAAATATTAATGTATTCAAATAGAACACTACTCTTAAATTTTACGGGCAATTAGGTAGTTGGTATTTTTTTTTTCGAGCTAAATTTCAGATCGATTGACTGTCATTTTTTCTTCTTTTTTTTAAAAAAAGATAATATGTTACCGTTTTATTATTTTTTTTAAAAAAAATAAACTTAGCGAGAAATTATAAAATAATTAAGTTTAGAACTTAAAATCTTAAATGCCAACCATCAATCTCTTTATCACTTCTGCTTGATACAGTTGGTGACAGTCATTTCATACTTGAACACTGTTGTGCTTGCATAAAAACATGCCTCTCTTTTTTCCACCAAAAAAGAGAGAGAGAAACTACTAGCCAGCAGCGAGTTAAAGTTTTTTTTCCTTTAAAACTGCAAGATAAAAAATAGTTTTCTGTATAATTTATTGAATATTAAAAAAAATTATAACAACACAATCACTACGAAAGAGGATGTTTGGTGAACCCAAAAGCTCTTAATCTAATAATAATAAAAAAAAAAACGAATTAAAGAGCACACAAACTAAAGTAAAACCATTTGTAAGCAAACCGAAAACGGTAGAATCAAAAGAATTCCAAAAAGCTCACGCCATGCCTCTTTCGCTGAGAAAACGCACCAAAAATTAGTCCCGCACCTTACGGCAAGAGCTCACAATTGAAGTTCTAATTAATACATAAGAGTTTTTTAATGTTTTTCGAATTAAAAAATTTACTAATTTTATGTTTCTTTTTTGTAAAAATTTTTTTTTTTGAGAGAAATTCTTTTTTGTAAAAATGAACGACTTTTTTCGATTTTGCATATTACGTCGAATATTTTGAAAATTACTCAAAATACTATCCTGCCTTTAAACACTTCATCTCTCTCCCCTCTGCCCTCTTATCATCGACCCACACAAATGCTGATAACGATAGTCTTGAGTGTTCATCTTATCTCTATCATCTCCACACCAACTCTTTCGTCACATCTGCGTCATGGTATTCTTCATGAGCAATTAAAGACGACGAACTTAACCAACGTGTTGTCGTAGCCACTCATATTAGATTTTGCATATAATAAAATGCAACGAAAAAAAATTAAACAAAATTTGATTTTAAAATTTGAGATTCAATCTCAAAAATCATGTAAAATAGAATCCTTCATATATTTAAGATTAAAAAAAAATAAAGATCTAATTTTTATCTTTGCTCTGAAAAATCTATACCACAATGTGGTAATCGTAAAATTAGTTTTCTTGAAATCACACGCGCGTCCAGTCTCTACGAGTATCCACACGAGATTGTTGATCGATATGATCGAACTAAAAACTCCAGTATCTAGAAAAAGGGATATAATTCTTTTGTAATCATTAAGGATTAAGAATAATAATAAAATTATATTTAAGTCATAATTGGTTCAATTTATTAAATTCAAATTTAATTCAACTTGAACTCAATCCTAATTTAATCAAATCAAATCAATAATACAATATTTGCACATAAGTCCTTTCACAACTCACAACTGTTAGTAAGTTAATATTTGCACTTTAATATCACTAATTTGTAATAATTATAAGGAAAATACTATGTGTACACCCCACCCGGGGTGTACATCCTACACCCTCATCCATCCAATGGGTGAGGGTGTGAGAAGGGGTCACATTAAGTGACCCCAAAGACACCCCACCCATTGGATGGGTAGGGTGTAAGATGTACACCCCTTTCGGGGTGTACATGTAGCATTACCCTAATTATAAATGTCTCCAATTATGAACATATTGACAATTTAGTTCTTAGGCGATTCAAAAATTACAATCTAGTTATCCGATCAGTCACAATCTCTTATATGTGTGACCCTATAAAGTTTATTCTATCTAGCAGTGAAATATATTATTCTCACCATCAACAATATCATAAAAATTTCTTTCAGTGGGTCAGAACAATTCCAATTCAGCCCAATAAGAATCATCGATTATCCAAATAATTCTGGTGACTCCTGCATTCTACCAGTGATGTCTAACAACATGTAGTAACATTTCAATAGAATGGAGTACTGAATTTCTAGGTGCAATTAACGTGTGATACAATTCTTCTATCATGAGTCCTGACTAGACGGAGTTCATAGAATAGCTCATCAAACCTCATCATCTGTCATATATCAAATTTATTCGACTCGAGTTTCTAATATCGGAAACCCTTTTTATTATTTATTTTACCCTGACCAAGGTTTTCTAAACTCGGTCTCATAAATAATAATTCTCTTATCTACTAAAGGCAATAGATTCTATATAGATGCACACCCTATTTCTACAACAAACCTACTATATCAAACACACACCGCAATGACCCAAATGGATAAGGATCAAGTATATGTATAGTTAAATTACACTAACCCCATTGTGAATAGTCGAGCCACCGCAGATTAAAGGACCAGTCACACTACTGCAACATTGAGTAAGTTACGAACGAGTGAGTAGACATCCAAGTGACTTCTCGTATTAGTTACACTTGGTACCCTTGTTCTCCAACAACGCCCTACACATTCGCTCTAATATCCTCAAACTGTTGACTGGAGACTCGTCTACCCTAAAAGGAAAGCGACCTATATATCAATCTCTCCAGATCAATTATTGTTCCCATAATGATCCATCGATTGAGAGCATTTAGAAATTAACCACAAATGATATATGTCTCAAATTCTCAACTCTTAAGAATATGTATCATCATCTTATTAATTCATTGGACAATTCATAGGCATATCACACAATGAGTGGAAAATAAATACCTAATTACATTCATATTGTAAAAAAAGTCAAATACAAATTTATATTCTAAAAAGAATACATGTGTCGGCTTGGTTGGCTTTTAGGGCATATATCACGCCCCGAGACCACCAATTTTGTTAGTTCGGGCACATGAGCAGACCCGTCAATCGAATATGACCTCTCCCTACCCAAAAGGAACGGTGATACATCTCAAGCAGTATGTCATGCACGAAGAGATATATGAATATCAAAGTGCGACTTAAAATTTAAACATTCAACTTTAATCATAAATATAATTGTATAAAGTTGAAACGGTAAAACTAAAATGAATAATAAATACATTTTTAATACAATCTTTCTTTTCCTTTCCTCTCTCAAAATACAATAATATTCACTCTATACAAAATGGAATCATTCTAGACCTCTCTAGGTCCACTACTCTACAGAGCTCTTGCCTTTATCTCATGCCTCGCCGGCGACATCTAGATATGCAAAAAGGTGTAAATCATAGGATGTGAAAACTATGAATAGTTTTCAGTGGATTTAACCACCGAGAAACATATTCTACACCACTTGGTCTAATAAAAATATTAGTAGCAAGATTATATTAAAAACAGGTAATTCTACACTAGTATATACACAAGTAAATCTTTTACCAACTAGCTAGTTCAAATACACATATTGCTATGCTACTATACCACAATATACTAGACCACTAAGCCAACACGGCCACTCATGGGTCACCTCTAACTAGACCGCTCTCGATCACTCTATTATATTATGATTTAAGTTTCATAACGGTGCTTCGTAGAGAATTGACTTATGCGTGGAACCTTCTCTACTTGGCAATTTCTTGTGTTCCTTTATAACAAATCTCATGGAAAGTCGACTTATGCACAAAACCCTCTCCAAATTGGTAAGTAAATGAGTTTATACACACCGGCACTTAAACACTAAGGCTCCGTTTGGTTCGGGTATAAATTTAAGAGGTATAAATATTTTTGGAAAATACTACATTTACACCCCAAAGGGGTGTACAGATTACACTCCTACCCATCTAAGGGTGGGGGTGTTTTTTAGGGGTCACCATATCCCCACCCTTAGATGGTGGGGGTGTGAGATGTACACCCCTTTGGGGTGTACATGTAGCATTGCTCAATTTTTTTATACCCGGGATAGCTTGGGGATAATCAAATATAAAAGTTAAATTACGTTTGGTTCAAAAGTTGGTATTCTTTGGAATAAAAAAAATTTGTGTTTGGTTAAAATTATAGGATAGTAGAGAATAGCGAAAAAAGATGATAGATTTTTTATCAAAACGACAACTTTGCCCTTACCTTCTATATATATAAATTAATTTTAATTATTATAAATTAATTAAAATGGCAATTTAATTGTAAATAATAAATTATATCTTACGTAATCAAAATATTTTTTATATTTTATAGTATATTTTCGTAAATAATAATTAGTAAACATAATTAGTAAACAAAATATAAAATAATTTTTTATATTTTATAGTATATTTTAATAAACAAAATTAGTAAATATAATTAGTAAATAGTATATTTTAGTAAATATAATCTCAGATTGGAAGGTAAACTAAAGTAAAAAAAAAAAAAAAAAATTCCATTCATTACCCCTAGGTATAAACCTTATTCCGAGGGGGAGATGGAATAGAGCTTAACGGGTTATCCTGGGATAACCCGTTAAGCAGGAAATAATTTAAACCTTTATCCCTAGGTTTTTTTCTCTATTGTTTGACAAGAATTGGGGGATAAAGTGGGCTATTTCTCATTTATCCCCCAACCAAACCGGGTCTAAGGGAGTCGAAATATACTCGTAACCCTCCCGTTTACTTTAACACTTCCGCAAGTTCTTATTATCTTTACTTTTCTCTTTTACTCTATAGGATATATATCCCAAGGACACCAATATTCCGAGGGCACTAAACAATCTTTGCCACACATAACCTAGAGTTCTTGGACTCTCTCTACGTTCCATTTTAGGATTTTCCTAAGTTAATGCAACACATCATAAACATAAGTTCGTTTCAAAATTAAATGCCACACATGAATTAATCTATATCTTGGTTTTCTTACTCATATAAATACAAAATAAATCTTAATTGTTCCTTTTTACTCTACTTAGGGCTAAATTCTAAGATTTGGTCATATACTAACATACATCCCAAACTTCTAACACTCACTATTAATGCTTCTAAATCAAAGAAAGTAAAGAGAAAGTAGCAGTTCACCCTTTAGTGATATCCCTCACTTTTGATTTGCCTCTTCTTAAAAGGGGAGATTGATTTCTTAAACCTTCAAGAAAATCCTAGAAAAATAGTTTAGAGATTATAAGAGACCACAAAACTTCTTTTAAAACTCAAAACTATCAAAAATTTTAAAATCCTAAAAATTCATCTCTCATGTTGCTTGCCAAAACATGGGTAGAAGAGGCTCTCCTTCCTCCTAGAACTTCTCTTTGAAGCCCTCCACGACTCCTTGCCTTGGAGGAGTTCAAAAGCCTCCTTGGAAGCTCATCCAACTAAAGATTTTTCTCTTTTCTAGAGAGAGAAAGAGAATAGAGAGAGTAAGGGAGTGACAGGAATGAGCGAAAGGGTAACCGGTTGGGGGGGTGAAAGGGTTTGTTATAAACCCAACTGTCCAAATTTACAAAAATCCCCTGACCTTACTAGGCTACCAGACAGCGCACGGAATGGTCCGCTCTCCACGGATGGATCCCCGAATGCTGATCTTTAGGGTGCACGCTGGCAGACTGGTCTGCCCTCCACGGATCGGTCCCCGAACCTTTCTTCAAGATTTTCCCGCAGAGAAGGTCCGGACTGCCCTTCCAAACTCCGGTCTTCTTAAACAAAGTTTGGACCGCCCCTCCAGGGTCCGGTCACTGAGAGCTATTTGCTTGTATTTTCTCGCCTCGGAGTCCCCATTTTTACTTCACAAAGCTCTAAGTATCTTCTAATCATTCCGAAATGCTCAAGATACATTTTACACCCATTCACGGTCTCTTTTGATTATTCTTTAGCCAATTTAGGCCGAGGTACAATATGGTATTTTCTCTAAAACTCGTTTTCGTGTCAAACTTGTGCCGAAAACACCCGAATGACTTTGGAATTCTGCTTGATTCGCAGAGGTGGTTCCTCTGAGTCACTTTCCACCAGACTCTGCTAATTCACACGAATCAAGTTCATTACATCATACATCTAACAGCTCGAAGTTTCGTTGAAGACGAAGATGAAGACGAAGGTGGTTGAGGAGAAGGGCGGCAATTGTTGGTCGATAATGTTTCTGAAGCATGTTTGCGAGCGTAGCCAATGACAACGAGGTGGTAGCAATAGTAAGAAAGGAAAATCAGATAGACTATATGACGTTATACATTTTTTTAAAAAATGTTGCACTATTTGAATGTATGTTACACTATTTAACAATAATGTTACACTTACCGTTTATTTTATATATTAAATTGTAAAAATTGTAATTTTGAATTTATTAACTTTGGATTTAATTTGAAATTTGAAATTTAAAATTTATATTCAAATTGGGAATCAAGAGAGAGAAGGCTAATTTTGCGAAATAGAGATTGTTTCTGATGAAACAAAATTGCTACTTTAATGGTCTAGCAATGCTGGAGGTCCTAGTGAAGTACATTTTCGAATTCGATGCGTCGAAACCATGAAAAAGCATGAAAATGACATATGGTCAAAATTTCAAATCTTGTTTTTATAAAAAAAAAAAATGATATTTTATACATTGGTTTGCATAAAAATCACACGTGGAGAGGCCTCTATGTAGAATACCGGGCTTTCGGATGGCACACCGACCACGCAAGAGGGCGTGGTGCGGAGAAATCGCCTCGAGCTTGTTCCTTATGTGTTTACAGATGATTTTGGGTTGATTCGGATCAACGCGGTAACCCCTGTTGGATTCAAAGTTTTTTGGGCATTGTGCGCCGATAGAGGACTGGTTTCGGAAAAGCTGCGACTCCACCGTGGTGTGCAGAAAATTGGGAAATACTTGGAACAGGTGTGTTTTATGTTTACAGCGGGGTTCGGGAGGTTCCGGACTGACGCGGAGAACCCGAAGGCGAAAAGTGAGTCGAAACTGACAATTTTGGAGCCGGTTGTTGGATTGAACACCCCGACTCAACGGTTGAGCCTTTTGAGAAGAAAAAGCTGTGGACATGTGTATTTTCAGATTACAGCGGAGTTCGAGAGGTTTCGGGCTGGTGCGGAGACCCCGAAGGTAAAAAATAACTTGGAGTTGGGTTGAAAATTGATTATTTAATTAGTTATTTAATTTTTTGATTTTTTGCCTGTGAGAAGGCTTGGAAAGAAGATTTGAAGAGAGAGAAATGCTTGGGTTTTTTTCTAAGGGTGCATTTATTGCTGCCACCTACCACCACCCACACCTTAATTAACCTCTCCTAATTAGCACCGCCACCTCATCCCCTCTCCAACCAAGTAAAACAGAGGAAATGGGTAGTAAGCAGAGGAAGGGGAGAAGAGAGAAATGAAGGAAGATAGAGAAGAAGAAGAAGAAGGAAAGAGAGGAAGGGATTGAGAAAGTGAGGGAGTGTGCTTGGTTGGAGTTGACCCTTGCTGGTAGCCGTTCGGAGCCGTGCGGAGCGCGTGTCGAGCCTTGAACGAGGTGAGGCTTTTACAGTTTTATTTATTTATTTATTTATTTTATCTTGAGCTTGGGGTTTTTTCTTTCTTTTGTTGAGGACTGATTGTCCTCTGTTGGTGGCTTCGGGAGGTGGAGGAGGCCGCGCGGGCGCTGGGCGCGCGGCCGGCGTGCGCGGCTGCGCGGGCGCGCATAGGCACCACGCGCAGCGCCAGCGCAGTACGCGGGCGCTCCTGGGCGCCGCGCGCTGCATGCGGGCGCGCCAGGGCGCCGCGCGGCATGCGGGCGCGCCTGGGCACCGCGCGCAGCACGCGGGCGCGCCAGGGCGCCGCGCGCTGCACGCTGGCGCGCGAGGGCACCGCGCGCAGCACGCGGGCGCGCGAGGGCGCCGCGCGCAGCACGCGGGCGCGCCAGGGCGCCGCGCGCTGCACGCGGTCGCGCCTGGGCACCGTGCGCAGCAGGCGGGCGCACCAGGGCGCCGCGCAGCAGGCGGGCGCGCCTGGGCGCTGCGCGCAGCTGAGGCAGCGCCGCGCGGCAGGCATCTGATGCCATGGGGCTCGCGCCAGGACCGCGCGCTGCAGTTTGTGCTCGCCGCGCGGCAGGCGGCTAGCGCGGAAGCTTAGGGGGCGGCGGCTGGCCGGCGCGCTGCGGCGCGTGCGCAGGAAGCTCCTTGCGTGGCGCGCGGCGATTTCGGCGACCGGGGCTGCTTTTTCGCCAACGGACGCGCGTTTTGACGGAGCTTTTCTGATGTTGGTTTCTTTCTCCTCTCTCTGTGTTGGTGCAGCCGCTTAGGTGTATACTGCGAGCTCGGTGCCGCGCAGGCTGCTGGAGCCGGCAGTGACGGCGCGCGGATTTTCAAGTGCGAGGGCTATGGGTGTATGGGTGATGTGTTGGTGCTGAATGTGTGAGTTGTGCAGGGGGGATATAACTTGACTGTAATAATGGATGTAGGTGAAGTGTGTGTGCTGGGAAGTGAGTGAGAGGTGTGTGTTGTATGATTCAGTAGGGTGCAAATGGATTTATGGGATATTGCGATTAAGTAAATATTAATTATTAATGTGCTAATTGGAGCTTTTAAGCATACTGTGGGTAATGTGTGCTGGATTTATTATGTGTGTGCAGAGGAGACTTGGAGTGTGTTGTGGGTGGAACTGTTAGTGTGCTGTGAGCCTAATGAGAGCTGTGTTGGTGTTGAGGGATGTATGTGTGTGTGTTTAATTTAAGTGGGCTGTTGGTTGGAAAAGGGTGTAAAGTGGACTGGTTGAGTGCTGGAGCCTTGTTCACTCTTTGTTTTGATTATGGAATGAGCCTGGATGCGCCGGGATGTTTGGTTGGACTCGAGGTATTTTTTTCCGAGCTTCTGGGGGATTTTTCCGGGTACGCAGTGTGTGCGCGCGCGCGGTGCGTTTTTTCGGAGTTTCATCAGTTCGAGGTATTGGCACTCCACCGACTTCAGCGTTGCCTGCGGAAAGCGGTCCAGGTGGGTTGGAATTTCTCCAAAATTTATGGAATGCCCCTTAATGTTATTGAATGCAAGTTGATCATGTTTATTAGGCGTTTTCGCCGTTTTTACACCTGATAGTTGCCTGGAATTTTCTGTAAAATTTTTTGGAACCCCGGATTATTTTTAGTAGACTCCTGATATCATATGACACTAAGCTGCATTTTCTGTGGGCATTATTTTTGCACTCTGATCGTTTTAAAAATCGTGAAAGCTCGTTTTAAGGAAAAACATCATTTTTCAAAGGTGGTTTTTAAAAGATAAGCTCGCCAGAGGTATGGCGTAGATTCAGGGTGCATTAGACCTCGTGCCTGGGGGCCGAGGGGTCACTTTTTGGGTTTCGAGATGAGTCATAGTGTCATTTGATTTTTGAGCTCCTTACGGGATAGTGAGATTACTCTAGAATATGGGTCGTATTTTGTTTCAGTGGTGGAGATGGCTCTCCCACTTAGCTTTGAGAGTTTTGGGGGTTCTGGCAGATCGAGTCGTGGAGGTTTCCCGACTCAGCCATGGGTCGTGCATTATCAGATTGAGTCGTTGAGGGTTCTCCGACATAGCTGTGAGAGTGTTTGGGTTTTCCTGGTTGAGTCGTGGAGTCTTTTTCCGACTGAGTTGTGTTTTCGAGCTTTGAGATACCGATCTGTTTGATCGTGGATTATAGCCTGCATGTGCCGCATATTGAGACAGTGAGACAGATGTGATACTTGAGTTCGGTGGGGTCGCTCCCCTCGAGCTACGCCCCGGGTGCGATGATGATACCGAGCCTGACGAGGCTACGATGTGGATATGCGCCTAGTTGATTTACTAGTGGTCGCTTGATACCCCTGGCCGAGTTACCATGGGGTCACTTGTGTGAGTTTGAGATAGTCCGTGTGGGACGCCCTACGTAAGTCCCGTCCCAGTGAGGATGAGGTGGCAGTAGGTTTGGCGCAGGCTTCACTGGACCCTATGAGGCAGTCATTGAGATTGGGTGACATTGGGAGAGTGATGGCATAGCATGTTCATTGATGAGTTTCCCTTTGAGCATAATACTTGAGGCATATTATTAGTAGTGTTAGTGTATCCATAGCAGAGTCTGAGTAGAGTTCCTTCAGCATAATGTAGTTACTTATAAGCTGTAGTTCCTTTCCTGCTTTCCATTTTTCTATCTATCTGCATACCTATCTGTTTTGCCTCCAGTAGACTTAGTGGGCATACCGTGGATATTGGGACGGTACCCACTGAGATCTGCCTTCTGCAGTAGATCTCACACCCGCTGCGGTGACAGGTTTGAGGCAGCTGTTCCGGCTTGGTTCGCGCGGAGACAGCAGATCGAGGTGAGGACGCGGCCGATTAGTTCCTTACCAGCATTGAGAGTCTGAGGTAGTTGTACCCGGTGTATTTTATGTTTCCACTTTTGTACTGGACATTCTGAGAGAGATTGGTGAGGATAGTACTTGTTTTATTCTTGTGGAACTGTGTACCTTGAGGATTTGTGTACTAGTGGAGTTTTTACTTCCAGATGTTCAGTTTTATTCTTTAGCTTTTGGTTTTAGTTTCAGCTCTGATACTTGTTTTTAACTATAGATCTGACTTGCAGGGTAGACGCTTCGTCTGTGCGGCAGTTTCCGTACAGATGGCAGATCTGTTGGCGAGCCCGGGTCGCAGTTTCGACCCCGGGTCGTGACACTCTATGCGTAATACATGCGTTGTGAAGGATTAAGGGTTAAATACCAAATTTTGACCCTCCCCCGCATCGCCCTATATACGTTTACGCGTAATTTTACTAAAAACCCTATATACATATCTAGGGTTCCTCTCGGCTCCCTCTCTCCCTCTCGCAACCCAGCCGCCATAGGAGCCTCCCCTGTATTGCCACCTTCGATCCCCACCCTCCGGCAATCTCCTCCAATCACCAGAAAGCCGGCCATCAACTCCTTCTCTATCTTTCTCCCTCTCCCTTATCTAACCCGAGCCCATAACCCCTCTCCTCCTTGGCTGCGCCGCCTCAAGTCCTTGCCGCCGGCATCCTCGGACTCTAGCAACCCTCATCTAACGAGCCTAGGCACAACCGAGCCCATCTAGCCTGGAACTGTTGGATTTTATATGGTTTTTGTGATTTTAAACTTGTGATTTTTGGCATTTGGGCTTTTCTGGGCTGCCCAATATCAATGGGCTTTGTCTGGGAGCCCAAACCCATTTCCCCTCTACATGTGATGTTTAGTCCCACATCGGAAATTCATCACATGTAGAGTGGGTATATTTATTCCCTCACTTGTGCATGTATTGGTTAGGAGAAAGTGCGAGCAAGGCTTCTCCAATACACGCGCGCACGGCACGAGCTGGGCCGGGCAGGCGGCGGCGCGCGATCTTGACTTGGTTCATTTTTATTTTGACTTTTGTTTTTTGCATTAAAGCCTTTTTTGGGAACTTGTTTCTCGGGCTACCCAAGGGCCTTCCTTGGGAAGGGAATTGTGGGCTGCCCGAGAGAGCTAGCCGTTGGACTTTTTCCCCTGTGGGCTCTCTCTCCCGTTGGGCTTTATATATGCTTAGAGAATGGGAGCTTACATACTAGACCTTAGCTACAATTTTCTCCCCTCTAATTTACAGAGAAGTACACTGAGATTTACATTGCAGTTTTCCTCTTTGAGTTTTTATTTTGCTGAATTTCTGAAAGACGTTGGGTTCGCTACGCACCATCCCGGAGTCCTTGCCGACGGGGTGGACAGTGGTCGTTGTATCGCTAGGGGTGATTGCCGGAGCCTCGCACGTGGAGGGGCAATCTCGCTTCTAGGACAGTGCTCACGCATGCCTCAACATTCACAGGCTTCATCTAAACTTTGCTTTATAGTATTTCAAGTTTAAATCAAGTTTAAATTATTTAAAAAAATTAATTTGAAAAGATAAATATTTTACAATAGGAACCACCCAAACTCGATCTAGGTCGGGATCGGGCCGCACCCCTGAGTCGCCATTGCCGCCGCGCCATTGCTGTCGGCACTGAGGGGCTCCATACTGTTAAGGATTTTGTTTTGGCGTATTTCGTGAAAGTGTTTTAGTTTTGAAGATTGAAGATGAAGAAGCTTGGATCATATACCTCAATCTCAAGAAAGAAGAATTCAAAAGGATTAGGTAAGTTTAACTAAACAATTTTGGTGATCTGAATACTTCTTATAATGTAGAAACACTTGGATGGATTTTTAATCGCATGAAAATCAAAAACTGGACATGGTATATGTTCAGGATCCGGAACAGGGGACTACAGTCCGGACCCCGAACGTTGGTTGGTTCATGCACAAATCCAGTCCTGAACATCCCTGTTTTGTTCCGGACCCCGAACGTGGAGTTTGCTGAAATTGCATGAACAGTCCGGACCGTAGGATTTCGTTCCGGACCCTGAACCTTGTTTTTTCAGGAATTCTCTGAAAAACAACGACAGTCCTGAACGAGCCTAATCCGGTCCGGACTGTCGTGCGGGAAAAATTCTGTTACAATCAGTTTTTGATTCTTATCCTCTTCCAATGGTTTCTAACCTATAAGTAAACCCTAATTCTATCTTTTAGGGTAATCCACTATAAGTTTTATACTCCGGGAAATGACGGAAAAATATTAACGGAGAAAAAACTTATAAGATCCACATATAGAGAAGAAAGGAAATAACCAGATTTAAATCTATGTTTCTTCATCTATATTGATTAATTTGATTCTAGGTTTTCTTACTCAGATTTTGAGTAGAATCAAATTAATGAATACTTAGATGGCATTTCTGATCTATCTTTGATCTAAGTATTCGGCGGATCATCACCACCAACAAAACAACGATTTTTCCCCAAAATCGGCGCGTGGATTCGCGTGGCCTTGTGGATTCAAGGTGCTACCGTTCTCGTGGATTCGGAGCGAGGTACGTTCGTGTGATCGAGACGTACTACCTGGTGGAGACCGTGGATTCGGTCAGACGTCGTGGATTCGACGTTGGACGCCGTGGATTCGGCGTTGGACGCAAATCGTAGATTCGAGGCGCGTTGCGAAGCGAGCGGAGAAGATCAACTCGGAGCGTATGGAAAAAGGATGAGTCGTCTGTGAGTGCGTTATATCACCTTTGTACGTGTTATAATCTTAGTTGATTTCACCATGTTATCGGTCCCGTGGTTTTTTACTCCTGTGATGGAGTTTTCCACGTAAAAATTTTGCGTGTTATTTTTCATTTCCGCATTGGGTTTTTATTAAGCAAAGATTTTTGAGTGTTTATTGTTTACACCTATTCACCCCCCTCTAGGTGTTTTTTCCCGTATTTAGATCCATATTAAGTATAACCCAACAATTGGTATCAGAGAGGGAATAGGGTTGTAAACAATGGTTGAAGGTGGAAACATCAACAGACCCCCGTTCTTCGATGGAACAAACTATGCCTACTGGAAAGTACGGATGAAAGCATTTTTAATTTCCATCGAAGAACGGGTGCGGAAATCAATCGAGTTAGGATAGTCAAATCCAACTGAAATTATTGTTGATGTTCACACCATTAAACCTAGGTCGAAATGGACCAAGGAAGAGATTGACTCATCTTCTTACAATGGCAAAGGAATTAACGCCTTATTTAATGCTTTGTCGAAAACTGAGTTCTCTCGCGTCTCGGCATATGAGACTGCGAAAGAAATCTGGGATGTTCTACAAGTTACACGGGAGGGAACAAACCTTGTGAAGATTCAAAAACTGCAAATGCTTACGAGCAAGTTTGACTCTATTTTCATAGCAGAAAATGAATCGTTCACAGATTACTATACGCGATTGCAAGACATCGTGAATTCATGTGCTAACTTGGGAGAGAAAATTCCAGAATTTAAAGTTGTAAGAAAGATTTTAAGGACTCTTCCTGCTTCCAAGGTTACGTCCATTGAAACTATTAAACACCCGGACGAAATCCGTGTAGAAGAATTAGTTGGTGCACTTCAAACATATGAAATGGCATTTCCTACTAACTATTCTTCTGGAAAGGCATCTACTTCTAAGTCTTCAGGTTTTGCGTTGAAAACAACAAAAGAAGAAGACACGGATTCATCCGCCTCAGACGATGACGAGAACCTATCTATGGAGGATTTTGAGAAGCAGCTTGCTCTCTTGACAAGGAAATTTCGCCGAAACTTTCGAAGGGGTAATTCAAGTAAAACCTCATCCTTCGTAAAGTCGAAGAAAGGCATAGGTTCTTCAAGCTACAAGTCAAGAAAGCAAGAGAGTTTCTCAAAGGATAAGAAAAGCTCAGAGGGACAAGTCCAATGCTTCAAGTGCCGAGGATACGGCCATATCTCAACGGAGTGTCCCAATAAGAATCCGTCAAAGAAGAAAGGGATGCAAGCCGTCACTTGGGATGACACCTTGTCACGCCCCGGGGTCGAAACTGTGACCCGGGCTCGCCAACAGATCCGCCGTCGACACGGGAAGCCCCGCACCGACGAAGCTTCTAACCTGCAAAAGATAGAACTACAGCTACACAGATATCAGAGCGGAAAATGAAAGCTGTAATATAAAATCAAACTAATACAAAGCTGAAAATAAATACAAAGTCTATCTCCCCAAATACCTGAATAATACAAGGTCAGATACAAATAAAAATCCACCTATACAACATCTACGAATCCAAAAAGGGAGATAACTAAAACTAGAAATATAACAATACACAGTGAATCCCACAGTCCGGGATGGTACATCTACCTCACTAAAAGAGGACTATGCTGGTAGGGAACTATCTCGTGACTCCTTGTCCTCGGTCCGTCGAGCCAGCTCGGGCTGGAACGGAAGAAAAAGCCTCAGCAACCTGTCACCGACAGAGGGTGTGAGAACTACATCCTACAGTTGTTCTCAGTGGGTACCGTCTCCAAGACCCACGGTCTGCCCACTAAGTCTACTAGAGGCATAAGATAATAGAAAAAGACTGTGATAATGAAAAATAAGCTGGAAAAGTATCTACAGCTATCATGCCTCTATCTACTATGCTCAATGGGAAAAAGAACACAGATGATTGTGACGCCCCACTTCCCAGGGGGTCACCCATCCTAGAACTACTCTAGCTCTAGCACGCTTAACTCTCATGTTCCTCTTGGATCTTGCTACCATCCAAAATGCTATAGCCGGGTTAGAGATTTAGTCCTATTATATCATTTATATATAGGACTAATCCAAATTCCGGGGGTGTCACATTCTTCCCCCCTTTAAGCCCTGACGTCCACGTCAGGCTCAAGCACACTCACAAGCACCAGGCGATGTGAGACTCGTCTCGCTAGCCTTAGCCGACCTTGTAGGGAGCTGCACTCCACCTACAACGGTCATTAGCCGGGGAGCCACACTCTACCCGCTATATAACCCTGGCTCAGTCGAGACTCATCTCACATTTCCGGCTGGTGAATGTCTCTGATACCAACTGTGACGCCCCACTTCCCAGGGGGTCACCCATCCTAGAACTACTCTAGCTCTAGCACGCTTAACTCTCATGTTCCTCTTGGATCTTGCTACCATCCAAAATGCTATAGCCGGGTTAGAGATTTAGTCCTATTATATCATTTATATATAGGACTAATCCAAATTCCGGGGGTGTCACAATGATGGTATGCATCCACTCACTACTACTAATATGTCATAAGTATTATGCTCAAAGAAAACTCTACTATGACACATGCTATGCAACCACTCACTCACAGTAACCCAAATCTCAGTGACTGCCCCATAGGGTCGAGTCAAGCCTGTGCCCCCCTATTGTATCTGATGGGTTATATGTAATAATGGATCTAAATAGGGGAAAAAACACCTAGAGGGGGGTGAATAGGTGTAAACAATAAACACTCAAAAAATCATTGCGCAATAAAAACCCAATGCGGAAATATAAATGAACACGCAAGATTTTTACGTGGAAAACTCTAAACCGGAGTAAAAAACCACGGGACCGATAACACGGTGAAATCCACTAGAATTAAACATGTACAAGGTGATATACCGTACTCACAGACGACTCAAACTTTTCCATACGCTCCTAGTTGATCTTCTCCGCTCGCTCCGCAACGCGTCTCGAATCCACGATCTGCGTCCAACGCCGAATCCACGGCGTCCAACGTCGAGTCCACGACGTCTGACCGAATCCACGGTCTTCACCCAGTAGCACGCTTCGAATCCACGAACGTACCTCGCTCCGAATCCACGAGAGCGGTTGCACCTTGAATCCACAAGGCCACGCGAGTCCACGCGCCGATTTTGGGGTAAATCGTTGTTTTTGGGTGGTGATGATCCGCCGAATACTTAGATCAAAGATAGATAGGAAATACCATCTAAGTATTCATTAGTTTGATTCAACTCAAGATGTGAGTATGAAAACCTAGAATCAAACTAATCAATATAGATGAAGAAACATAGAGTAATATCTAATGATTTCCTTTCTTCTCTATATGTGGATCTTAGGCCGTATAAGATGATATTTGATTATGACGGCTCTATGTGGATTATCTGGATTAACCCTAGAAAAAGAATCATAGGGTCTATTTATAGGTTAGAAACCCTAGGAAGAAGATAAGGATTCAAAAACTGTCGTTTCTGGAAATTTTCACGACGGCGATCCGGATCGGATTAGCTGTGATCCGGATCGTCGTAACGAGTCAGGCAATTCCAGAGAAACAGGGTTCGGGATCCGGATTGTAATGCACGATCCGGATCGTTCATGTATTTCAGCAAATTCCCATGTTCGGGATCCGGATCGAAATGACTATGATCCGGATCGGATTTGCCAATGAACAAGCACCCTTCGGGATCCGGATTGGACTGTCTGATCCGGATCCTGAACATGTCCCATGTCCAGTTCTTGATTTTTATGCGATAAAAAATTCTTCCAAGTGTTTCTACACTACAAGAAGTATTCGGATCACCAAAAATATTTAGTTAAACTTACCTGATCCTTTTGAATTCTTCTTTCTTGAGATTGAGGTATATGATCCAAACTTCATTCATCTTCAATCTTCAAGACTTAACACTTTCACGAAATACGGCAAAACAAAATCCGTAACAATCTCCCCCTTTGGCTGTTTCGTGACAAAACACAGATCCACTAAAGAAAATTCAAAAAAGATATTTTTGTTGCTATCACCATACAACAAAAATTTACAATGGAGATCCAATACAAGAGATAAACTCCTAAAACAGACTCTAAACTTAGACATCTGTACTCTCTGCAAAAAGAAATCATTCTTGACAAAAAGAGATCGTTAGATACCTCAAGAATATTTAGCATTCAAACCCTAACAGAGATAGAGTTTATGCTCACCATGACATTGAGTAATTCAGATATGTAATAAGATCACAATCAAACATTGACATATCTTCTAAGCAATAAAATTCCAAATGTCATAACTTTGCTTTGTTAGTAATCAAACAACTTGTTAGTAATAATACATGTCCAAATAGTTAGTCGAATAGTTAGTAGGGACATGCAACAAATCACAAGATAAAACCAGAAGTTGTGATACTTACCTTTCACCAAAGTCAAAGTTTGTAATAAGTTCTCACCAAAAGTTCAAAATTCTCACAGAGTTCACAGAGTTCACAGAGTTCACTCTAAACTCTCTCCCCCTTTTTGTCACAAACTAAGCCAAAAATTCAAAATATAAGGAGAGTTAAAAAGTTCAAAAACAAGAAAAACCTGAGAACTAAAACTAAAGAAAAACTGAAAACTTAAAACCTGCACAAAGAAAGAGGTTAAAGAAAATAAAGTTCCTGCACAAGAGAATTAGTGGTAAAATGATTCAAGCATTTGAATCTGAGTCATCCGAGGCGGAGTCCTCAGAGCTCGTGCAGCCCAGCTTCTTCAAAATTCCTTTAAGCATTCCCGAAATCGTAGAACACTCTTGTTTCATCTGATGTATGTCCTTGGACATCTTTCTGAGTCCTAGAGCCATTTTGTCTTGCTCTTGTTTGATGGAAGACTCCAGGTTTCACTTTTGGTCAATTCTTCTGGAAGTTGAGGAACGTTGTGTGACGATTGACGGAGCAGTCTTCCTTCATTCCGAGGAGATCTTCTTGGCAAAGAATGTGAATTGTCAAGAGGTTCATTGCTTGGCACATTCTTTTTCCTTGCTTGCTGCTTAAGTATTGAGGAAGACTTCAGTAGCTTCTTGTTCTTTAGGTAAACCTTATTTTCTTCATCAATACCTTGTTGTACGTCATCAAGAAATGTATCCCAATCTTCTTCGTCTTCAGATTCAGTATCAATTTGAGAGATATTCTTTGGATTCTCTTGACATGGTTCATTTATTTCAATACCTCGAGCTCGTCCAGGTCGTCGAGCGAGTCTTTTTCTTTTTAATATGGATGAAGAGGTCATTGGTGCTTTTCCTTTTTCCGTAGCAGTGGGCGGAGCCTTTTCCTTTGATGTCTCTGCACGGGCTTTCCCTTTCGATGCAACAGAGGTTTTCTGTGGCGATTTTCCAGGATGTGTTTCATCATCTGACAACTCATCCCAGTTGACTTCATCCTTTTTAGCCCTCTTGGGCTTGACAGTGTCTTTCGTATTTACCATAGCAGCCAGAAGGAGAATGATCCACGTGATCACCATTGCTATTGGTTTCTTGAGAAAAGAAATCCTGTGAGCAACAACTCAAGAACACATGAAAACTTGTTAATTTTAAAAAATTTGAAAAATTGTACCCAAACAATCATAATCATGTAGAGAGACTAGGAATCAAATTAGTTTTGCAAAAGGAAATTTTAAAAATAGATCAATTGCGTGATTTTGGAAAATTCCCATTATATGCCCTAAAACCGAATTTTCAGAAATCGAAGCCCAAAAATTCGTTAATCAAGAGAATACCTAGCATATAATCAAAACTAATCTACCCAGAGTTCTTATTTCAAAAGAGATTTGACCAAAAACCATTCACAAATGAAAAAGTTCTATGATTTCTACTTACGTTTTGAGTAAACAAGGAAAAACAGTGAAAAACCGAGATTTTGATCAATAAAACTTACTTGGAATCGAAGAACTCAAGTTTGAAAGGTTCCAAGATGGATGAAATCTAGTGAGAGAAGCTGTGGAAACTTAAGAACAAAAGATTGGAATAAAAGAAATCAAAATCCCTCTTGTTCTAATAAAACCCTAGCCGTGATCCGGATCGGATCGAGATTTCAATCCGGATCGGCTACCCGCAAGAAACACCTGCGTTCGGGATCCAGATCATTCATGTCCGATCCGGATCGGCTCCAACTTTTTCTTCAGAATAATTTAGAAAAATTCAATAAAATCCGGAAAAAGTATGTAAGCATTTTAGCACATCAACTTTAAACAAAAATCATCGTTTCATGTCAAGAGAAATAAATTATGTTAAATCTATCAATAACATTCAAATAATGACATGAAAATTTACAGAAATTAGAACCTTTAAAGTTGATCAAGTTCAAACACATCCATCATGATCTTATGAGTACGGCGTTTATCAAATCATTAAAATGATAAAGAAAATGAATTACCAAGATCAATAGATGTTTGAAATCCCAAATAAATTATATAATGTATCTAGTCAATCTGTTGAAGAGAGTGGCTCTTTGAGCATCTTTCATTTAAAAATCCCACCTTATACCAACCTTGAAATTTGACGGAGTCAAATATTTCAATCATGCATTTTATTTAATCAAAAATTACAAACCCATGCTTGGTATACATGTGGTAGCTGCACACAGTACTCGGACGACCGAGGTGGTAGCTCTTTCCTCCATGTGGTGGTAGTTTTCACACTCCTCATTGGGATGTAACTCTTTCCACATCTTTTGAGCATTTTACATTCCTTTGACTCCCCCTCAATTGGCTATCAATTAATTTAAGATATAAAGTATTCAACCAAGGATTGATCTCGAATTCATACTCAACCAAATAGTCAAATAAGATAAAAACAATACCAAGAGATCATTGAGAGAGAAATTGACTTTGATCAATTAAAAAATGTTTTAATTTAAATAAATGATCAATGCATCAACTGAATTATTATGATATCCAAAGCATAATAAATTCTAATTATATGAAAGGATGCAAGTAAAGTCAATAATACACATGCTCAATTAATGTACTATGTATAAACATAGATAAAGAACAAAAACACAAAAACAAAACCTAACCTAAGCAAAAGTTTCAAAAAGAAGTTTATTTCAAGGAAAGCATTCCAATTGCTTTACGCAAATGAATAAAACGTTTTTGATCCAAAGGTTTTGTTAAAATGTCAGCTAATTGATCTTCAGTTGAAATATATGACAGTTGAAGAGTATTTGATTCAACTAGCTCTCTAAGAAAATGATATCTAAGTTCAATGTGTTTTGTTCTAGAGTGCAACACAGGGTTTTTGGAAATGTTTATAGCACTAGTGTTGTCACAAAGAATTGTTACCGAAGTTGCTGAAATCCGGAAGTCGCTCAACACACTTTTCATCCAAATGAGTTGGGTTGAACAACTACCCGCTGAGATATATTCCGCTTCGGCAGTCGAGAGTGCAATGCAGTTTTGCTTTTTACTGTGCCATGCAACCAGGCAGTGGCCTAAATAAAAACATGCACCACTCGTACTTTTCCGATCATCCACAGATCCTGCCCAATCGGCATCTAAGTATCCAATAATATCTAGACTTGTTCCCATAGGATACCAAATTCCGAAATTTATGGTTCCTTTAATGTATCGGATGATCCGTTTCACCGCTTTCAGGTGAACTTCCTTTGGTGCAGATTGATATCTCGCGCAGATCCCAACACCAAAAGATATATCCGGGCGACTAGCCGTGAGGTAAAGTAGACTTCCAATCATACTCCGATAAAGTTTCTCGTCTACATTCTCACTAAAGATTCACTTCCTAATCCTTTATTGCTAGTTCCCATTGGAGTTGGAAAATCTTTACAATTTTCTAGATCAAACTTTTTGACCAACTCCAAAGCATACTTGGATTGACACAAATGGATGCCTTCGTCACACTGTTTCACTTGCAATCCAAGGAAATAAGTCAATTCGCCCATCATTGACATCTCAAATTCGCTTTCCATGGTTTCAGCGAATTTAGAAGCATCATTATCCTTTGTTGCTCCAAAAACAATGTCATCGACATAGATTTGTGCAACAATGAAGTTATTTTGATAATGCTTCACAAAGAGAGTCCTGTCAGCTCCCCCTCGAGTATAGCCCTTATCCAATAGGTGCTTTGTCAACCTTTCGTACCATGCTCGCGGTGCTTGTTTTAAACCGTAAAGAGCCTTTTTCAAACGAAAAACATGGTTAGGTAGTTTACAGTCTACAAAACCTTTCGGTTGAGCCACATAAACTTCCTCATTTAAAAACCCATTTAAAAACGCGCTCTTAACGTCCATTTGAAACAATTTTATTTTAAAATGACAAGCTATCGCGAATAATATACGAATGGACTCGAGTCTAGCTACAGGGGCGAAAGTTTCATCAAAGTCTATACCTTCTACTTGAGAGTAGCCTTGAGCAACTAAACGTGCTTTGTTCTTGATGATGGTACCATCTTCATTTTTCTTATTCTTGAAAATCCATTTGGTACCTATCACATTGTGTTGCTTTGGAGGCTTTGTTAATTCCCAGACTTTGTTTCGCTCAAACTGATGGAGCTCTTCCTGCATTGCTTTAATCCAGTAGTCATCCTGAAGAGCTTCATCGATGTTCTTTGGTTCGATCAAGGAAACGTAGCAAGCGAATCCACAAACCAACTGTCTCCGAGTTTTGACTCCTTGTGGGTCTCCAATGATGTTTGATTCAGGATGATCCTTGGAGATGCGTAACGTTTGTTGTAACGGAGTACTCGGAGGTACATGAGATGATTCCTGCACATCAGATAAACTTGAAGAACCATTAGATGCATCATTAATATTGGAAGTATTATCATGAGAAGATGCACTTACAGGAGTATCATCATCAAGAGAGATATCGAGGGTAGATTTTTCAGATGCAAAGTGAAAAGCTTCATCTACTTTAACATTTATAGATTCTACAATCGTTTTAGATTCCATGTTAAATACCCGATATGCTCTGCTATTTGTAGAATAACCCAAAAAGATCCCTTCGTCACTTCGAGAATCGAACTTACCAAGATTTTCGCGATCACGCAAATAAAACATCGACTCCCAAAGATACGAAAGTATTTGATATCCGGTTTTCTACTAAACCACAGCTCATATGGTGTATTTAAAGTTCCTGGGCGCAAATACACTCGATTAATGACATAGACAGCGGTGTTCACAGCCTCAGCCCAAAAATATAGCGGTAAATTCCGGCTATGAAGCATCACACGCGCCATCTCTTGAACAACCCAGTTTTTGCGCTCAACAACACCATTCTGCTGAGGTGTATAGGGTGCTGAGAATTCATGTTTTATGCCGTTGGAAGTGCAAAAATCAATGAATTTGGAATTAATGAATTCTCCACCTCTATCACTTCTAACACGAATGATCTTTTCATTCTTTTCAATCATAATACGATGGCAAATCTCATGAAAAGAATCAAACGTATCAGCTTTCTCTTTTAAAAATGCTACCCATGAAAACCTAGAGAAATCATCAACCAATAAGAAAATATACCATTTACCTCCCAAAGATGGTTGACGGGACGGCCCAAAGAAAGAAAAATAGTCTACATAAACTACACAATATTTAATCGTAGAAAGATTAAAGACAAGGAAATATTTCACCTTTGCATACCCAAACCTTTTGAGTTTTAGAGTATGTTGGCAATGCTTGAGAAATTTTCCTTGATGAAGACGTCTTGTATGATTGATCTTTTTCTTTTGTCATCGTCTTGTTTGAAGTACTACCAATGTTCTTTTCTTTTGAAAAGTCCTTCTTTGGTTTCCGGGGAGTGAACTCATTGGTAGCAATTGCAAGATGTGATTGATTTGATCTTTGAGCTCCAATCTTGCAATTTCTTTCAATGTGCCCTGCAAAATTACAACGAAAACATACCTTAGTGCTTGACGATCCCGAGGAGGGTGAAGTAGGCTTGTTGTCGTTGCTTGTCGTGAATTCCGGTGTCGGAGGAGGAGATACCGACGGAGGCACGAAAACTGTCCCAACCGAACTAAAATTGTGTGAGGACCTGGATCCCCACGTCGAGATTACTGGATCATCTACAGCTCCCGGAGGCCTGTGGCGTGTTGGTGGTATTTGTGCCCCAATTGGACATTAGTGTTGGGCTCAGCGTGTTTAATGGATCACGTGGGTGATCATTGGACTCCGTCGGATCGTTAGAAGTGGTTTCGCGCGCCAAGGATATTTAAATTGGACTCAGTGCGAAGTTTGGACCAAGGATTACCTTTCCGGATGCCTTCGGCAAATTTTGGAGTTGGAATTTGGCAAATCGGACTTCGGATTTGGATTCAGCGCGCGAAAACGGTTAAAACGGACTACCCACTTGTTATTTTTGGACTCTGGACACTGTTCACGCCGGAACAGTGTTTCCGGCGGCGGCGGCAGCGGCGGAGCGGCCGCAGGCGGCGCGGCGGACGGAGGCGCGGGCCGCCCGGTCCACGCGGCAGGCGTGCACCGGGGGCTGGACGCGTGGCGGCTCAGGAGTGGGCCGGTCCGCGGGGCGCGGTCCACGGGGGAGTGCGGGGCGCACGGTGCACCGGGCTTGGACACGTGGCAGGTTCGCATTGGTTCGGTCCACAGGATTTCGTGCACCGGGTTCTCTAGAAGGTGTCCCGACACGTGGCGTTCCCCGATTGGTGGGGCTACTGTGCGCGGCAGGTTGGCAGGCGGCGGCGTCAGGCGCACGTGGGCGCGGTCGGGCGGATTCCCGCGCTTGGGGAGGACACGTGTCGTCGTCCGCGGGTGGCCACGCGGCGCGACGGGTACGGCTGGAGCGGCTGTCGCCTGTTTGGCGGGCGACGTGGAGGCCTGGATGGGATTCGGGCGGCTACAGTGTTCGGGCGCGGGGGGTTTCGGGCTGCTACAGTGCGCGCCCGAAAACTCCCAGCGCCCGGAAACGGGGACTTATTCGGTATTTTCCCAATTGTTTCTGCTGCCTATAAAAGGCGATCCGAGCTCCCTTTCTTCCCTTTTTCCGCCATTTCCAAGCCTCATCTCGCCTGGGTGTCTTCAACAAAGATGATCCCCGAGTTTGGATGCATCTTTCTGCAAAGTTTTGGGATTTTTGGTGGCACGCTTATCGAGGTTTCTATTTTTACGGCGCGGCGCGACGCTCGTTCGTTTGTGGTCTTCTTCGTCGCGTTTTGGTGCGAGGACTCTCCCGGCCTACCCCGAGCACCTTTTTCAGTGATTCTTGCGCCGTTGGCTTCACGACAGGTAGGGCTATGTTTCCCATGTTTACTGGTTTTTTCCCATTCCGAGCTTTTCATGGGTCTTTCGGATCATCTTGTAACCCCTTTTTCTGGGCGGAGTTTTGGGACAGCGGTGCGGTATTTTGGCGATATCTTCGCGCACAGGCATCGGATTGGGGCGATTCAAGAGGCGATTTGCATCTACACATCACGAGGAATATGCCCAAATTTTCTTGGAATTTTCTGAATATTTCTCGAAGGTGAAGATTATCTGTGAACAGTAATTGTTGCTACAGTTTTTGAGTGTAGTTTGATTCGGGGTGGTTCCCTTGTCGGAATTGTTTCTCAGTGTAGGAAGCTCGGAATTGGACGTGCAGGTACTCGTTTCGAAGGTATCGACGCGAGGATTACTGTGGTATTTTTATTGGATTTTTCGGGGCACTTGCAGCAGGTGAAATATGCGCGGCTTTGGGACTGATTTTCAGATTGTGTATGTTTGGTTAGTTTTGGAATAAAAGTGTAATGTTGAGCGTTATTGTTGTGCCCAGGGGTGTCTTTAGCTGTTTGAAGCCGAGGCTTGCGCGACTTGTACCGTGGGTGATATGTTGGCAGATTTTGGACCGCGGGCGTCTACCCACTTCACCGACTTCAGGTTTGCCTTGGGTTAAGCGCTTCAGGTGGGTGAGCTTATTATCAGTAATTGTTTAAGGCAATGTTTATGTTGTGGCAAGTATAAGCCCACTTGTGGGGATGTCACCCCTCTATGACTGATGCATGCATGTGTAGGGTACATAGTCTATATTGGCAAGTAGGTAAGCTTGTTATTGATATTGGTATAAATGTTTGCAAGAATAGTATGTATGAGGTATACTGAGGACTTGCATGAGTTGGACATCTATGTGATGATTAGTGTAAGCTTACCTAGGATAATGTTACCCCATGAGATTATGTAACATGCCATGTTAGCACATAGCCTTTCTTGTGATGGATTATGCTTGGGACAGGATTTCGTAGCTATGTGCGGATTTGTACTCTGAGGAGTTATTATGATCATTCTATTGTTGAATCCCTGAGTTGTGGACAGGTCTAGTTTTGAGATTCCGGCATGTTGTTTATTCCTAAAGGAACTATTATTATGCTTTACCCCCTTTATTTCCTTGAGGACATTTGCATGCTTGTATGGTCATGTAGTTAGGCCATCTTTTACTGCTGCACTATTTATGGGAACTTGACTTAGGAGAAACCATGCTTTTCCTTTCTTCGCTTTTGCTAGTCAAGTGGTCAGTGCTGCTCGGGTTCGAGCAGGGGTCTGGATGGGGTAGTCAGGACTTCGCGTCTGGGACAGGTTGGTTTAGTTGTGGGGCTTTGCGGCAACCGCGGATATTGGGCGGTTGACCGGATGTTTCTCTATGCACCAGATTTGGGTGTCAGTTTTACTTAGTGGATGGAGTTTCCCACTTATCGTTCAGTTGCATCCGATTGAGGTCGGGTCTTTCCTTGATGGTTGAGTTTTTCCCCCTTTGATCAGATTGATGATCAAGTCCTGCTGTTTAGAGATACTGGTGATATTGATGACAGAGATGCTTTACTCGTGTGGGTAGCTCCCCTCGAGTGCCGCTCCGGAGTAGGCTTCAGACCGTGTTGGGTTCCGGTCAGACCGTGTTGGGTTCCGGTGAGACCGTGTTGGGTTCCGGTCAGACCGTGTTGGGTTCCGGTCATTTGGACAGAGCAGGCAGTGCCGGGTTTTATACCGGTTCATTCGATTGAGTTTATTTCGGTCAAATACTTTTATGGTTACACTCGTGCCTGGGGGCCGAGTGCAGACTGGTAGTTGAGTTTAGATCAGTGTTGGTATTGTTGAGAGCCGTCTGGTTGACGGTGGTCCCGAGTTGTTGCGAGTACTTTGACCGCTGTGTGAGAGGTTGAGCATCTTGATTCTACCCGTTCTGAGAGAGAGAGCGTGGACTTTGACCATAGCCTGCATGATCCTCTACTCGATAGCGAGCTAGTCCGTTTGGACGCCCTACGTAATTCCTGCCCGTCTTTGGGAGGTGGTCGTAGGTGGATGCAGGTTGACTGGACCAGATGTGGCAGTCAGCTCGATTGGGTCGTTGGTGCACTTTATGTGCTAGTGGTTGCATACCACTGTTTGGTTCTCCCCTTTTAGCCTTTAGTGAGGGGCAGGGTAGCTGTTGAGAGTTTCCAGCGTACTCATTTCAGTCTTATGACTTGGGTTAGTTCTTGTCTCTTGAGGACTTGGTGGGCAGACCGTCGGGTCTGGCGGTGGTACCCACTGAGAACTCCCTTTTTGGAGTAGTTCTCACACCCTTTGGGGGTTTCCCCCCTTTTTTTTTTTCTCTCCTCTCCTTTGTTTTGCAGAGTCTTAGCAGGTGTTGCCGACTCTGCGGTTGTTGATCGTGGCGAGGGAGTCGCGAGCTAGATCCCTACCCGTCGTTGGAGAGTAGCGGTACCCTTCTGAGGAGATCATCAGTAGATTAGCGGTTTCTTTTCCTCTTTTGAGAGACTTGTAGTGAGGATATTTTGTATTGAGAGACTGTACACTGTTGTATATAGTGGGTTACCTCCCGGCTGGGTTTAGAGCTTGTACTTGAGGATATTGTATTATTATTATTTTGGGAGGCAGACAGTGTTGTTTATTTCCAGTTGTACAGTGATTGATTTTAGTTACAGCAGATTTTCATTTATAGCTCTGATATCTGTTTAGTTATAGTACTTTTCTTGCAGGTAGGACGCTTCGCCTATGCAGGTTGGCATAGGTGGCGGATCTGTTTGGCGGGCCCGGGTCGCGGTTTCGACCCCGGGGCGTGACAAATTGTCTTCAGTTCGATTGTATCCGAGGCCGAACTTGTTTGATTGACCAAGACCAAGAAGCTTATCCAACTTACTCCTTCCTGATGAAAATCGCTGTAAGTCATCCTTGAGTTGGAGAATGGTCTCTGTCATTTCCTGATGACCTGTTTCTTTGATTTCAATACCCCGAGCTCGTCCAAGCCGTCGAGCAAGTCTTTTTCTTTTTGTTTTCACCGAAGTTTCTTCCATTGGAGCTTTGCCCTTTTCAGCAGCAGTGGGCGGAGCCTTTGCCTTTGCTGTCTCGGCAGGAGCTTTTCCCTTCGAAGCAGTGGGTGCAGTTGCTTCAACTTGCAACTCATCCCAATCGATTGATTCCGTCTCAGATTCTGAAGAGGGGGAAGTAGGTTTGTTGTCGTTGTTTGTCGTCAATTCCGGTGTCGGAGGAGGAGATACCGACTGGGGCACAAAGACTGTCCCAACTGAACTAAAATTGTCTTTAGTTCGATTGTATCCGAGGCCGAACTTGTTTGATTGACCAAGACCAAGAAGTTTATCCAACTTACTCCTTCCTGATGAAAATCGCTGTAAGTCATCCTTGAGTTGGAGAATGGTCTCTGTCATTTCCAGTTTTTCCTGTCGAGCCTCGCCGTTGAGCTTCAAGAAGTAATTCGCTTTGTTCACCATATCTACATAATTCTTCTCGAGTTGCTCATTGGACTCTTGAAGGGAAACATTTGCTTTTAACAGATTATCCCTTTCCACTTCAAGATCGGTCGAGAGAGAAGTTACCCTTTTTACTTCTACTTCGAGATCCTGTAATCTCCCTCTCAACCCCTTGTTTTGTTTAGCCAGTTTCTTTGAATCCCGTAAAAGTCTGTGGTAGGCTAAAACAAAATCTTCACCTTCAGAGTTACTTGATTCATCATCCGTTGCAGTTTTTTCAACCCGGGAGGAGTTGGACAATGAATCTGAAGTACTTGCCATTAAGCACATGAAGGGTGAAGATGTGGACGCGTGGAATGCCGTTGCGCTTTCTTCTTCATCACTTGAGGATGACTCATTTGACGTTGAGTTGTCATCCCATGTGACGACTTGCATCGCTTTCTTCTTCGACGGATTCTTAGTTTGACACTCCGTTGAGATATGGCCGTATCCTCGGCACTTGAAGCATTGGACTTGTCCTTCTGAACTTTTCTTATCCTTTGAAAAGTTCTCTTGCTTTCTTGACTTGTAACTTGAAATACCCTTGCCTTTCTTCGACTTTCCGAAGGATGGAGTTTTACTTGAATTACCCCTTCGAAAGTTGCGGCGAAACTTCCTTGTCAAGAGAGCGAGCTGCTTCTCAAATTCCTCCATAGATAGGTTCTCGTCATCGTCTGAGGAGGATGAATCCGTGTCTTCTTCCTTTGTTGTTTTCAAAGCATAATCTGAAGACTTAGAAGAGGATGCCTTTCCCGAAGAATAGTTAGTAGTAAATGTCATTTCATAAGTTTGTAATGAACCAACTAGTTCTTCTACACGCATTTCGTCCGGGTGTTTAATAGTTTCAATGGCTGTAACCTTTGGGCGAAATCGTTCAGGAAGAGTTCTTAAGATCTTTCTTACAACCTTAAATTCTGGAATCTTCTCTCCCAGGTTAGCACATGAGTTTACGATGTCTTGCAATCGTGTATAGTAGTCCGTGAAAGATTCATTTTCTTCCATGAAAATAGAGTCAAATCTGCTCGTAAGCATTTGCAGCTTTTGAATCTTCACGAGGTTAGTTCCCTCATGTGTAACCTAAAGAACATCCCAGATTTCTTTCGCAGTCTCACATGCCGAGACGCGAGAGAATTCAGTTTGAGATAAGGCATTAAAAATAGCATTAATTCCCTTGCCATTGTAAGAAAATGAATCTAACTCTTCCTTGGTCCACTTCGACCTAGGTTTGATGGTGCGAACATCACCAATAATTTCAGTTGGATTAGACCATCCTAATTCAATTGATTGCCACACCCATTCGTCGATGGAAATTAAAAAGGCTTTCATCCGTACTCTCCAGTACGCATAATTTGTTCCATCAAAGAATGTGGGTCTGTTGATGTTTCCACCTTCAACCATTGTTTACAACCCTATTCCCGCTCTGATACCACTTGATAGGTTATATGTAATAATGGATCTAAATAGGGGAAAAAACACCTAGAGGGGGGTGAATAGGTGTAAATAATAAACACTCAAAAAATCATTGCGCAATAAAAACCCAATGCGGAAATATAAATGAACACACAAGATTTTTACGTGGAAAACTCCAAACCGGAGTAAGAAACTACGGGACCGATAACACGGTGAAATCCACTAGAATTAAACACGTACAAGGTGATATACCGTACTCACAGACGACTCAACCTTTTCCATACGCTCCTAGTTGATCTTCTCCGCTCGCTCCGCAACGCGTCTCGAATCCACGATCTGCGTCCAACGCCGAATCCACGGCGTCCAACGTCGAGTCCACGACGTCTGACCGAATCCACGGTCTTCACCCAGTAGCACGCTTCGAATCCACGAACGTACCTCGCTCCGAATCCACGAGAGCGGTTGCACCTTGAATCCACAAGGCCACGCGAGTCCACGCGCCGATTTTGGGGTAAATCGTTGTTTTTGGGTGGTGATGATCCGCCGAATACTTAGATCAAAGATAGATAGGAAATACCATCTAAGTATTCATTAGTTTGATTCAACTCAAGATGTGAGTATGAAAACCTAGAATCAAACTAATCAATATAGATGAAGAAACATAGAGTAATATCTAATGATTTCCTTTCTTCTCTATATGTGGATCTTAGGCCGTATAATATGATATTTGATTATGACGGCTCTATGTGGATTATCTGGATTAACCCTAGAAAAAGAATCATAGGGTCTATTTATAGGTTAGAAACCCTAGGAAGAAGATAAGGATTCAAAAACTGTCGTTTCTGGAAATTTTCACGACGGCGATCCGGATCGGATTAGCTGTGATCCGGATCGTCGTAACGAGTCAGGCAATTCCAGAGAAACAGGGTTCGGGATCCGGATTGTAATTCACGATCCGGATCGTTCATGTATTTCAGCAAATTCCCATGTTCGGGATCCGGATCGAAATGACTATGATCCGGATCGGATTTGCCAATGAACAAGCACCCTTCGGGATCCGGATTGGACTGTCTGATCCGGATCCTGAACATGTCCCATGTCCAGTTCTTGATTTTTATGTGATAAAAAATTCTTCCAAGTGTTTCTACACTACAAGAAGTATTCGGATCACCAAAAATATTTAGTTAAACTTACCTGATCCTTTTGAATTCTTCTTTCTTGAGATTGAGGTATATGATCCAAACTTCATTCATCTTCAATCTTCAAGACTTAACACTTTCACGAAATACGCCAAAACAAAATCCGTAACAGTATCAACCAGGGCGTCCCATCGGACTATCTCAATCTCACGCAAAGTGACCCCATGGTAACTCGGCCAGGGGTATCAAGCGACCACTAGTATATGAACTAGGCGCATCATCATCTCATAATCACATGGACCCGGGGCGTAACTCGAGGGGAGCGACCCCAACGAGCTCAAGTATCTCATCTGTCTCAGTAAGCGGCATATGCAGGCCATAATCCACGATCAAACAGATCGGTAACTCGAATACCCAAAAACCATCACTCAGTCGGAGAACCTTCCACTACTCAATCTCACAACACTAACTCACTAAAAGAAGGTACTACACAGCTGGGACCGCCGTCACTCCAAACGGCTCCCAAAAAGACACCCCACTCATAGGCGAGAAGAACCGACTGACGCAGCAAAGGTCCGAGAATCCCGTTACGCCGGTGCCTAGAACCCCAATCAAACAAGAACAGACTCTAGGCTCAGCCTATCGAAGTTCTCGATCCTTTACCGTTCGGGGATTCGGCCCCTCTCGGTTAAAGTGGGAAACCAACTCAACACACCAAACTCACGGGCTGGAGATGCTCAACAGCCAGAACCGCGAAGGGTCCGAAAACCCCGGGAAACTAATACCTACGACCCCAATGAAACAAGAACAGGCTATAGGCGTAGCCTCCATTGTTTTCGACCCAAGAATGAAATCAACCCTTAGAACCCAGATCACTCACCCCGGCCGGGCGAGGAAATTTCGGAGAAAAGATGACCTTTATTATAAAATATCATTTCCACTCAACCCCCTTGGGGTGAGGATAAAATTGCCCCTTTTTTAAAACCGTCTTGAATTGAGAAAACCAACTTTTATAGATTTTAGTTCTTGAAAACTCAGTTAAAAATAAGTTTATTTTCTGAACTCCCAAGGGTTGATGCCGACGCCCAATCAAACAAGAACAGGCTCCGACGACCACTAGAAATTCGGAAGGAAAATACTGATTTACTAAAATCATGAGTGTCCAAAAACGTTCGGGGTTCAAGGTCCTGATAACACACGTGCACCACGATCACAACATGGTGGTGATGAGTAAAACGGAGAAATGACCAAAGACCCGGGACCACCGTTTACCCAAAACGGTTCCCAAAACACTAACACTGGCCTAACACAGCCACCAGACCCCACTCAGCCCCCAGGCCCGAGTGCAACACCCGTCCCACAATACCCTGACCACTCGGCCCACTACCCGGGCGAGGAACTCTATGTCCAGAAGAAATGCAATGTGTGGGATGTCTAAAGCATAAAAGAACCTAGCCCAAATTAAGGTTCTCTATTGGTCTGGTTAAACACATGCAACATATGACGGGGGTACTATTTAAAGTTCCAATGAAACACTTAAACTAGCATGCAAAATCCTATCATAATAGAATTAGAAAGAAGTCCGCAGACTTGGAGAGAAAAAAACCAACCCACCTCGGTTTGCCACCAATTGCTCGTAGACACTTGCAATTGGCCTCCACGTGATTCCCTTGCCTCCACGTGGTCCGCACGCAAAACGATGCCCGCTGCCGAAGTCCGCATGCAAAACGGAGTCTGCACGCAAAACGGAGCACGCCGCCGGAGTCCACACGCAAAACGGAGCATGGTGCCGAAATTCGCACGAGAAACGGAGTCCGCACGCAAAACAGAGCACGCCGTCGGAGTCCGCACGCAAAACGGAGCACGGTGCCTGAATACGCACACAAAACAAAGTCCGCACGCAAAACGGAGCACGCCGCCGGAGTCCGCACACAAAACGGAGCACGGTGCCGAAATTCGCACGCAAAACGGAGTCCGCACGCAAAACGGAGCATGCTGCAGGAGTCCGAACGCAAAACGGTGTAGTAAAACACGGTCCCTAACACGCGTAAGAGCAAGGGGTCAAATCCAAAGTCCAAAAGGACGCCTCAAAACTGTGCCAAAAACACCGCAAAATCAACACGCGAGACCTACCTTGACAGCGTCGCGCCGCCTAACCGGCCTATTGGAACACCTCGCGCGCTCCGCGAGGTCCACGGCGCACCGCCGCACCCCACGAAATTCCTTCCCTCACTCCCTCTTGGTGCTCTGTTGGAGAAGAAAGGGAAGAAGAGAGGAGAAATGGTGCTCGGGTGGAGAATAAAGAAAAAAAGAAGAAGAGAAGGAGAAGGAGGAGAAAGGGTGGTCCATTGGACCCACCCCACGGTTCCCCCCAATGGGGAACCGCCAAGTGGCGGTCCACCACAAGGGGCGCGCGCACCAGGACCAGGCGCGCGCCCCCCCGCCACGCGGCGCGCGTCCCGCGCGCCACGCCGGCGCGGCAGCCCGCGCGCCACACGGGCGCGCGTTACACCGCGCCACACAGGCGCGGGACACCCCGCGCGCCACACGGGCGCGCGCTCCCCGCGCCCGCGCGGGCGCAAATGGGGGCCTGCCATGTGGCGGCCCCCGCGCTGACCCGCGTAGGCAGGCGCGTTTTCCCAACGCGCTAGCTGCGCCACCCTCGCGCAGAACGCCCCACGCCATACCTCGGGATCCGCGCACGCACCTCGGGATCCGCGCACACACCTCGAAAAACGCGCGCATCATCCTGGCTCCGAAAAAAACAAGTAAATAGTCCATTCTCAACGATTTCGCGCGCTGAATCCAAATCCGAAGTCTGTTTTGCCAAATTCCAACTCTAAAAATTGCCGAAGGCATCCGGAGGGTGATCTTTTATCCAAACTTTGCCCTGAGTCCAATTTTGACATCTGTGTCGCGCGAAACCATTTCTAAACATTCGACGGGTCCTCCAATTCCCACGTGATCCCTTTTTAAGCCCGAAATCCATCAATTGTGTCCAAATTGCGCACAAACACCACCGAGACACCACACAGGCCACCCAAAAGCTGCCAAACCACCAGCAAACCCAACGCGGGGATCCGGGTCCCCACACCCTCCCCCACTAAAAGAAAGTTTCGTCATCGAAACTAACACGACTCAAAAGGGGAGTTCCAAAGCCAAAGGTAAGTATCCATCAACACCATCTCCAGCTCCCCAGTCGCTACGCACACTCCGCGAAGCGAGTCCACACGGCTAGGAGTCCAAAAGCTGGAAAAACCCCACGAATTCCAAAGGACAGAGGACAAGGAAGAACGACCAACTCTACTCGTCCAAAACTACATGAATTACGCCAACACAACCAACAAGAAGGATAAAGGCCCCACTAGCAGGAAAGTCGTCAACCCCAACTCTCAATTTAGAAAAACGGCTGAAATTAACAAAAAGTCCGAAAATTCCGAAAGGACCAGTGCCTTCCCCCCAATCAAACAAGAACAGGTTCGAGCACCGTCTCCATTTCTGGAGCAGTCTTTCGAAGTTTTCGTCCTGTTCGAAAATTTCAACACAAGGGCGAAACAAATGGAGAGAAGTGTTGAAATTGTTCCTGCCGCGGCTACAAAACGGAAGCCACGATCTAACCGTGACCCCTAAGGACACAACCTCACGTCCTAATCGTCACCTATGATCCAAAAGTAGCACCTAACCCCAAGCCGCTGAAGCCACAGCTGTAGGAAGGATACCCCGGCAACCCGAGAGAATGAACTCCCCCTAGTCCAACTCGCGGAAAGGTCACTGATCTCATTCCACTATCAGCAGTTGCGCGATACCGCACCAACTGGTCCATCCTGTGTGCTCAATCTGAGTCGGGGAGCTGTTACAGAATCGTAGCACCTACCGGTATAATTCCAAATCTCAACTGTACTGGACATGATCCACAAGGTTCCCCCACATGCACAACACCAACAGGAATCTGCACCTTTAGTGCACGTGGTAACAACTCTACCTCCAGTCCAGGCAGGAAAGCCAAAAACACACAACTCAAACTGCTGTAAAGAAATCATGCCCGCGACAACCTGGTCCATTGCCGTAGCGCCCTCCAACCGGGCGGTACAGACTCATCCGCTAGATGTAGGTGGTCGTCGCTCAGTCTGCCCCGACGTCGTGGCCCCATCTGCCTGGCGGTAAATCGGAGGAGCTCCTTCATCCCGAAGAGGTAGCGGGGGTGCCGTCGCAAGCGGTATTGCCGTAAGCACTGCTCGAGGGCATGCTGTCTGAAAATGTCTCGACTGTCCACACGAAAACATCGCCCCTGCCTGTGGTCACACTGGGGTGACAAATGCGGTCCTCCGTAGATAACCAATCCATGCTACCGCCGCGCCACTCTGATGTAGGTGCTGATGCTGCCATCGGGGTCCACCCGATCCCTGGCATTTCTGAAATCCGCTATCCAGGAAAAAGAATTCAGAGATGCCTCTGCCGACCGATCTATGCTCCATCACCCAACACGAAGCTCAAAAATCCAGAACTCGCCTCTGGCGGCAGATCCCTATCCAATGGGACTGCAACGCCACGCTCCATCGAAGCGTCAATATCCGTAACGGAGGGACCAACTAAACTGAAAGGTATCCTAGCGCAATCCACTCCCAATCACACATATCCTATGCGCCTCGTCCCTCGAAACCTGGAGCGCGCAGTTCAACCACTGTGTCACGCCCCGGGAGGTCTTAGTATAAGCGAAAAAACGTGTATTATATATTTTTTTTTCTTCACACGTGAAGATCAACCTCGCCCCTGGTGCGCGACAGACCGCCACATATACAAATTCACTCTGCAATAGGACAGAGTCTCCTTTGTATATGCACGGCGTCCCATTTACAATACCAACCATCAACCATACAGTCGTCATCAAACCTAGAGCAGGAGAAGTAATTACCTACGGTTTTGCAAACGGTGTCCACCCGACACCCAATTTTTTTAAAATAATTACACATCCAACAAGAGAGCGGCGACATCGTTTGGAAAGGATAAATCCAGAGGTTTACAAAATCTGTGCCCACACGGCACTCTGCTTTTGAAAACGTTTTCGCAATCATTTTTATGATGATAAAAACATGCCGCGCCCGAAATCACGAAAGTATGTCTAAACCGTAATAGTACATCCAATCCACAGTGCTAACTATAACTAACATGATCCACAGATGCAAATTAAACTAACAGTAGTTAAGAAAGAACTGAGATAAATCCAAGGAACAACGAGTAGAAAGCCTCCCACGACTACGGTCCTCTCGACGCAGTCTCACCACCATTCCGACTAATGTCCCTAGTCAAACCTGTCACGGAGTGGGTAAAGTCAGTGACAAAAAAAGTAGATGTCTTAACAATTAACGTTGAATCAAAAACAAACCGATTAAACCGGAACCTTTCGCTAAAACCCTGTTACAAAATAAGCTGGGCTCCATCCCCAGAGTACCTGTCGGAGAGACGGAAGTCTCCCCTCGTGCACAGTCACATTACCCCCATGATGCTTTTAACCCCTTCACGGAGCTAGTGCGGCTCCTTAGCTGTCGTGAAGAGGTCCCGACCCCATACACGTGGGGCACACGGGTCACTCGGACCACTTCTCCAGAAAAGTACACCCATGCGGAGGCCAATCCGCCTGTGTACGTGCAGCATCCAAAACCGAAATTGCCGGTGTCGGCGTGTGATAAGCCCCGCGACCGCAGCCACCACAATTATTAAACAAAAGTATTCATGCGAAGGTATAATAGTCCATCTTCTTTATTAGACAAGTTAACGAGCCTTTTACGATGATATGGTGCACTTACTGCACTCGTTGCACTTATAGCAAGGGTACCCACCTGGTTGCGAGGGAATCGGAGCACCCGGATCTTTCGCACACTCCCGTTGCGTATCTGGACCTAAGAAGAGTCCATAAGGGTAGCCAAAGTCAGAACCACGCACTAATTCTACAAAACGAAAGCCCGACATTACCCGTCCGACGGAAACCCAAGGAAACCGTCAAACCCGTCGATCAACGGATTTCCCCCGCGCAGCCGTCGCCGCCTTCCGGAACCCCGCGCCGCCCGAACCCATGCGGCGGCCCTCCGCGAGCAGCGCCCGGGCGGGTGTGGTCTGCGCGGCGCCCACACGGGTGCGGCCCGCGCGGTGCCCGTGCGGCGCCCGCGCGGGTGCGGGCCCGCGCGGCGCCCGCTCGGTGCCCCGCGCGGGTGCAAATCCCGCGCGGCGGCCGCGCGGTGCCCGTGCGGCGCCCCGCGCGGGTGCAAATCCCGCGCGGTGCCCGCGCGGGTGTGACCCGCGCGGCGCCCGCGCGGTGCCCCGCGCGGGTGCGACCCGCGCGGCGCCCGCGCGGTTACGATCCGCGCAGCGCCCGCACGGTGCCCGCGCGGCTCCCGCGGTTGCCGCTCGCGCGATGCCCTAGCGGTATCGCGCGTCTCCGCCGCCCGTGTCGTGCCCTAACTTGCGCAACGACGGCGGCGGCGGCGGAGATGACGGAGACGACCGAAACCCTAAACAAAAACGTAAAAGAAGATCCCGAAAAACCACAACAAGGATTCACTCACCGGATTAATCCACGGGGAAGTCGTCCGATCGCGCTCTTGTCTCCGGCTCGTTGTTCGGGGTGATCGAACTCCTTCGTTTCCTTCCTTTTCTCCTTTCTTTCCTTCGGCTAGGGTTCCGTCTTTTTCTTTTCTTTCTCTTTCGCGTTCTTTCTTTTCGGCTAGGGTTTTCTCCTCTTTTTTTTTTTTGTACGTATTAATTCAACCCCTTTTAAATCCTAGTCGCCGATTAATTAATTTTCCAAATTAATTAATCATAGAAAATAAAAACCCCAAATTTAATTTCACGTAACCGATTAATTAATCCCTTAATTAATTAATCACACGGAATACCCAAATTCCCCTAAAAAGCATGCCGGATATTTTACGCGGATTTCGATGCACGCCTTAAGTCATAGCGATCTTAGAAACCCCATTCCGGGAGATTCTTACATCGAATTCCCGATCCGATCGCACCATCGGTCTTCGTTTTCCGAGCCCTTCAACGGAAAAATACCCGCACCGCACACTGACCGAGTTTCAAACATTAAATAATTTTATTCACTTAAGGGCATAAATAATTAACATGTGAGTCACAATTAGCCGTAAAAGCCGAATCACTACACCACTCACACTTTATAAAAAGTTTCGTCCCCGAAACTTAAGTACAAACCTCACCAAACAACCCGGGAAAACATTCCCTCATTCTCGATTCCAGTTCCCATGTCGCTTCGCGTTCCTCGTGGTTGCTCCACTGGACCTTTACGTAGGGAATAGTTCGATTACGCAACCTCTTGTCCTCTCTTGCCAAAATCCGCACTGGCGTCTCCTCGATGCTCAAATCCTCACGCAACTCGATGGTGGAAGCATCCAAGGCATGAGAGGGGTCAGCGAGGTACTTCCGGAGCATTGAGACGTGGAACACGTTGTGGACTCGTTCGAGGTTCGGTGGCAAGGCTAACCGGTACGCCACTGGACCCACGCGTTCTAGGATCTCGAATGGTCCCACGTACCTCGGACTTAACTTTCCTTTGAGGCCGAAACGTCGGTTTCCTTTGGATGGTGAAACTCGGAGCAATACATGCTCACCTACCATGAACTCTAAGTCTCGTTGTCTCTTGTCCGCGTAACTTTTCTGTCTGCTCTGGGCGGTCAGTAGTCTTTGTCTGATCAATCGCACCTTCACCTCGGTCTCCTCCACCAAGTCTGGGCCCAAAAACTTACGCTCACCCAAGTCATCCCAGCATATTGGAGACCGACAGCGGCGCCCATACAGAGCCTCGTATGGTGCCATCTGGATACTGGCTTGATAGCTGTTGTTGTAGGCGAACTCCACGAGGGGTAGGTATCGCGACCACCCTTCGCCCAAGTCCAAAACGCACGCTCGAAGCATGTCTTCCACAATCTAAATCACCCGCTCTGATTGCCCGTCGGTCTGTGGGTGAAACGCCGTACTAAAATGCAACTTGGTTCCCATCGCTTGTTGCAGGCTCCGCCAAAAGTTTGACACGAATCGCGTGTCTCTGTCCGACGTAATAGATGTCGGTACCCCATGCAACCTTACTATCTCATTGATGTACGTTTGTGCCAGTCGTTCCCGAGTCCACGTTGTGTGTATGGCCAGAAAGTGGGCCGATTTCGTCAAGCGGTCCACAATGACCCATATCGCGTCGTGTCCTTGTGGCGATCTCGGGAAACCGGTCACAAAATCCATGGTAATCCTTTCCCACTTCCATTCGGGCACCGGTAGTGGTTGCAACTTTCCCGTCGATCGTTGATGCTCGGCCTTCACTCGTTGGCATACCAGGCAGTGTGCCACAAATCGAGTCACATCTTCCTTCATCTTGGGCCACCAGAAGGTCTGTTTAACGTCCTTGTACATCTTCGTTCCCCCGGGGTGCGCCACATAGGGAGCGGTACGCGCCTCCCTCAGAATTTTCTCTTTGAGCTCCGGTAGATCCGGCACACAGATTCGTCCTCGAAACCGTATCGTGCCATCGGAGCTTACTGCGTAATCGCCCTCCTGGTCGGCGGTTATCCTGCCTCGTACCAGCTGGAGTTGGTCATCGGTCGACTGCCCTTCAAGAATCCTGTCCAGCAGGGTGGGCCTGACCACTAGAGCCAGAAGTTGTGCAACCGTGCCCGCCGGTACCACCTCCAGTCTTAACCGCGAAAATTCCGCAATCAGACATTCTTGCTGGGTGATAGCATCTACACCTGCTTCCTCGGCCTGCCCCTTGCGACTCAAGGCGTCGGCTACCACATTTGCTTTTCCCGGATGATAGTGGATCGTCATGTCGTAGTCTTTCAGTAGCTCGAGCCACCGCCTTTGTCGCAAGTTTAGCTCCTTTTTGGTGAAGAGGTACTTGAGACTCTTATGATCAGAGTACACGTTGCAGTGTGCTCCATACAAGTAATGTCTCCATAGCTTGAGGACGAACACAACCGCTGCGAGCTCCAAATCATGCACGGGGTAATTCCGCTCATAATCCTTGAGTTGCCTTGACGCATAGGCTATAACCCTTCCCCGTTGCATAAGAACTTCTCCCAGTCCGTTCCGCGACGCATCGCAAAATACTTCATAACCCTCCCCCGGTTCTGGTAAGGCGAGAATCGGGGCCCGCGTCAATCTATCCTTGAGCTCCTCGAAACTCTTCTGGCACTGATCCGTCCAGATAAACTTCTCCCCCTTTCGAGTTAAACGATTCAAGGGGGTGGCTATCTTAGAGAAGCCCTCCACGAAGCGCCGGTAATACCCGGTTAATCCCAGGAAGCTTCGAACCTCCGTCACCGTTGTCGGTCGGGGCCAGTCCGTCACCGAGTCTATCTTCCTTGGGTCCACCGCGACTCCGGACGCCGAGACTACGTGCCCCAAGAAATCCACCTTACGGAGCCAAAACTCACACTTTTTGAGTTTGGCGTAGAGTTTCTGTTCCCGTAAGGTCTGGAGGACTGTGCGCAGATGTTCTTCATGTTCCTCATCTGTACGGGAATAGATGAGGATATCGTCGATGAAGACCACCACGAATAAATCCAGGAAGGGTTTGAACACCCTATTCATCATGTCCATGAATACTGCCGGGGCGTTAGTGAGCCCGAAAGGCATCACTGTAAATTCGTAGTGGCCATAGCGAGTCCGGAAGGCCGTCTTGGGGACGTCCTCCCCTTTAACCCTGAGCTGATGATAGCCTGACTGCAGATCAATCTTTGAAAACACCGTTGCCCCTTGCAGTTGGTCGATTAGGTCGTCGATCCTTGGCAGGGGGTACTTATTCTTAATGGTGGCCTTGTTTATTTCCCGGTAATCTATGCGCAACCGGAGGCTTCCGTCCTTCTTCCTCACGAACAGGACGGGCGCGCCCCATGGTGACGCGCTTGGTCTGATAAAACCTTTATCCAAAAGGTCCTCCAGCTGTGCCTTGAGTTCTTTCAACTCAGCGAAGGCCATCCTGTACGGTGCCTTGGTGATGGGCTTGGTGCCCGGGAGTAGTTCAATAGGGAAGTCAACTTCTCGTTCGGGCGGCATCCCAGGGAGTTCCGCCGGAAATACCTCTGGAAAATCCCTTACGACTGGGATGTCGTGCCTAACCTAGATTATGGACCCACGCGACCAAACGATCTCTTGGGTCCTTAATCGCTAGGTGGAGGGGTGGGTCCTAATTAACCCTTACATAACCCAAAACCCTTGCCAGGAACACCAGGGGCCTCCTGTGCCCGAATCCCACCCGCGCGCGCAGGCTGGGAAGGGTTCGACAATTTCCTACGGGTTTCCTCCCTAAGCCGCGCTAGGCACGTCAGGGAGAAGGGAAGGGATAAGGCAATGGGGGTAGAGAGAGGGTCTGACGGGGGGGGGGGTAGTAGGCTAAGGTGTAACCGGTGTCCTTAAACTAAGAGAAGACAGAAGTTACCTGCTGTTACTTGTTCTGGGAGGTCGCGTTCTCCACTGTAGTAGTCCGGGGGATCCGTCCACAGCCCTCGGGCCAGCGTCGCACGGCGTGTTGGGGTAGGGACTTAGCGTCTGAGGAGTCTGTGGAGTGCTGGTCGCTGGGCAGGTCTTTTCGCTGAACGGGAGCTGCAACTTTCTTTGTTTCGTTGGGTCGCGGCGCCGGGGGTCTAGTGACAGCCGGCTTCCGGGGGCACGAGAAGCGTGAGTGACCCGGCTTGCCGCACTTGAAACAGTGGTCGTCCCTCCAGGGGCAGCTCATAAGTCGGTGTGCACCGTCGCATATGACGCACGGCTTCCATTGTGGTTCGGGTCCCCTCTTTGTTGTTTGCCACGCATTCCATTCTGTCCTTGGGCGTTTAGACGCCCGTTCGTCCTTGGAGGGGCCCCCCGTCGAACCGGGGTGGTGAAATCTTTGACCCCAACGGAAACCGGGGTGACCCTGCCGAGCTCGAGCCTCGGCGAGTTCTCGCTCAGCCTGCATGGCCAGGCCGACCGCCTCTTGGAAAGTGGGGTAACCCGCCGGCGGCATTCCCCGGTAGGCGTCGTTCCTGGCGTCTCGCTGGGTGCGGTCGATACCCTCGAAGTCTTGAGTCAGTAGGCATAGGCGCTCAGTGAGAGTTAACAGTTGCCCTGCCACGTCACGTAGCTGGTTTCGGAGCAAGCGATTGGCTGCGGCTGCGGGATCCATCCTGTCCGTTTAAAAGAGTTAGCGCTCGGTAGCCGAACCCTGGTCGTCGTTCGCCGTAAACAAAGAAGCCGCGTTAACTCTATCATTATCACCCTAGCACCTTGACTTACAACGCACTTATATTAAACCCCGTTTCCCCGTACTCTCACGTACTACCGCACCTATTCCTTGGTTATCTCGTGTCCCAATTTGCTTGTGGCATCATACACTGTGGATGTGGATCTCCGACTACTGTGGTTATGGTTGCTTTTCTCTGATACCATATAATCTGTCACGCCCCGGGAGGTCTTAGTATAAGCGGAAAAACGTGTATTATATATTTTTTTTTCTTCACACGTGAAGATCAACCTCGCCCCTGGTGCGCGACAACCGCCACATATACAAATTCACTCTGCAATCGGACAGAGTCTCCTTTGTATATGCACGGCGTCCCATTTACAATACCAACCATCAACCATACAGTCGTCATCAAACCTAGAGCAGGAGAAGTAATTACCTACGGTTTTGCAAACGGTGTCCACCCGACACCCAATTTTTTAAAACAATTACACATCCAACAAGAGAGTGGCGACATCGTTTCGAAAGGATAAATCCAGAGGTTTACAAAATCTGTGCCCACACGACACTCTGCTTTTGAAAACGTTTTCGCAATCATTTTTATGATGATAAAAACATGCCGCGCCCGAAATCACGAAAGTATGTCTAAACCGTAATAGTACATCCAATCCACAGTGCTAACTATAACTAACATGATCCACAGATGCAAATTAAACTAACAGTAGTTAAGAAAGAACTGAGATAAATCCAAGGAGCAACGAGTAGAAAGCCTCGTATGACTACGGTCCTCTCGACGCAGTCTCACCACCATCCCGACTAATGTCCCTAGTCAAACCTGTCACGGAGTGGGTAAAGTCAGTGACAAATAAAGTAGATGTCTTAACAATTAACGTTGAATCAAAAACAAACCGATTATACCGGAACCTTTCGCTAAAACCCTGTTACAAAATAAGCTGGGCTCCATCCCTAGAGTACCTGTCGGAGAGACGGAAGTCTCCCCTCGTGCACAGTCACATTACCCCCATGATGCTTTTAACCCCTTCACGGAGCTAGTGCGGCTCCTTAGCTGTCGTGAAGAGGTCCCCACCCCATACACGTGGGGCACACGGGTCACTCGGACCACTTCTCCGGAAAAGTACACCCATGCGGAGGCCAATCCGCCTGGGTACGTGCAGCATCCAAAACCGAAATTGCCGGTGTCGGCGTGTGATAAGCCCCGCGACCGCAGCCGCCACAATTATTAAATAAAAGTATTCATGCGAAGGTATAATAGTCCATCTACTTTATTAGACAAGTTAACGAGCCTTTTACGATGATATGGTGCACTTACTGCACTCGTTGCACTTATAGCAAGGGTACCCACCTGGTTGCGAGGGATTCGGAGCACCCGGATCTTTCGCACACTCCCGTTGCGTATCTGGACCTAAGAAGAGTCCATAAGGGTAGCCAAAGTCAGAACCACGCACTAATTCTACAAAACGAAAGCCCGACATTACCCGTCCGACGGAAACCCAAGGAAACCGTCAAACCCGTCGATCAACGGATTTCCCCCGCGCAGCCGTCGCCGCCTGCCGGAACCCCGCGCCGCCCGAACCTATGCGGCGGCCCTCCGCGGGCAGCGCCCGCGCGGGTGTGGTCCGCGCGGCGCCCGCGCGGCGCCCACACGGGTGCGGCCCGCGCGGTGCCCGTGCGGCGCCCGCGCGGGTGCGGGCCCGCGCGGCGCCCGCTCGGTGCCCCGCGCGGGTGCAAATCCCGCGCGGCGGCCGCGCGGTGCCCGTGCGGCGCCCCGCGCGGGTGCAAATCCCGCGCGGCGGCTGCGCGGTGCCCGCGCGGCGCCCGCGCGGTGCCGCGCGCGGGCGCGACCCGCGCGGCGCCCGCGCGGTGCCCGCGCGGCTCCCGCGGTTGCCGCCCGCGCGATGCCCTAGCGGTATCGCGCGTCTCCGCCGCCCGTGTCGTGCCCTAACTTGCGCAACGACGGCGGCGGCGGCGGAGATGACGGAGACGACCGAAACCCTAAACAAAAACGTAAAAGAAGATCCCGAAAAACCACAACAAGGATTCACTCACCGGATTAATCCACGGGGAAGTCGTCCGATCGCGCTCTTGTCTCCGGCTCGTTGTTCGGGGTGATCAGACTTCTTCGTTTCCTTCCTTTTCTCCTTTCTTTCCTTCGGCTAGGGTTCCGTCTTTTTCTTTTCTTTCTCTTTCGCGTTCTTTCTTTTCGGCTAGGGTTTTCTCCTCTTTTTTTTTGTACGTATTAATTCAACCCCTTTTAAATCCTAGTCGCCGATTAATTAATTTTCCAAATAATTAATCATAGGAAATAAAAACTCCAAATTTAATTTCACGTAACCGATTAATTAATCCCTTAATTAATTAATCACACGGAATATCCAAATTCCCCTAAAAAGCATGCTGGATATTTTACGCGGATTTCGATGCACGCCTTAAGTCATCGCGATCTTAGAAACCCCATTCCGGGAGATCCGTACATCGGATTCCCGATCCGATCGCACCATCGGTCTTCGTTTTCCGAGCCCTTCAACGGAAAAATACCCGCACCGCACACTGACCGAGTTTCAAACATTAAATAATTTTATTCACTTAAGGGCATACATAATTAACATGTGAGTCACAATTAGCCGTAAAAGCCGAATCACTACACACTGCAAAAACTCCCTAGCACAGGGAGGCTCTCAAATAATCTCTCCATCACCACCAACCCCAATTCTACCAACAAGGGCTCCAACTCAAACCTATGAATCGGGATGGTTTAGACTGCCGGGACTGACTTCATCGATCAATGATGTCCCAAACTCATCTACTATCCGCTATCCACCCTGCCTCGTTGCCTCGGCACTACTCGTCGGCACGGAGGGGGCTGCTCGCTCCATCGGTGCCACTGGTACAACTGAATATGTCACTGCATAGAAGGAAAGTGCTGGAGGACTCTCACGTAGTCATCCTAATGTCCAACCACAAGCCTAGGGTTTCTAAGTCCACAATGACCTACAACCTAGGCTCTGATACTACTCTAATCTGTCACGCTCCGGGGTCGAAACTGCGATCCGGGCTCGCCAACAGATCCGCCGTCAACACGGGAAGCCCCGCACCGACGAAGCGTCTAACCTGCAAAAGATAGAACTACAGCTACACAGATATCAGAGCGGAAAATGAAAGCTATAATATAAAATCAAACTAATACAAAGCTGAAAATAAATACAAAGTCCATCTCCCGAAATACCTGAATAATACAAGGTCAGATACAAATAAAAATCCACCTATACAACATCTACGAATCCAAAAAGGGAGATAACTAAAACTAGAAATATAACAATACACAGTGAATCCCACAGTCCGGGATGGTACATCTACCTCACTAAAAGAGGACTATGCTGGTAGGGAACTATCTCGTGACTCCCTGTCCTCGGTCCGTCAAGCCAGCTCGGGCAGGAACGGAAGAAAAAGCCTCAGCAACCTGTCACCGACAGAGGGTGTGAGAACTACATCCTACAGTAGTTCTCAGTGGGTACCGTCTCCAAAACCCACGGTCTGCCCACTAAGTCTACTAGAGGCATAAGATAACAGAAAAAGATTGTGATAATGAAAAATAAGCTGGAAAAGTATCTACAGCTATCATGCCTCTATCTACTATGCTCAATGGGAAAAAGAACACAGATGATGGTGTGCATCCACTCACTACTGCTAATATGTCATAAGTACTATGCTCAAAGAAAACTCTACTAAGACACATGCTATGCAACCACTCACTCACAGTAACCCAAATCTCAGTGACTGCCCCATAGGGTCCAGTCAGGTCTGCGCCCCCCTAGTGTATCAACCAGAGCGTCCCATCGGACTATCTCAATCTCACGCAAAGTGACCCCATGGTAACTCGGCCAGGGGTATCAAGCGACCACTAGTATATGAACTAGGCGCATCATCATCTCATCATCACACGCACCCGGGGCGTAACTCGAGGGGAGCGACCCCAACGAGCTCAAGTATCTCATCTGTCTCAGTAAGCGGCATATGCAGGCCATAATCCACGATCAAACAGATCGGTAACTCGAATACCCAAAAACGATCACTCAGCCGGAGAACCCTCCATGACTCAATCTCACAACACTAACTCACTAAAAGAAGGTACTACACAGCTGGGACCGCCGTCACTCCAAACGGCTCCCAAAAAGACACCCCACTCATAGGCGAGAAGAACCGACTAACGCAGCAAAGGTCAGAGAATCCCGTTAGGCCGGTGCCTAGAACCCCAATCAAACAAGAACAGACTCTAGGCTCAGCCTATCGAAGTTCTCGATCCTTTACCGTTCAGGGATTCGGCCCCTCTCGGTTAAAGTGGGAAACCAACTCAACACACCAAACTCACGGGCTGGAGATGCTCAACAGCCAGAACCGTGAAGGGTCCGAAAACCCCGGGAAACTAATACCTACGACACCAATCAAACAAGAACAGGCTATAGGCGTAGTCTCCCGTTGTTTTCGACCCAAGAATGAAATCAACCCTTAGAACCCAGATCACTCACCCCGGCCGGGCAAGGAAATTTATGAGAAAAGATGACCTTTATTATAAAATATCATTTCCACTCAACCCCCTTGGGGTGAGGATAAAATTGCCCCTTTTTGAAAACCGTCTTGAATTGAGAAAACCAACTTTTATAGATTTTAGTTCTTGAAAAATCAGTTAAAAACAAGTTTATTTTCCGAACTACCAAGGGTTAATGCCGACGCCCAATCAAACAAGAACAGACTCCGACGACCCCTAGAAATTCGGAAGGAAAATACTGATTTACTAAAATCATGAGTGTCCAAAAACGTTCTGGGTTAAAGGTCCTGATAACACACTTGCACCACGATCACAACATGGTGGTGACGAGTAAAACGGAGAAATGACCAAAGACCCGGACCACCGTTTACCCAAAATGGTTCCCAAAACACTAACACTGGCCTAACACAGCCACCAGACCGCACTCAGCCCCCAGGCCCGAGTGCAACACCCGTCCCACAATACCCTGACCACTCGGCCCACTACCCGGGCGAGGAACTCTATGTCCAGAAGAAATGCAATGTGTGGGATGTCTAAAGCATAAAAGAACCTAGCCGAGATTAAGGTTCTCTATTGGTCTGGTTAAACACATGCAACATATGACGGAGGTGCTAGTCAAAGTTTCAATGAAACAGTTAAACTAGAATGCAAAATCCTATCATAATAGAATTAGAAAGAAGTCTGCAGACTTGGAGAGAAAAAAACCGACCCACCTCGGTTTGCCACCAATTGCTCGTAGAGACTTGCAATTGGCCTCCACGCGATTCCCATGCCTCCACGTGGTCCGCACGCAAAACGATGCCCGATGCCGGAGTCCGCACGCAAAACGGAGCACGCCGCCGGAGTCCGCACGCAAAACGAAGCACGGTGCCGGAATTCGCACGCAAAACAGAGTCCGCACGCATAACGGAGGACGCCGCCGGAGTCCGCACACAAAATGGAGCACGGTGCCGAAATCCGCACGCAAAATGGAGTCCGCACGCAAAACAGAGCACGCTGCCGGAGTCCGCACGCAAAATAGTGTAGTAAAACACGATCCCTAACACGCATAAGAGCAAGGGGTCAAATCCAAAGTCCAAAAGGATGCCTCAAAACTGTGCCAAAAACACCACAAAATCAACACGCGGGACCTACCTAGACAGCGTCGCGCCGCCCAACCGGCCTATTGGAACACCTCGCGCGCTCCGCGATCTCCACGGCGCACCGCCGCACCCCACGAAATCCCTTCCCTCACTCCCTCTTGGTGCTCGGTTGTTGAAGAAAGGGAAGAAGAGAGGAGAAATGGCGCTCGGGTGGAGAAGAAAGAAAAGAAGAAGAAGAGAAGGAGAAGGAGGAGAAGGGGTGGTCCATTGGACCCACCCCACGGTTCCCCCCAATGGGGAACCGCCAAGTGGCGGTCCACCACAAGGGGCGCGCGCACCAGGACCAGGCGCGCGCCCCCCCGCCACGCGGCGCGCGTCCCGCGCGCCACGCCGGCGCGGCAGCCCGCACGCCACACGGGCGCGCGTTACACCGCGCCACACAGGCGCGGGACACCCCGCGTGCCACACGGGCGCGCGCCCCCCGCGCCCGCGGGGGCGCAAATGGGGGCCTGCCATGTGGCGGCCCCCGCGCTGACCCGAGCAGGCAGGCGCGTTTTCCCAACGCGCCAGCTGCGCCGCCCTCGAGCAGAATGCCCCACGCCGCACCTCGGGATTCGCGCACGCACCTCGGGATCCGCGCACACACCTCGAAAAATGCGCGCATCATCCGGGCTCCGAAAAAAGCAAGTAAATAGTCCATTCTCAACGATTTCGCGCGCTGAATCCAAATCCAAAGTCCGTTTTGCCAAATTCCAACTCTAAAAATTGCCGAAGGCATTCGGAGAGGTGATTTTTTATCCAAACTTCGCCCTGAGTCCAATTTTGACATCTGTGTCGCGCGAAACCATTTCTAAACACTCGACGGGTCCTCCAATTCCCACGTGATCCCTTTTTAAGCCCGAAATCCATCACTTGTGTCCAAATTGCGCACAAACACCACCGAGACACCACACAGGCCACCCAAAAGCTGCCAAACCACCAGCAAACCCAACGCGGGGATCCGGGTCCTCACACACCTCAACGTCAAATGAGCCATCTTCAAGTGATGAAGAAAATAACGCAACGGCGTTCCACGTGTCCACAACTTCACCCTTCGTGTGCTTTATGGCAAGTACATCCGATTCCTTATCCAACTCCTCTCAAGTTGAAAAGAATGTAACGGACAACGAATCGAGCAACTCCGAAGGTGAAGACTTTGCTTTTGCCTACCATAAACTTTTAAAGGATTCAAAGAAACTGGCAAAGCAAAACAAGGGTTTGAGAGAGAGATTGCAGGATCTCGAAGAAGAAGTAAAAAAGGCAACTTCTCTCTCAAACGCTCTTGAAGTGGAAAGGGATAACTTGATCAAAGTAAATATTTCCCTTCAAGAGAAAAATGAGCATTTCGAGAAGGAACACGTAAAAATGGTTGATAAAGCAAGTTACTTCTTGAAGCTCTACTCCGAGGCTCGACAGGAAAAAATGGAGATGACGAAGACCATTTTCCAACTCAAGGATGACTTAAAGCAATTTTCTTCGGGAAGGAGCAAGTTGGATAAGATGCTTGTTCTTGGTCAAACAAACCGTTTCGGCCTTGGATACAATCGAACTGGAGACAGTTCTAGTTCGGTTGGGATAATTTTTGTGCCCCAGTCCGTATCTCCTCCTCCGACGACGGAATTCACTGCAATCAACGACAACAACCTTACCTCACCTACTTCGGGATCGTCAAGTACAACGGTATGTTTTCGTTGTGGTTTTGCAGGGCACATTAGAAGAGATTGCAAGATTGGAGCGAAAAGATCACATCAAGCACCTTTTGCAACGACTACCAAAAAGGTGATTCCTCGAAAATCAATGGAGAACTTTTCAAAGGAAAAGAGCCTTGGTAGTTCACCCCACAAGACAACATCATCAATGAAAAGCATTCAATCAATCAAGACGCTTTCACCAAGGAGAATAACTTCACAATAATTGCCGACGCAGTCCAAAAAGGTTTAGGTGCGCAAAGGTGAATTCTTTCATTGTCTTTAACTTTTCAGCGATTGAATGTCCTGTAACTTATGTAAATTATTCTTTTTGAAAGGGGTTAGATCGGAAAATAATTGCTATGTTGTTCAAAATAAAATTTCTAAAAAGTGTAACCTAGTTTCTTTAGATAATGAAACTCTTTGGCATGAAAAACTAGGTCACATAAATTTTAAAGAACTAGCAAGGATTTCAAATAAAGACGTGGTTAAGGAGGTTCCTAAACCTTCTTTTAAAGATAACATTGTGTGTGGAGGTTGTCAAAAGGGAAAACAATCAAGGCTTGCACACAAGAACTTGAACCACGTTGGTACCAATCGGCCTTTGGAATTACTGCACATGGACTTAATGGGGCCGACTCGTCAACCATCCTTGGGAGGTAAATGGTATATTTTTCTTTTGGTTGATGATTTCTCTAGATATTCATGGGTAAATTTTTTAAAAGAGAAAGCGGATACTTTCGACTTTTTTCATGAGGTTTGTCATCGTATTATGATTGAAAGAAATGAAAAGATCGTTCGTGTTCGAAGTGATAGAGGTGGAGAATTCATCAATTCTAAATTCATTGATTTTTGCACTTCCAACGGCATAAAACATGAATTCTCAGCACCCTATACACCTCAGCAGAATGGTGTAGTCGAGCGCAAAAACAGGGTTGTTCAAGAGATGGCGCATGTGATGCTTCATAGCCGAAAACTCCCGTTACATTTTTGGGCTGAAGTTGTGAACACCGCCGTCTATGTAATTAATCGAGTGTATTTGCGCCCGGGAACTTTAAATACACCATATGAGCTATGGTTCTGTAGAAAACCGAATATCAAATATTTTCGAATCTTTGGGAGTCGTTGTTATATTTTGCGTGACCGCGAAAATCTTGGTAAATTCGACTCTCGAAGTGACGAAGGGATCTTCATGGGTTATTCTACAAACAGTAGAGCATATCGGGTATTTAACCTGGAATCTAAAACGATGGTAGAATCTATTAATGTTAAAGTAAATAAAGCTTTTCATTTTGCATCTGATAAATCTGCCCCTGATATGTTTCTAGATGATGATACTCCTGTAAATGCATCTTCTCATAATAATTCTTACGATAAAGTTGATGCATCTAATGGTTCTTCTAGTTTATCTGAAATGCAGGAATCATCACAGATACCTCCGAGTACTCCGTTACCTCAAACGTTATGTAAGACCTGACTTTTCCGTGACCCTCCCCGTTACCCCTTTTTCTTCGACTGCCCGACTGAGGGACAATTTTTGGTGTTTTTCCCGAGAATCCGTCGGGGCTCGCGGACATTTTTAGGCCGAAGGGCTCGCGAAATGGAGAACGGGGGCGCGATCGGTTTCAGATTCCGACTCCCGGTTCACCCGGAATAATTTTCCGAAGTTCGGACCCCACTTAGGCACCCCGGAATCCGTGCGGACGATCGGCACGTTTCTCGAGGTAATTATAGCCGCTGGATCTGCCCCTATTAATTAATTATTCTCTTACCCTTTGAGGAACCTAGGGTTTTAGGTGTTCCCTCCTAGGTCCCTTCGTTCGGCGGCTAGGGTTTCCCTTTAAGAGTCATCACGAGAGGGAAAAAGAGAGAGGGAAGGACGGCTAGGGTTTCTCTTTAAGAGACACCACGAGAGGGAAAAAGAGGAGAACAAAACGGGGACCCAACCCTTTTTCGCTCTTGTACGACCGACGGCGGGGCTTTCGAGGAAAGGACGGAGGTTCTTGCTCGCGGGATCAACCGGGCAACGTTAGGACGATCCTCTTCCTCTCTTTTCCGGCGGATCAAAGGTGAGTTTTTATTAGTTTTGTTGTGTAGAGTCTTCACGGGGAACACCGCCGCCGCCGCCGCCGGACCGGCCGCGGGCGGGGCGCCGCGCGGCGCTTGGTGCCGCGCGGGGCCGCCCCGCACCGCGGGCGAGGCACCCGCGCGGCGCTTGGCCGCGCGGGGCCGCCCGCAGGTGGGGCGCCCGCGCGCGCTTGGTGCCGCGCGGGGCCGCCCCGCACCGCGGGCGAGGCACCCGCGCGGCGCTTGGCCGCGCGGGGCCGCCCGCAGGTGGGGCGCCCGCGCGGGCTGGTGCCGCGCGGGGTCGCCCCCGCACCGCGGGCGAGGCACCCGCGCGGCGCTTGGCCGCGCGGGGCCGCCCGCAGGTGGGGCGCCCGCGCGGGCTGGTGCCGCGCGGGGTCGCCCCCGCACCGCGGGCGAGGCACCCGCGCGGCGCTTGGCCGCGCGGGGCCGCCCGCAGGTGGGGCGCCCGCGCGGGCTGGTGCCGCGCGGGGTCGCCCCCGCACCGCGGGCAAGGCACCCGCGCGGCGCTTGGCCGCGCGGGGCCGCCCGCAGGTGGGGCGCCCGCGCGGACTGGCGCCGCGCGGGGTCGCCCCCTCACCGCGGGCGAGGCACCCGCGCGGCGCTTGGCCGCGCGGGGCCGCCCGCAGGTGGGGCGCCCGCGCGGGCTGGTGCCGCGCGGGGTCGCCCCCGCGCCGCGGGCGAGGCACCCGCGCGGCGCTTGGCCGCGCGGGGCCGCCCGCAGGTGGGGCGCCCGCGCGGGCTGGTGCCGCGCGGGGTCGCCCCCGCACCGCGGGCGAGACACCCGCGCGGCGCTTGGCCGCGCGGGGCCGCCCGCAGGTGGGGCGCCCGCGCGGGCTGGTGCCGCGCGGGGTCGCCCCCGCGCCGCGGGCGAGGCACCCGCGCGGCGCTTGGCCGCGCGGGGCCGCCCGCAGGTGGGGCGCCCGCGCGGGCTGGTGCCGCGCGGGGTCGCCCCCGCACCGCGGGCGAGGCACCCGCGCGGCGCTTGGCCGCGCGGGGCCGCCCGCAGGTGGGGCGCCCGCGCGGACTGGTGCCGCGCGGGGTCGCCCCCGCACCGCGGGCGAGGCACCCGCGCGGCGCTTGGCCGCGCGGGGCCGCCCGCAGGTGGGGCGCCCGCGCGGGCTGGTGCCGCGCGGGGTCGCCCCCGCACCGCGGGCGAGGCACCCGCGCGGCGCTTGGCCGTGCGGTGCCGCCCGCAGGTGGGGCGCCCGCGCGGGCTGGTGCCGCGCGGGGTCGCCCCGCACCACGGGCAACGCACTCGCGCGGCGCTTGGCCGCGCGGGGCCGCCGCAGGAGGGGCGCCCGCGCGGGCTGGGGCCACGCGATGCTGTGCCCGGGCGGAGTGTGCGCCGCACGGGCCAGTGCCGGGCGGGAAACTCCGCCGCACATGGGTGGGAGTCGGTGTGAGTGTCGGATCCTTAGTCTTGACTTGCCCTTATTCCTTCAGGAGTGCAGGACATTGTTGGCGACGGGCGCACGATCACGGACGTACCGAACGCCGGACGACGCACGCAAAAGGTGGGTAAATTCGCCGAGGTTAATTGGGTAAGGGCGGACATGAGCAAAGGTGCTTCTCTCTAAGTTGCTCCTCGTGAGCAAAGGTGGGTTTCTCTCTAAGTTGCTCCTCGTGAGCAAAGGTGGGTTTCTCTCTAAGATGCTCTTCGTGAGCGAAGGTGTGTTCCTCTTCAAGTTGCTCTCACTGAGCAACGGTGTTTTCCTCCTTAAGATTTCCTCATGAGCAAAGGTGTTCACCCTTCTGGTTGTCCTTATGAGCAACGCTGACCCCGAATCTCATTCTATTCGCTTTATCATCTGAGGCTCAAGTTTTACTACACGCACACCAGCGGTTTGGCCACCGCAAGGGTGTGCTTTTCTGGAAAAGTGGTACGTTGACCCGTGTACCCCACGCGGAGGTGGCGTTAGGGATGGGGGCCCTCATGGGTGGAGGGTGTGAGCGGTGACGCCGGGGTTGGTGCTCGGCGGCCGAGGCAGGTGCTCGGCAGAAAGGGGAGGGGCACCGGGGTAGGGGCCCGGTGCGGTGTCCGGGGAGGGTGCCCGGTTTATGTTTGGTGCAGGTTGTGATCATTGTTGACGATATATGGGAGGGGGGTGACAGTTGCTCTGGTTACAGTGGTTTGTTTTATTATAGTTTCTTGCTCATTATGTTTATTTCTAGTCACTGACTTCCCACTCCGTGACAGGTTCGTCCAGAGGCGAATGCTAGGGCGCCGGTGAGGACGTTAGGGTGCTGATCTGATTTTTGGATGACTTCGGTTACAGTGACTCTTCTTTCCTTTTTCCTTTATTATTCATGGTAGCTAGTTGTGGATTGCGACACCCCCGTGGGGTCGAAGTGGATGTTGCCCTTTTCTTTCCTTTCTTTTTGAATAATTGAATGAATACTACGTTCTCTCTTACTTGGCCGTTTTGAACGATGAAAAACAAAGAAAACCGTTTGCGAAAACTATTTTTAAAACGTGGGTGTCGTGTGGGCACCGAGCTTTATAAACCTTGTGGGATTTATGTGTTTGCGAACTGTTTTCACAAACGAGGGCATCGTGTGGATGCCGCTTTCAAAACCTTGTGATTATTTATCCTTTCAAAACACCGGCCTCTATGCTCTAAGTGAATGCCAGAATGTCATGTGAATTGTTTGGTTGTATGTGTACGAGACCCCAACTGATGTGGTTAGAGATTGTATGTACTACGCCTTGTGAGACACTTTGTAGTTGAGACGCCGTGCATATACAAAGGGGCCTCTGCTCATTTGCAGAGCGAATTTGTGTATGCGGCGGGTCTGTGCACGCGCCGGGGAGTAATGTTTTACAAAAAAAAAATATATGGCTGAATCAGGGGCATCGGTGGCTCCTCTTCCGCGCGATTCGAACCCCCGGGGCGTGACAGATTAAGATGGTATCAGAGAGGTAAACTCTAACCACAACAGTCGGGGCCTAACATCCACGGGCGCAATACTCTGGCTGCTGAGTAATAAAGTGAACACGGGATAAATAAATAGGACACGAGTGTACGTGGGGGAGGGTAGAGATTTAGTAGAACCCTTTAGGAGCCGGGTTGCCTTGTCAGTTATGTCTCTATGTTTGTGATGATCGGTATGCTTTCATTATGTACGCAGATACAATAGCAGTCCAACACAGTGAGCGACGACCGACGGAAATGGACACCGCAGCCGGAGCGAACCGCTTGCTGCGCAACCAACTGCGCGATGTGGCAGGACAGCTACTGACTCTCACGGAGCGTCTGTGCATGCTGACGCGGGACTTGAGAGCGTTGACCACTTCCAGCACGGCCCATGGGACGGTACCCCTCGCGGGATGCCACCGGCGGGATTTCCCCCCCTATCACGATGCAGTTAATTTGGCCATGCGTGCGGAGCAAGAGTACGCCCGGCAAGGGTGCCCCTACCCTGACCCGGCGGAGGACCCCTATCTGGCGAGCCGCGCGACCAAACGTCCGAAGGTAGAACCGGAGTCTGGACCGGTGAAGAAGGAGGGGCCCGGCCCATCGAAGCCGTGCGTCATTTGTGGCGGCGCACATCGAATGATGGGCTGCCCCTGGCGGGATGGTCACTGTTTCCGGTGTGGTAGACCGGGTCACACGCGTTACACGTGCCCCCAGAAGCCAGGCGTCACTAGGCCCCCGGCGCCGGGACCTGTCGAAGCAGAGAAAGCCGCCACCCCCGCCTTGCAGGGGAGCCCCAAACCAAGGTACCGGGCGAACCAACACCTGGAAAATGCAAGGAAGGGTGGGCGGGTACCAACAGGGACCCCGGAGTCGCCACAAGGGCCCTGCGTCATCTGCGGAAAGGCGCATCGAGTGACGAACTGCCTCTGGAGGTACTCCCACTGCAATGGTTGCGGCAAATCAGATCACACCCGCGCTTCATGTCCGCGAGAGCAGGCCGCTACCGCCGCAACGCCACAACGGGAGGGACGAGAGGATACCGCGGCTCCCAACCCACAGAAGGACCGACCCGACGGCTCGCCGTCGGCGGACTCGTACGATACCAGGACCCTGCCCAACCACGCAGTGCGACGCTGGCCCAGGGGTTGCGGGAGGGCTACCCCAGCCGCCCCAGCAGACGGAGCAACGTCCCGAACCGAGTGACGACAGGTAATACTTGAACTACTTCTTTTAGTTGGGGACATCCGTCGAACCTGAGTTATACCATCATTTCTTCATCTGTTATGGGTTTCGGCTATGTCCCGTCGTTAGTAATAGCTTCGTTGTTTTTCTGTCCGTTTTTGTCTTCCCTCGGATCTTTTGGGGAGGGGCGAACGCCCTTTAAGAGGGACTTGCGGGAATCCGCCGTTGGCGTAGTCCGCAGATACTCCCTTCTCTTTCCGAAGATCCCTTCTTTTCTCCCATCCAAAACCAACCGGTTTTGGCCTCGATCTACTTAGGCACGCACTCTTTGTTTTATCCCACTTGGGGACCATGCACTTAGTAGCAAAAAGTAAGGAGCGGAAGGCACCGGCTGGGTGCATGGCCGTTCTACCGGCGCGGGAACAGGGGAGGAGCTTGCAGCTGCGCGTTGACTTGCCCGGAATTAGATGAAGCCCTGTAAGAGCGTGCACTCCCTTGAACCGCTCGGCCCGAAGGGAGCCAAGTTCTTTTGGACGGCCCAATGCTAAGGAAAGCTGTGAAGGGCCTAAAAAGCGATTACAAGGGCGCCCGTGCTCGCCGTACAACGCCCGGAAAGACTTCGAAGTATGCTGCACTGCATCGCGAATTGGACTGGAGGAAGTACTAAGGCAGCAAGGAGGAGTCGTGGCCTATGCGACAGGGCAACTCAAGGACTACATGTAGAACTAACCGACACACGACCTGGGGTGTACCGCAGTCGTCCTCGGTTCTGAGACTGTTGAGGTACTAACCCTTCTGGGGCCCACGGTAACAGCACCCACGGACCACCAAAGCCTTAAGCGCCTCTCCACCCGAAGGGGCCGAACCTACGGCGAAGACGTGGTTAGGATCTATGAAGGATTACGACCTGGACACGAGACCGACTGACCAAGTGTACTCGATGAGGTTGCGGGGCTACAACGGGATGCCGAGCACCTACTACTCGGGCCAAGCTACACTTCGCCCGGCCTATCACCTCAGATGGATGGGCAATCCGAACGGGCGATCCAGATCCTCGAGGACATACTCCGAGCATGCATCCTGGTGTTTGAATGGGCGGATGGTCACGCTACCTACCCCTCTTCGAGTTCGTCTACGACGTCGATTACCAGACAAGCACCCGATGACACCGTACAAAGCATCGTACGGTAGGCGCTGCAAACCCCCCCCCCCCCGATTTGTTGGAACGATCAGGGCGAAGCGGTCGGGTTGAGAGGCTAGTAGTTGCCATAGTACGTGGGACTTTTTGGGATCCCGGAGTGCGACGGCCCCGTGGCCCATCGCCTCGCCCTACCACCGAATCAACGACCGAGTTCTGGTCGCGTCCGCGCTTTCATGCCTCGAAAGTATCCCCCAACCCGTCGCGAGTGATTGACGACTCCGCAAATCAAGTTCAAAGGAAACGTGAACTACGAGGAAGAGCCGGTGCGGACCCTAGCGCGGGAGGACTGAAAAGCGACGAAGTCGGACATTTCCCTACGTGAAGGCGTTTTGGAGCAATCGGGGAAGAACGTGAGACAACTTGAGAACCCGAATCGGGAGGGGTGAAGGGGTGCTACCCCGGACCCCTTCGCCGCAGGCGGGAGTTAAGTTTCGGGGACGAAACTTGTTTTTATTAGTGAGTTGATGTAAGACCTGACTTTTCCTTGACCCTCCCCGTTACCCCCTTTTTCTTCGACTGCCCGACTGAGGGACAATTTTGGTGTTTTTCCCGAGAATCCATCGGGGCTCGCGGACATTTTTAGGCCGAAGGCTCGCGAAATGGAGAACGGGGCGCGATCGGTTTCAGATTCCGACTCCCGGTTCACCCGAATAATTTTCCGAAGTTCGGACCCCACTTAGGCGCCCCGGAACCGTGCGGACGATCGGCACGTTTCTCGAGGGAATTACAGCCGCTGGATCTGCCCCTATTACTTAATTATTCTCTTACCCTTTGAGGAACCTAGGGTTTTAGGTGTTCCCTCCTAGGTCCCTTCGTTCAGCGGCTAGGGGTTTCCCTTAAAGAGTCATCACGAGAGGGAAAAAGAGAGAGGGAAGGACGGCTAGGGTTTCTCTTTAGAGACACCACGAGAGGGAAAAAGAGGAGAACAAAACGGGACCCAACCCTTTTTCGCTCTTGTACGACCGACGGCGGGGCTTTCGAGGAAAGGACGGAGGTTCTTGCTCGCGGGATCAACCGGGCAACGTTAGGACGATCCTCTTCCTCTCTTTTCCGGCGGATCAAAGGTGAGTTTTTTATTAGTTTTGTTGTGTAGAGTCTTCACGGGAACACCGCCGCCGCCGCCGCCGACCGGCGCGGGCGGGGCGCCGCGCGGCGCTTGGTGCCGCGCGGGGCCGCCCCGCACCGCGGGCGAGGCACCCGCGCGGCGCTTGGCCGCGCGGGGCCGCCCGCAGGTGGGGCGCCCGCGGGCTGGTGCCGCGCGGGGTCGCCCCGCACCGCGGGCGAGGCACCCGCGCGGCGCTTGGCCGCGCGGGGCCGCCCGCAGGTGGGGCGCCCGCGCGGGCTGGTGCCGCGCGGGGTCGCCCCCGCACGCGGGCGAGGCACCCGCGCGGCGCTTGGCCGCGCGGGGCCGCCCGCAGGTGGGGCGCCCGCGCGGGCTGGTGCCGCGCGGGGTCGCCCCCGCACCGCGGGCGAGGCACCCGCGCGGCGCTTGGCCGCGCGGGGCCGCCCGCAGGTGGGGCGCCCGCGCGGGCTGGTGCCGCGCGGGGTCGCCCCCGCACCGCGGGCGAGGCACCCGCGCGGCGCTTGGCCGCGCGGGGCCGCCCGCAGGTGGGGCGCCCGCGCGGGCTGGTGCCGCGCGGGGTCGCCCCCGCACCGCGGGCGAGGCACCCGCGCGGCGCTTGGCCGCGCGGGGCCGCCCGCAGGTGGGGCGCCCGCGCGGGCTGGTGCCGCGCGGGGTCGCCCCCGCCGCGGGCGAGGCACCCGCGCGGCGCTTGGCCGCGCGGGGCCGCCCGCAGGTGGGGCGCCCGCGCGGGCTGGTGCCGCGCGGGGTCGCCCCCGCACCGCGGGCGAGGCACCCGCGCGGCGCTTGGCCGCGCGGGGCCGCCCGCAGGTGGGGCGCCCGCGCGGGCTGGTGCCGCGCGGGGTCGCCCCCGCACCGCGGGCGAGGCACCCGCGCGGCGCTTGGCCGCGCGGGGCCGCCCGCAGGTGGGGCGCCCGCGCGGGCTGGTGCCGCGCGGGGTCGCCCCGCACCGCGGGCGAGGCACCCGCGCGGCGCTTGGCCGCGCGGGGCCGCCCGCAGGTGGGGCGCCCGCGCGGGCTGGTGCCGCGGGGGTCGCCCCGCACCACGGGCAACGCACTCGCGCGGCGCTTGGCCGCGCGGGGCCGCCGCAGGAGGGGCGCCCGCGCGGGCTGGGGCCACGCGATGCTGTGCCCGGGCGGAGTGTGCGCCGCACGGGCCAGTGCCGGCGGGGAAACTCCGCCGCACATGGGTGGGAGTCGGTGTGAGTGTCGGATCCTTAGTCTTGACTTGCCCTTATTCCTTCAGGAGTGCAGGACATTGTTGGCGACGGGCGCACGATCACGGACGTACCGAACGCCGGACGACGCACGCAAAAGGTGGGTAAATTCGCCGAGGTTAATTGGGTAAGGGCGGACATGAGCAAAGGTGCTTCTCTCTAAGTTGCTCCTCGTGAGCAAAGGTGGGTTTCTCTCTAAGTTGCTCCTCGTGAGCAAAGGTGGGTTTCTCTTAGATGCTCTTCGTGAGCGAAGGTGTGTCCTCTTCAAGTTCTCTCATGAGCAACGGTGTTTTCCTCCTTAAGATTTCCTCATGAGCAAAGGTGTTCACCCTTCTGGTTGTCCTTATGAGCAACGCTGACCCCGAATCTCATTCTATTCGCTTTATCATCTGAGGCTCAAGTTTTACTACACGCACACCAGCGGTTTGGCCACCGCAAGGGTGTGCTTTTCCGGAAAAGTGGTACGTTGACCCGTGTACCCCACGCGGAGGTGGCGTTAGGGATGGGGGCCCTCATGGGTGGAGGGTGTGAGCGGTGACGCCGGGGTGGTGCTCGGCGGCCGAGGCAGGTGCTCGGCAGAAAGGGGAGGGGCACCGGGGTAGGGGCCCGGTGCGGTGTCCGGGGAGGGTGCCCGGTTTATGTTTGGTGCAGGTTGTGATCATTGTTGACGGTATATGGGAGGGGGTGACAGTTGCTCTGGTTACAGTGGTTTGTTTTATTATAGTTTCTTGCTCATTATGTTTATTTCTAGTCACTGACTTCCCACTCCGTGACAGGTTCGTCCAGGGGCGAGTGCTAGGGCGCCGGTGAGGACGTTAGGGTGTGATCTGATTTTTGGATGACTTCAGATACAGTGACTCTTCTTTCCCTTTTCCTTTATTATTCATGGTAGCTAGTTGTGGATTGCGACACCCCCGTGGGTCGAAGTGGATGTTGCCCTTTTCTTTCCTTTCTTTTTGAATAATTGAATGAATACTACGTTCTCTCTTACTTGGCCGTTTTGAACGATGAAAAACAAAGAAAACCGTTTGCGAAAACTATTTTAAAACGTGGGTGTCGTGTGGGCACCGAGCTTTATAAACCTTGTGGGATTTATGTGTTTGCGAACTGTTTTCACAAACGAGGGCATCGTGTGGATGCCGCTTTCAAAACCTTGTGATTATTTATCCTTTCAAAACACCGGCCTCTATGCTCTAAGTGAATGCCAGAATGTCATGTGAATTGTTTGGTTGTATGTGTACGAGACCCCAACTGATGTGGTTAGAGATTGTATGTACTACGCCTTGTGAGACACTTTGTAGTTGAGACGCCGTGCATATACAAAGGGGCCTCTGCTCATTTGCAGAGCGAATTTGTGTATGCGGCGGGTCTGTGCACGCGCCGGGGAGTAATGTTTTACAAAAAAAAAATATATGGCTGAATCAGGGGCATCGGTGGCTCCTCTCCGCGCGATTCGAACCCCCGGGGCGTGACACGTTACGTATCTCAAGGATCATCCGGAATAAAAAATTATTGGAGAGCCACAAGAGGAGTCAGGACTCGGAGACACTGGTTTGTGGAGTCGTGTACGTCTCCATGGTTGAACCAAAAGAACATCGATGAAAGCTCTTCAGGATGACTACTGGATTGAAGCAATGCAGGAAGAGCTCCATCAGTTCGAAAAAAAACAAAGTCTGGGAAACTAACGAAGCCACCGAAGCAACACAACGGATTGGTACCATTATCAGGAACAAAGCACGCCTAGTTGCTCAGGGGCTATTCACAAATGGGTATAGACTTGATGAGACGTTCGCCCCGGTTGCTCGATCGAGTCGATTCCTATTTTGTTCGCAATTGCTTGTCATTTTAAAATCAAAACTATTTCAAATGGACATTAAGAGCGCGTTTTTAAATAGATTTTGAACGAGGAAGTTATGTGGCTCAACCGAAGGTTTTGTAGACATAAGCAACCTAACCATGTTTTCGTTTGAAAAAGGCTCTTTACGGTCTAATCTAAACAAGCACCGCGAGCGCGTGGTACGAAAAGGTTGACAAAGCACCTTTGGAGAAGGGCTATACTCGAGAGGAGCAGATCAACTCTCTTTGTTGGGTTATATATGTAATAGGATCTAAATAGGGGAAAAAAATACCTAGAGGGGGGTGAATAGGTGTAAACAATAAACACTCAAAAATCTTTGCGATATAAAAACCCAATGCGGAAAAACATAAATAACACGCAGAGATTTTTACGTGGAAAACTCCAACCGGAGTAAAAAACCACGGGACCGATAACACGGTGAAATCCACTAGAATTATAACACGTACAAAGGTGATATACCGTACTCACAGACGACTCAACCTTTTTCCATACGCTCCTAGTTGATCTTCTCCGCTCGCTCCGCAACGCTTCTCGAATCCACGATCTGCGTCCAACGCCGAATCCACGACGTCCAACGTCGACTCCACGACGTCCGACCGAATCCACGGTCTTCACCCAGTAGCACGCTTCGAATCCACGAACGTACCTCGCTCCGAATCCACGAGAGCGGTAGTCCACCTTGAATCCACAAGGCCACGCGAGTCCACGCGCCGATTTTGGGAAATCGTTGTTTTTGGGTGGTGATGATCCGCCGAATACTTAGATTAGAAATAGATCGGAAATACCATCTAAGTATTCATTGATTTGATTCTACTCAAAATGTGAGTATGAAAACCTAGAATCAAATAAATCAATATAGATGATAAACATAAGAATAAATCTAATGATTTCCTTTCTTCTCTATTGTGGATCTATCTATTCGGTTCGTCTTTTTCCCTTTTCTGGGTTGCCCTAAAGGTGAATTAAAGGGTCTATTTATAGGTTAGAAACCATTGGAAGAGGATAAGGATCAAAAACTAACCATTTCTGGAATTTTTCAGGACGGCGATCCGGATCGGACTTCGGCGATCCGGATTGCAGTAGCGAGACAAACAGTTTCCAGAAAAACCAAGGTTCGGGATCCGGATCGAAGTGCCTGATCCGGATCGTTCATACAGTTCACCAAACACCAACGTTCGGGATCCGGATTGCAAAGCCTGATCCGGATCGTTCATAAAACATGGTAAAACCAGTGTTCGGGATCCGGATCAATGGAGGCTACGATCCGGATTGAACTGGTGTATGAACGAACACCCTTCGGGATCCGGATTGAAAGTCTGATCCGGATCCTGAACATGTCCCATGTCCAGTTTTTGATTTTTATGCAATTAAAAATTCATCCAAGTGTTTCTACACTATAAGAAGTATTCGGATCACCAAAATAATTAGTTAAACATACCTGATCCTTTTGAATTCTTCTTTCTTGAGATTGAGTTAAATGATCCAACTTTCTTTCTTCAATCTTCAAGACTTAACCGAATTCACGAAATACGCCAACTCAAATTCCGTAACAATCTCCCCCTTTGGCGGTTTCGTGACAAAACATAGATCCACTCAAGAAAATTCAAAAAGATATTTTTGTTGCTATCACCATACAACAAAAATTTACAATGAGATCCAAATAAAAATAAAAATAGAACATGAGTTAAACTCCTAAAACAGACTCTAGACTTAGACATCTGTACTCTCTGCAAAAGAAATCATTCTTGACAAAAGAAATCGTAGATACCTCAAGAATTTTTATATCATTCAAAAACCACATACAGAGATGAAGTTATACTCATATACTTACCATGACATTTATACATTCAGATATGTAATTTGATCATAGTTAAAAACCAACATATCTCCTATGCAATCAAAAATCCAATGTCATGTTAGTGAACATCAACTTGTTAGTTATATTACATGCCCAAATAGTTAGCAAATAGTTAGTCGAGGCATGCAAGCAATCACAAAGAAAACCAAAAGTTGAAGTTCTACTTACCTTACTTACCTTCATGGTTCAACTGGACAATCAAAAATTTTCAAACTGTTTATACTCTCTCCCCCTTTTTGTCACAAAGTTAGCCAAAATTACCAAAAAGAGAGAAAAGTTAACAAGTTCAAGAACCAAAAGTTTGAGAATTAAAACTAAAAACTAAAACTTAAAACCTGCACAAGAGAAGATTAAAATATGCACAAGAAAAGATTAAAAAGTTTGAGCATAAATCAATCATCTGAGGCAGAGTCTTCAGAGCTCGTGCAGCCCAGTTTTTTCAAAATTCCTTTAAGCATTCCCGAAATCGTAGAACACTCTTGTTTCATCTGATGTATGTCCTTGGACATCTTTCTGAGTTCCAGAGTCATTTTATTTGTT
>CM055073.1:21362657-21409240 GCA_029204045.2 Tillandsia leiboldiana
ACCACAACAGTCGGGGCCTAACACCACGGCGCAATACTCTGGCTGCTGAGTAATAAAGTGAACACGGGATAAATAATAGGACACGAGTGTACGTGGGAGGGGTAGAGATTTAGTAGAACCCTTTAGGAGCCGGGTTGCCTGTCATTATGTGCTTCTATGTTTGTGATGATCGGTATGCTTTCATTATTACGCAGATACAATAGCAGTCCAAACAGTGAGCGATCACGACCGACGAAATTGACACCGCAGCCGGAGAGCGGAGCAACCGCTGCTGCGCAACCACTGCGCGGATGTGGCAGGACAGCTACTGACTCTCACGTAGCGTCTGTGCATGCTGACGCGGGACCTTGAGAGCGTTGCCACTTCCAGCACGCCCATGGACGGTACCCCTCGCGGATGCCACCGGCTGGATTCCCACCTATCACATGCAGTTAATTTGGCCATGCGTGCGGAGCAGAGTACGCCCGGCAGGTGCCCCTACCCTGACCGGGCGGAGAACCCCTATCTGGCGACCGCGCGACCAAACGTCCGAAGTACACCGAGAGTCTGGACCGGTGAGAGGAGATGAGGGTGGCCCCGCATCGAACCGTGCTCATTGTGGCCGCACATCGAATGATGGCCTGCCCGCTCGGGATGGTCACTGTTTCCGGTGTGGTAGACCGGGTCACACTCCGTACACGCCCCCAGAAGCCAGGCGTCACTAGGCCTACCGCCCACGCGCGCGTGGCGGGACCGAGAGAAAGCAGAGGAAGCCCCAACCCCCCGCCTTGCAGGGCCCCCAAACCAAACCAATGGTACCGCGAACCAACACCTGAAAATGCAAGGAAGGGTGCGGCGGCCCACAGGGACCGCCGCAGTCGCCACAAGGCCTGCGTCATCTGCGGTTGGGCAATGCAAGCCATCGAGACTAACCCTCTGGAGGTACTCCCCGGCATGGTTGCGGCAAATTCAGATCACACCCCGCTTCATGTCCGCAGAGCAGGCCGCTACCGCCGCCGCAACGCCACAACAGGACGAGAGATACCGCGGCTCCCAACCCACATAAGGAACGACCCGACGGCTCGCCTCTCGGACTCGTACGATACCAGGACCCTGCCCAACCACGCAGTGCGACGCTGGCCCAGGGGTTGCGGCTACCCCAGCCGCCCCAGCAGACGAGCAACGTCCCGAACCGAGTGACGACAGGTAATACTTGAACTACTTCTTTTTAGTTGGGGACATCCGTCGAACCTGAGTTATTACCATCATTTCTTCATCTGTATGGGTTTCGGCTATGTCCCGTCGTTAGTAATAGCTTCGTTGTTTTGGCTGTCCGTTTTTCCCTCGGATCTTTTGGGGAGGCGAACGCCTTTAGAGGGACTGCGGGAATCCGCCGTGGCGTAGTCCGCAATACTCCCTTCTCTTTCCGAAGATCCCTTCTTTTCTCCCATCCAAAACCAACCGGTTTTGGCCTCGATCTACTTAGGCACGCACTCTTTTGTTTTATCCCACGTGGGGACATGCACTTAGTAGCAAAAAGTAAGAGCGAAGGCACCGGCTGGGTGCATGGCCGTTCTACAAGCGCGGGAACAGGGGAGGAGCTTGCAGCTGCGCGTGACTGCCCGGAATTAGATGAAGCCTGTAAGAGCGTGCACTCCCTTGAACCGCTCGGCCCGGAAGGGAGCAAGTTCTTTTGGACGGCCCAATGCTAAGGAAAGCTGTGAAGGCCTAAAAAGCGATTAACAAGGCGCCCGTGCTCGCCGTACCAACGCCCGGAAAGACTTCGAAGTATGCTGCACTGCATCGCGAATTGGACTGGAGGAAGTACTAAGGCAGCAAGGAGGAGTCGTGGCCTATGCGACAGGGCAACTCAAGGACTACATGTAGAACTAACCGACACACGACCTGGGTTGTACCGCAGTCGTCCTCGTTCTGAGACTGTTGAGGTACTAACCCTTCGGGGCCCACGGTAACGCACCCACGGACCACCAAAGCCTTAAGCGCCTCTCCACCCAGAAGTGCCGAACCTACGCGCGAAGACGGTGGTTAGGACTATTGAAGGATTACGACCTGGACACGAGACCGACTGACCAAGTGTACATCGATGAGTTGCGGGGCTACACGGATGCCGACACCTACTACTGCGGGCCAAGCTACACTTCGGCCCGGCCTATCACCTCAGATGGATGGGCAATCCGAACGGGCGATCCAGATCCTCGAGGACATACTCCGAGCATGCATCCTGGTTTTGAATGGGCGGATGGTCACGCTACCTACCCCTCGTCGAGTTCGTCTACGACGTCGATTACCAGACAAGCACCCGGATGACACCGTACAAAGCATCGTACGGTAGGCGCTGCAAACCCCCCCCCCCCGATTTGTTGGAACGATCAGGGGCGAAGCGGGTCGGGTTGAGAGGCTAGTAGTGCCATAGTACGTGGGACTTTTTTGGGATCCCGAGTGCGACGGCCCCGTGGCCCATCGCCTCGCCCTACCACCGAATCACGACCGAGTTCTGGTCGCGTCCGCGCTTTCATGCCTCGAAAGTATCCCCCAACCCGTCGCGAGTGATTGACGACTCCGCAAATCAAGTTCAAAGGAAACGTGAACTACGAGGAAGAGCCGGTGCGGACCCTAGCGCGGGAGGACTGAAAAGCTACGAAGTCGGACATTTCCCTACGTGAAGGCGTTTTTGGAGCAATCGGGAAGAACGTGAGACAACTGAGAACCCGAATCGAGGGTGAAGGGGTGCTACCCGACCCCCTTCGCCGCAGGCGGGAGTTAAGTTTCGGGGACGAAACTTGTTTTTATTAGTGAGTGATGTAAGACCTGACTTTTCCTTGACCCTCCCCGTTACCCCTTTTTTCTTCGACTGCCCGACTGAGGGACAATTTTTGGTGTTTTTCCCGAGAATCCATCGGGGCTCGCGGACATTTTTAGGCCGAAGGGCTCGCGAAATGGAGAACGGGGGCGCGATCGTTTTCAATTCCGACTCCCGGTTCACCCGGAATAATTTTCCGAAGTTCGGACCCCACTTAGGCGCCCCGGAATCCGTGCGGACGATCGGCACGTTTCTCGAGGTAATTACAGCCGCTGGATCTGCCCCTATTAATTAATTATTCTCTTACCCTTTGAGGAACCTAGGTTTTAGTGTTCCCTCCTAGGTCCCTTCGTTCGGCGGCTAGGTTTCCCTTTAAGAGTCATCACGAGAGGGAAAAAGAGAGAGGGAAGGACGGCTAGGGTTTCTCTTTAAGAGACACCACGAGAGGGAAAAAGAGGAGAACAAAACGGGGACCCAACCCTTTTTCGCTCTTGTACGACCGACGGCGGGGCTTTCGAGGAAAGGACGGAGGTTCTTGCTCGCGGGATCAACCGGGCAACGTTAGGACGATCCTCTTCCTCTCTTTCCGGCGGATCAAAGGTGAGTTTTATTAGTTTTGTTGTGTAGAGTCTTCACGGGACACCGCCGCCGGCCGCCGCCGACCGGCCACGGCGGGGCGCCGCGCGGCGCTTGGTGCCGCGCGGGGCCGCCCCGCACCGCGGGCGAGGCCGCCGCGCGCGCGCTGGGCCGCGCGGGGCCCGCCCGCGCAGGGGTGCGCGCCCGCGGCGCGCGCGGGCTGGTGCCGCGCGGGGCCCCCCGCACCGCGGGCGAGGCACCCGCGCGGCGCTTGGCCGCGCGGGGCCGCCCGCAGTGGGGCGCCCGCGCGGGCTGGTGCCGCGCGGGGTCGCCCCCCCCACCGCGGGCGAGGCACCCGCGCGGCGCTTGGCCGCGCGGGGCCGCCCGCAGGTGGGGCGCCCGCGCGGGCTGGCGCCGCGCGGGGTCGCCCCCGCACCGCGGCGAGGCACCCGCGCGGCGCTTGGCCGCGCGGGGCCGCCCGCAGGTGGGGCGCCCGCGCGGGCTGGCGCCGCGCGGGGTCGCCCCCGCACCGCGGCGAGGCACCCGCGGGCGCGCTTGCCGCGCGGGGCCGCCCGCAGGTGGGGCGCCCGCGCGGGCTGGTGCCGCGCGGGGTCGCCCCCGCACCGCGGGCGAGACCCGCGCGGCTCTTGGCCGCGCGGGCCGCCCGCAGGTGGGCGCCCGCGCGGGCTGTCGCGCCTCGCGCCCCCCGCGCCGCGGGCGAGGCACCCGCGCGGCGCTTGGCCGCGCGGGGCCGCCCGCAGGCGGCGCGCCCGCCGCGGGCGCTGGTGCGCGCGGGGTCGCCCCCGCACCGCGGGCTGCACCCGCGCGGCGCTTGGCCGCGCGGGGGCCGCCCGCAGGTGGGGCGCCCCGCGCGCTGGTGCCGCGCGGGGTCGCCCCCGCACCGCGGGCGAGGCACCCGCGCGGCGCTTGGCCGCGCGGGGCCGCCCGCAGGTGGGGCGCCCCCGCGGCTGGTGCCGCGCGGGGTCGCCCCCGCACCGCGGGCGAGGCACCCCGCGGCGCTTGGCCCGCGGCCGCCCGCAGGTGCCGCCCGGCTGGGTGGGGTCGCCCCGCGGCGCCCCACCCGCGCGGCGGTGCCGCGCGGGGTCGCCCCCCACCACGGCAACGCTTCGCGCGGGCTGCTTGCGCCGCGCGGTCGCCCCGCCGCACGGGACTCGCGCGGCGCCGCCGCGGGCGCCGCAGGCCGCCCGCGATGCTGTGCCCCGGGCGGAGTGTGCGCCGCACGGGCCAGTGCCGGGCGGGAAACTCCGCCGCACATGGGTGGGAGTCGGTGTGAGTGTCGGATCCTTAGTCTTGACTTGCCCTTATTCCTTCAGGAGTGCAGGACATTGTTGGCGCGGGCGCACGATCACGGACGTACCGAACGCCGGACGACGCACGCAAAAGGTGGGTAAATTCGCCGAGGTTAATTGGGTAAGGGCGGACATGAGCAAAGGTGCTTCTCTCTAAGTTGCTCCTCGTGAGCAAAGGTAGGTTTCTCTCTAAGTTGCTCCTCGTGAGCAAAGGTGGGTTTCTCTCTAAGATGCTCTTCGGAGCGAAGGTGTGTTCCTCTTCAAGTTGCTCTCACTGAGCAACCGGTTGTTTTCCTCCTTAAGATTTCCTCATGAGCAAAGGGTTCACCCTTCTGGTTGTCCTTATGAGCAACGCTGACCCGAATCTCATTCTATTCGCTTTATCATCTGAGGCTCAAGTTTTACTACACGCACACCAGCGGTTTGGCCACCGCAAGGGTGTGCTTTTCCGGAAAAAGTGGTACGTTGACCCGTGTACCCCACGCGGAGGTGGCGTTAGGGATGGGGGCCCTCATGGGTGGAGGGTGTGAGCGGGTGGACGCCGGGGTTGGTGCTCGGCGGGCCGAGGCAGGTGCTCGGCAGAAAGGGGAGGGGCACCGGGTAGGGGCCCGGTGCGTGTCCGGGGAGGGTTGCCCGGTTATGTTTGGTGCAGGTTGTGATCATTGTTGACGAATATGGGAGGGGGGTGACAGTTGCTCTGGTTACAGTGGTTTGTTTTATTATAGTTTCTTGCTCATTATGTTTATTTCTAGTCACTGACTTCCCACTCCGTGACAGGTTCGTCCAGGGGCGAATGCTAGGGCGCCGGTGAGGACGTTAGGGTGCTGATCTGATTTTTGGATGACTTCGGTTACAGTGACTCTTCTTTCCCTTTTCCTTATTATTCATGGTAGCTAGTTGTGGATTGCGACACCCCCGTGGGGTCGAAGTGGATGTTGCCCTTTTCTTTCCTTTCTTTTTGAATAATTGAATGAATACTACGTTCTCTCTTACTTGGCCGTTTTGAACGATTGAAAAACAAAGAAAACCGTTTGCGAAAACTATTTTTAAAACGTGGGTGTCGTGTGGGCACCGAGCTTTATAAACCTTGTGGGATTTATGTGTTTGCGAACTGTTTTCACAAACGAGGGCATCGTGTGGATGCCGCTTTCAAAACCTTGTGATTATTTATCCTTTCAAAACACCGGCCTCTATGCTCTAAGTGAATGCCAGAATGTCATGTGAATTGTTTGGTTGTATGTGTACGAGACCCCAACTGATGTGGTTAGAGATTGTATGTACTACGCCTTGTGAGACACTTTGTAGTTGAGACGCCGTGCATATACAAAGGGGCCTCTGCTCATTTGCAGAGCGAATTTGTGTATGCGGCGGGTCTGTGCACGCGCCGGGGAGTAATGTTTTACAAAAAAAAAATATATGGCTGAATCAGGGGCATCGGTGGCTCCTCTTCCGCGCGATTCGAACCCCCGGGGCGTGACACGTTACGTATCTCCAAGGATCATCCGGAATCAAACATTATTGGAGAGCCACAAGAAGGAGTCAGGACTCGGAGACAACTGGTTTGTGGAGTCGCGTGTTACGTCTCCATGGTTGAACCAAAGAACATCGATGAAGCTCTTCAGGATGACTACTGGATTGAAGCAATGCAGGAAGAGCTCCATCAGTTCGAAAGAAACAAAGTCTGGGAACTAACGAAGCCACCGAAGCAACACAACGTGATTGGTACCATTATCAGGAACAAAGCACGCCTAGTTGCTCAGGGCTATTCACAAATTGAAGGTATAGACTTTGATGAGACGTTCGCCCCGGTTGCTCGACTCGAGTCGATTCCTATTTTGTTCGCAATTGCTTGTCATTTTAAAATCAAACTATTTCAAATGGACATTAAGAGCGCGTTTTTAAATAGATTTTTGAACGAGGAAGTTTATGTGGCTCAACCGAAAGGTTTTGTAGACCATAAGCAACCTAACCATGTTTTTCGTTTGAAAAAAGGCTCTTTACGGTCTAAAACAAGCACCGCGAGCGTGGTACGAAAGGTTGACAAAGCACCTTTTGGAGAAGGGCTATACTCGAGAGGGAGCAGATCAGACTCTCTTTGTTGGGTTATATATGTAATAGGATCTAAATAGGGGAAAAAATACCTAGAGGGGGGTGAATAGGTGTAAACAATAAACACTCAAAAATCTTTGCGATATAAAACCCAATGCGGAAAACATAAATAACACGCAGAGATTTTTACGTGGAAAACTCCAAACCGGAGTAAAAAACCACGGGACCGATAACACGGTGAAATCCACTAGAATTATAACACGTACAAAGGTGATATACCGTACTCACAGACGACTCAACCTTTTTCCATACGCTCCTAGTTGATCTTCTCCGCTCGCTCCGCAACGCTTCTCGAATCCACGATCTGCGTCCAACGCCGAATCCACGACGTCCAACGTCGACTCCACGACGTCCGACCGAATCCACGGTCTTCACCCAGTAGCACGCTTCGAATCCACGAACGTACCTCGCTCCGAATCCACGAGAGCGGTAGTACCTTGAATCCACAAGGCCACGCGAGTCCACGCGCCGATTTTGCGGAAATCGTTGTTTTTGGGTGGTGATGATCCGCCGAATACTTAGATTAGAAATAGATCGGAAATACCATCTAAGTATTCATTGATTTGATTCTACTCAAAATGTGAGTATGAAAACCTAGAATCAAATAAATCAATATAGATGAATAAACATAAGAATAAATCTAATGATTTCCTTTCTTCTCTATATGTGGATCTATCTATTCGGTCGTCTTTTTCCCTTTTTCGTGGGTTGCCCTAAAAGGTGAATTAAAGGGTCTATTTATAGGTTAGAAACCATTGGAAGAGGATAAGGATCAAAAACTAACCATTTCTGGAATTTTTCAGGACGGCGATCCGGATCGGACTTCGGCGATCCGGATTGCAGTAGCGAGACAAACAGTTTCTAGAAAAACCAAGGTTCGGGATCCGGATCGAAGTGCCTGATTCGGATCGTTCATATAGTTTCACCAAACACCAACGTTCGGGATCCGGATTGCAAAGCCTGATCCGGATCGTTCATAAAACATGGTAAAACCAGTGTTCGGGATCCGGATCAATGGAGGCTACGATCCGGATTGAACTGGTGTATGAACGAACACCCTTCGGGATCCGGATTGGAAAGTCTGATCCGGATCCTGAACATGTCCCATGTCCAGTTTTTGATTTTTATGCAATTAAAAATTCATCCAAGTGTTTCTACACTATAAGAAGTATTCGGATCACCAAAAATAATTAGTTAAACATACCTGATCCTTTTGAATTCTTCTTTCTTGAGATTGAGTTAAATGATCCAACTTTCTTTATCTTCAATCTTCAAGACTTAACCGAATTCACGAAATACGCCAACTCAAATTCCGTAACAATCTCCCCCTTTGGCGGTTTCGTGACAAAACATAGATCCACTCAAGAAAATTTAAAAAGATATTTTTGTTGCTATCACCATACAACAAAAATTTACAATGAGATCCAAATAAAAATAAAAATAGATACATGAGTTAAACTCCTAAAACAGACTCTAGACTTAGACATCTGTACTCTCTGCAAAAGAAATCATTCTTGACAAAAGAAATCGTTAGATACCTCAAGAATTTTATATCATTCAAAAACCACATACAGAGATGAAGTTTATACTCATATACTTATCATGACATTTATACATTCAGATATGTAATTTGATCATAGTTAAAAACCAACATATCTCCTATGCAATCAAAATCCACATGTCATGTTAGTGAACATCAACTTGTTAGTTATATTACATGCCCAAATAGTTAGCAAATAGTTAGTCGAGGCATGCAAGCAATCACAAAAGAAAACCAAAAGTTGAAGTTCTACTTACCTTACTTACCTTCATGGTTCAACTGGACAATCAAAATTGTTCAAACTGTTCTAATACTCTCTCCCCCTTTTTGTCACAAAGTTAGCCAAAATTACCAAAAAGGAGAGAAAAGTTAACAAGTTCAAGAACCAAAAGTTTGAGAATTAAAACTAAAAACTAAAACTTAAAACCTGCACAAGAGAAGATTAAAAATATGCACAAGAAAAGATTAAAAAGTTTGAGCATAAATCAATCATCTGAGGCAGAGTCTTCAGAGCTCGTGCAGCCCAGTTTTTTCAAAATTCCTTTAAGCATTCCCGAAATCGTAGAACACTCTTGTTTCATCTGATGTATGTCCTTGGACATCTTTCTGAGTTCCAGAGTCATTTTATCTTGTTCTTGATTGATGGAAGACACTAAGTTTGCCTTTTGGTCGATTCTTCTGGAAGTTGAAGAACGTTGTGTGACAGCTGACGGAGCAGTCAGACCTTCATTTCGAGGAGATCTTCTTGGCAGAGAATGTGAATTGTCAAAAGGTTCATTGCTTGGCGAATTCTTTTTCCTAGGGTACTGCTTAATCTTTGAGGAAGACTTCATCAGTTTCTTGTTCTTTAGATAAGACTTATTTTCTTCATCAATACCTTGTTGTACTTCATTAAGAAATGTGTCCCAATCTTCTTCGTCTTCAGATGCAGTTTCAGTTTGAGGGATATTTTTTGTTTCCTCTTGACCTGTTTCTTTGATTTCAATACCCCGAGCTCGTCCAAGCCGTCGAGCAAGTCTTTTTCTTTTTGTTTTCACCGAAGTTTCTTCCATTGGAGCTTTGCCCTTTTCAGCAGCAGTGGGCGGAGCCTTTGCCTTTGCTGTCTCGGCAGGAGCTTTTCCCTTCGAAGCAGTGGGTGCAGTTGCTTCAACTTGCAACTCATCCCAATCGATTGATTCCGTCTCAGATTCCGAAGAGGGGGAAGTAGGTTTGTTGTCGTTGTTTGTCGTCAATTCCGGTGTCGGAGGAGGAGATACCGACTGGGGCACAAAGACTGTCCCAACCGAACTAAAATTGTCTTTAGTTCGATTGTATCCGAGGCCGAACTTGTTTGATTGACCAAGACCAAGAAGTTTATCCAACTTACTCCTTCCTGATGAAAATCGCTGTAAGTCATCCTTGAGTTGGAGAATGGTCTCTGTCATTTCCAATTTTTCCTGTCGAGCCTCGCCGTTGAGCTTCAAGAAGTAGTTCGCTTTGTTCACCATATCTACATAATTCTTCTCGAATTGCTCATTGGACTCTTGAAGTGAAGCATTTGCTTTTATCAGATTATCCCTTTCCACTTCAAGATCGGTCGAGAGAGAAATTACCCTTTTTAGTTCTTCTTCGAGATCCTGCAATCTCCCTCTCAACCCCTTGTTTTGCTTAGCCAGTTTCTTTGAATCCCTCAAAAGTCTGTGATAGGCTAGAGCAAAATCTTCACCTTCCGAATCATCCGTTTCATCGTCCGTTGCAATCTTTTCAACAGTGGAGTTGGACAATGACTCGGATGTACTAGCCATTAAGCACATGAAGGGTGAAGATGTGGATGCGTGGAACGCTGTTGCGTTATCTTCTTCATCACTTGAGGATGACTCATTTGACGATGAGGTGTCATCCCAAGTGACGGCTTGCATCGCCTTCTTCTTTGACGGATTCTTATTAGGACACTCCGTTGAGATATGGCCGTACCCTCGGCACTTGAAGCATTGGACTTGTCCTTCTGAGCTTTTCTTATCCTTAGAAAAACTCTCTTGCTTTCTTGGTTTGAAACTTGAAGAACCTTTGCCTTTCTTTGACTTTACGAAGGATGGAGTTTTGCTTGAGTTACCCCTTCGAAAGTTTCGGCGAAATCTTCTTGTCAAGAGAGCAAGCTGCTTCTCAAAGTCCTTCATAGATAAATTCTCGTCATCGCCTGAGGAGGATGAATCCGCGTCTTCTTCTTTTGTTGTTTTCAACGCATAACCTGAAGACTTAGAAGAGGATGCATTTCCAGAAGAATAGTTAGTAGGAAAAGTCATTTCATAAGTTTGTAATGAACCAACTAATTCTTCTACACGGATTTCGTCCGGGTGTTTAATAGTTTCAATGGCCGTAACCTTGGAACGAAATCTTTCAGGAAGAGTTCTTAAAATTTTTCTTATAATTTTAAATTCTGGAATCTTCTCTCCCAAGTTAGCACATGAGTTTACGATGTCTAGCAATCGTGTGTAATAGTCTGTGAACGATTCATTTTCTGCCATGAAAATAGAGTCAAATTTGCTCGTAAGCATTTGCAGTTTCTGAATCTTCACAAAGTTAGTTCCCTCATGCGTAACTTGAAGAACATCCCAGATTTCTTTCGCAGTCTCACATGCCGAGACGCGAGAGAACTCAGTTTGCGACAAAGCATTAAATAAAGCATTAATCCCTTTGCCATTGTAAGAAGAAAAATCTATCTCTTCCTTGGTCCATTTCAACCTAGGTTTGATGGTGCGAACACCAGCAATAATTTCAGTTGGATTAGTCCATCCTAATTCAATTGATTGCCACACCCGTTCGTCGATGGAAATTAAAAAGGCTTTCATCCGTACTTTCCAGTACGCATAATTCGTTCCATCGAAGAACGGAGGTCTGTTGATGTTTCCACCTTCAACCATTGTTTACAACCCTATTCCCGCTCCGATACCACTTGTTGGGTTATATATGTAATAGGATCTAAATAGGGGAAAAAACACCTAGAGGGGGGTGAATAGGTGTAAACAATAAACACTCAAAAATCTTTGCGATATAAAACCCAATGCGGAAAACATAAATAACACGCAGAGATTTTTACGTGGAAAACTCCAAACCGGAGTAAAAAACCACGGGACCGATAACATGGTGTAATCCACTAGAATTATAACATGTACAAAGGTGATATACCGTACTCACAGACGACTCAACCTTTTTCCATACGCTCCTAGTTGATCTTCTCCGCTCGCTCTGCAACGCTTCTCGAATCCACGATCTGCGTCCAACGCCGAATCCACGACGTCCAACGTCGACTCCACGACGTCCGACCGAATCCACGGTCTTCACCCAGTAGCACGCTTCGAATCCACGAACGTACCTCGCTCCGAATCCACGAGAGCGGTAGTACCTTGAATCCACAAGGCCACGCGAGTCCACGCGCCGATTTTGGGGAAATCGTTGTTTTTGGGTGGTGATGATCCGCCGAATACTTAGATTAGAAATAGATCGGAAATACCATCTAAGTATTCATTGATTTGATTCTACTCAAAATGTGAGTATGAAAACCTAGAATCAAATAAATCAATATAGATGAATAAACATAAGAATAAATCTAATGATTTCCTTTCTTCTCTATATGTGGATCTATCTATTCGGTCGTCTTTTTCCCTTTTTCGTGGGTTGCCCTAAAAGGTGAATTAAAGGGTCTATTTATAGGTTAGAAACCATTGGAAGAGGATAAGGATCAAAAACTAACCATTTCTGGAATTTTTCAGGACGGCGATCCGGATCGGACTTCGGCGATCCGGATTGCAGTAGCGAGACAAACAGTTTCTAGAAAAACCAAGGTTCGGGATCCGGATCGAAGTGCCTGATCCGGATCGTTCATATAGTTTCACCAAACACCAACGTTCGGGATCCGGATTGCAAAGCCTGATCCGGATCATTCATAAAACATGGTAAAACCAGTGTTCGGGATCCGGATCAATGGAGGCTACGATCCGGATTGAACTGGTGTATGAACGAACACCCTTAGGGATCCGGATTGGAAAGTCTGATCCGGATCCTGAACATGTCCCATGTCCAGTTTTTGATTTTTATGCAATTAAAAAATTCATCCAAGTGTTTCTACACTATAAGAAGTATTCGGATCACCAAAAATAATTAGTTAAACATACCTGATCCTTTTGAATTCTTCTTTCTTGAGATTGAGTTAAATGATCCAACTTTCTTTATCTTCAATCTTCAAGACTTAACCGAATTCACGAAATACGCCAACTCAAATTCCGTAACACTCTTTGTGAAGCATTATCAGGATAACTTCATTGTGGCACAAATCTATGTCGATGACATTGTATTTGGTGCAACAAGGGACAATGATGCTTCTAAATTCGCAGAAATCATGGAAAGCGAATTTGAGATGTCTATGATGGGCGAACTGACATACTTTTTTGGATTGCAAGTGAAACAAAATGAAGAAGGCATCCATTTGTGCCAATCCAAGTATGCAAGGGAGTTGGTAAAGAAATTCGATTTAGAAAACTCTAAAGATTTTCCGACGCCAATGGGAACTAGCAATAAGGGATTAGGAAGTGAATCTCTTAGTGAAAGTGTAGACGAGAAGCTTTATCGCAGCATGATTGGAAGTCTCTACCTCACGGCTAGTCGCCCGGATATATCCTTTAGTGTTGGGATCTGCGCGAGATATCAATCAACACCAAAGGAGGTTCACCTGAAAGCGGTGAAAAGGATCATCCGGTACGTCAAAGGGGCACTGAACTTCGGAATTTGGTATCCTATGGGAACGACGCTTGACATAATAGGATATTCAGATGCCGATTGGGCAGGATCAGTGGATGATCGGAAATGTACGAGTGGTGCATGTTTTTATCTTGGCCATTGCCTTGTTGGTTGGCATAGTAAAAAGCAAAACTGCATTGCACTCTCGACTGCCGAAGCGGAATATATTTCAGCGGGTAGTTGTTCAACTCAACTCATTTGGATGAAAAGCGTGTTGAGCGACTTCCGAATTTCAACAACTTCGGTAACTATTCTTTGTGACAACACAAGTGCTATAAATATTTCTAAAAATCCTGTGTTGCACTCAAGAACAAAACACATTGAGCTTAGATATCATTTTCTAAGAGAGCTAGTTGAATCAAATATTCTTCAAATTTCCTATATTCCAACTGAGGATCAATTAGTTGACATCTTAACAAAACCTTGGGATCAAAAACAGTTTATTCATTTATGTAAAGCAATTGGAATGCTTTCCTTGAAATAACACTTTTTTTGAAATCATTGCTTAGGTTAGGTTTCGTTTTGTATTTTTGTTCCTTATCTATGTTTGTACATAGAACATTAATTGAGCATATGTAATTGACTTTACTTGCATCCTTTCATATATTTAGAAATTTATTATCCTTTGGATATCATAATAATTTATTTGATGCAATGATCATTTATGTCAATTAAGTCATCTTTAATTGATCAAAGTCAATTTCTCTCTCATGTGATCTCTTGGTATAGTTTTTATCATATTTGAAAATTGAGTTAAGTATGAAACTCGAGATCAATTTTTGGTTGAATACCTTATATCTTAGATAATTGATAGCCAATTGAGGGGGAGTCTATCAAAATGTTTATGCTCAAAAGATGTGGAAAGAGTTACATTCCAATGAGGAGTGTGAAAACTACCACCACATGGAGGAAAGAGCTACCACCTCGGTCGTCCGAGTACTATGTGCAGCTACCACATGTATACCAAACATGGTTTTTTCGTGATTGAATAGATAAAATGCTTTTTGGAATACTTGACTCTGTCAAATTTCAAGGTTGGTATAAGGTGGGGATTTTATTGAAAGATGCTCAAAGAGCCACTCCTTACAATAAATTGATTAGATATATTATCTAACTTATTTGGGATTTCAAACATCTATCGATCTTGGTATTTCATTTTCTTTACCATATTGATGATTTGATAAACGCATTACTCATAAGATCATGATAGATGCCATTGAACTTGTTCGACTTTAAAAGATTTAATTGTTATAAATTTTCGTTTCATTACTTGGATATTATTGATAGATTTAGCATAATCTATTTCTTTTGATGTGAAATGATGACTTTTGTTTAAAGTTGACATGCAAAAGTGCTTACATACTTTTTCTGGATTTTCTGGAATTTTTCTAAATTTTTCTGAAGAAAAAGTTTGGAGCCGATCCGGACCGGAATATCCGTTCCGGATCCCGAACGTAGAAATTTCTGCGGGTAGCCGATCCGGACTGGATTCTTGCTCTGTTCCGGACCGCGGCTAGGGTTTTATAAGAAACAAAAGGGTTTTGATTTCTTTTTACTACAATCTTTTGTTTCCAAGTCTCCAGAGCTTCTCTCTCTAGAAATCAACCGATTTGGATCCTTTCTAACTCAAGTTCTTCGGATCAAAGTGAGTTTTCATGATCAAAACTTCAGTTTTTCACAGTTTTTCTCTATTTTCTCAAAACGTGCATGAAAATCTTGTATCTTTTTCGTTTGAGATTGGTTTTTGGTCAAATTTCTTTTGAAAAAAGAACTCTGAGTAGATTAGTTTTGACCCCTCGTGCTCTTCCTGACCGTCGAGCTAGTCTCTTTCTTTTTTCAAAACTAATCTCGATGAAAAGAAAGAGACTAGCTCCTGATTCACCACCCCGTGAGGAACAAGTGTCGATTAATATAGACCGTCTAAGGGTTTTTGAAAATCGAGAATGCATTGGCGAAAGACATGTTAACATTGGTGCTCTTCGAGACCACTCCCCGGAGTTTGGTAATTTGATTGAACAAGCTAATCTTCTTCAAGTGTGCCGATTCCCAGAAATGCTTGGATACTGTTTGCATCGAGTAAGGACCTTCTACACTAATGCACGGTACCTTCAAGAAAATGAAGACGGTCCAATGGAGTTCTACACAAACATCCAAGGAACAAGACTTAAAATAACTCCACAATTAATTGGCGAAGTCTTAGGGATGCAATCTAGCAGGTCAGGGATAAACTACTTAAAAGGAAGAAGTTTAACGAATATAATGTGGCAAACTGTTGTAAGGGGAATATGTTTGGAGGAAACTCAGTCAACGGGCAATTCTATCAAGTCCAAAGAACTTCGACTTGAGTACCGGTTCCTCAACTTCATCACATGTTACAATATTCTTCCAAACATGCAGACGAAAGTCTTAAGATGGGATCGAATGCTGTTCTTATATCTCTTAGTGTAGAATACCGAGATTCTGGATTGCGTACCAACCTCGCAAGATGGCGTGAGGCGGAGGAAATTGCCTCGGGCGTGTTCCATATGTGTCTTCAGTTGAGTTCGGGTTGATTCGGATCAACGCGGAAGCCCCAGCTTGATTCGGAGTTTTTCGGGCATTGTGCGCCGATAGAGGACTGATTTTGTGAAAGCTCGACTCCACTGTAGTGTGCAAAAAATTGGGAAATACTTGGAACATGTGTACTTTATGATTACAGCGGAGTCCGGGAGGTTCCGGACTGATGCGGAGGACCCGAAGGCAAAAAGTGAGTTGGAGTTGGCAGTTTTGGAGCCGGTTTTCGGATCAAGCACACCGACTCCGCAGTTGAACTTTTTGAGGGGGAAAAGCTGGGGACATGTGTATTTTCAGATTATAGCGGAGTTCGGGAGGTTTCGGATTGGTGCGGAGGCCCCGAGGGCAGAAAGTGAGTTGGAGTGGGCTTAAATAGGATTAAATAATTAATTAATTAATATCAGATTTTTGGTCTGTGAAGATGCAAGAAAAGAAAGAGTGAAGGAATTAAGAAACTTGAAAAGGGGATTAGATTTTTTTTTAATTTGAGCTTGAGGATTAATTTAATCTTGCTACAGCTGTTTTGCACCATCACTTAATTAAGCCACCCCCTTAATTAACCTCCGCCACGTCACCCTCCTCTTCTCCCTGCAAAAACAGAGGATTGAGAAGAAAGCAGAGGAAGAGAGAAAGAAGAGAAAAGAAAGGAAAAAAAGGAAGAAGAAGATGAGCTAGAAAAAGAAAAAGAAGGGAAATGAAGGTGAAGGGTGGTGGTGCTTGTGGTTTGTGCTTGGAGCGAGCGGAGTGCGGCGCGCGTCGAGCTCCAACGAGGTTTGTATAGTTTTTTTTGTTGAGAGCTTGGATTTTCAGTTTCTTATATGGATTTGAGTTTTGAGTGGGTTTTTGGAAGAGGTTGAAGTTGTTGGTGGTTGGGCTATCTTTGTTTGGAGTGCCGCAACTGGGTGCCGTGCGGGCGCGCAATGGCACCGCGCGCGGATGGCGCTGGTGCGCAGTTGCGGGCGCAGCAGGGGGCGCTGCAGCAGCGCACATAGCGGGCGGGCGCGCTAGGGCACCGCGCAGCGCGCGGGCTCCGCGCGGCTAGCTCCAGCGCGCGGGCGCCGCGCGGCTGGCAACTGCGCGCGGGCGCAGCGCGGGCTCCGCGCGGACGGTGCGCGACGCGCGGGCGCCGCGTGGCTGGTAGCAGCGTGCGCCCGCGCGTTGCGGGCCGGGGCACCGCGCGGCGGGCCCAGGCGCCGCGCGGCTAGCGTCAACAGCGTGCTGTTGGCGCGGCTGCTGCATGCGATCGGCGTGCGAGCTGGGGCGGTGCCGGTGGGCCGTGTGCGCGCACGCCGAGGCTGTGGGTTGCCGAGTGTCGCGAGGGCTCTTTGTGGATCGAGTTTGACGCGTTTTTCCCCTTTTTCTCTCACAGGTCGGCGTCAAATGTGCCGGATTTCAGCGTGGTGCCGTGCGGAGCCCGGACCGAGTGAGCGGCGCGATTCTTTTTCATCTGAGCAATTTGGGCAGAGTTTCTGTGTGCTGTGGGTGGACATATGTTTAGTGTTTATGTGGTATTGGTGAGCTAGTGGTTTTTGTGTGTACTGAGGGTTACCTAATAGATGATGGACTTGGTTTTATGTTTTTTTTGAGAGTTTGTGGCTGTTGAATTGAGGTGGTTGAAAAAGGGACTGTGAACATGTAAATTTTGTTAATGAGAGCTGATGGAGATGTTGGACTTGTATATGTTGTGGACTGTTGTTGGGTGTGTTGTAAGGGTGTACACATGTAATTAAAGCGTGTGTGAATAAGTGTGATTTGTGTTAATGTGAGCAAGCTGTTAGTGGATGTGTTGGTGTCTTGTGCTGTGAGTGGGAAGTGTGTGCAGAGGGATATATTTAGAGTGTGTTGTTGGGTTTTTGGAGCTACAGAGTTGTGTGAGGGTGTTTGTATTTTTGTGTTTTATTGGCTGTGGAGTGACCCTGAGTGCGCCGGGATTTTTGTAGAAGACTTAAGAATTTTGTTCGAGCCTCCGAGGACTTTTCCGGGTACGCGATAGTGTGTGCGCGCGTGGCACATTTTTCGGAATTTCGTCAGTTTGAGGTTTCGGCACTTCACCGACTTCAGCATTGCCTGCGGAAAACGTTACAGGTGGGTTGAAATTTCTCCAAAATGTGTGGAATGCCCTTTAAAGCTATTGAATGCAATTTGATCATAATTATATGTTATTTTTCCTGTAATTAAATCTGATAGTTGCCTGGATTTTTCTGAAAAATTCATTTGAGCCCCAGATTATTTTTAGCATACTCATGACACTATATGACACTAGGTTTCATGTTCTGTTGGCCTCATATATGCACCTAGATCGTTTCATAAATCGAGAAAAACCCGTTTGAAAGAAAATTAGCCTTTTCAAATATGGTTTTTAACTTATGAGTTCGTCAGAGGTATGGCATAGGTTCAGGGTGCTTCTGACCTCGTGCCTGGGGGCAGAGGGGTCTCTTTTTGAGTTTAGAGATGAGTTATAGTGTCATTGAGTTTTGAGCTTCAGAGGAGATCATTCTAGTTTAGGGGTTATGTATCTCTGATTTGATAGTGGAGGTGGTTCTCCCACTTAGTTATGAGAGTTTTGGGGTTCTGGCAAATCGAGTCGTGGGGGTTTTCCGACTTAGCCATGAGTCGTGCGTTATCAGATTGAGTCGTTGAGGGTTCTCCGACAGATCATGTGAGGATTTTGGGCGTTTCTTGTTGAGTCGTGGAGTCTTGTTCCGACTAAGTTGTGCCTTTGAGCACCGAGTTGCCGATCTCTTTGATCGTGGACCATGGCCTGCATGTGCCGCTTATTGAGACAGTTGAGATACTTGAGCTCGTTGGGGTCGCTCCCCTCGAGTTACGCCCCGGGTGCGTGTTGATGATGAGATGATGATGCGCCTAGTTCATATACTAGTGGTTGTTGATACCCCTGGCCGAGTTACCATGGGGTCACTTTGTGTGAGTTTGAGACAGTCAGTTTAGGACGCCCCACGTAAATCCCGTCCTCTTGTGGATGCGTGGTAGTGGGCAGGTGCGTTCCTAGACGACAGGCGCAGGTTGGACTGAGCCAGTTATGGCAGTCTTTGAGATTGGGTGTTATGAGCGGGTGGTCACATATTATGTTCTTAGATGGGTTTTTCCTTTGAGCATTGATACCGAGGCATTTTAGCAGTAGCGAGAGTATGCATAGCATGTTTATGATAGAGTTTTCCTTGAGCATTATGTTTGAGACATATTTTAGCTGTAGCTTTCTTTCAGCTTACCCATTATCTATCTATCTGCATACCTATCTGTTTTGCCTCCAGTAGACTTAGTGGGCATACCGTGGATATTGGGACGGAACCCACTGAGATCTGCCTTCTACAGTAGATCTCACACTCGCTGCGGTGACAGGTTGAGGTAGCTGTTCCGGCTTGGTTCGCGCGGAGTTAGCTGATCGAGGTGAGGACGAGGCCGAGTAGTTCCTTACCAGCATTGAGAGTCAGAGGTAGATGTACCCGTTTTTTTTTATGACTCCACTTTTGTACTAGACATTCTGAGAGACTTGTGAGGATTGTATTATTTTTCATAGCTTGTCAGACTATGTATTGAGGACTTTTATTTATCCAGATGTTCAGTTGATTTCTATAGCTATTAGTTCTTTTTCAGCTCTGATACAAGTTAGCTTTAGATCTTTTGCAGGTTATACGCTTCGTCTGTGCGGCAGTTTCCGCACAGACGGCGGATCTGTTGGCGAGCCCGGGTGGCAGTTTCGACCCCGGGGCGTGACACTTAGGACATCCGTCAGAGGCAGTGGGATTAAATATCAACATTCCATACATCATTTGGAATAGAATGACAAGGTACGTTGAGCATCCTCATCCCACGGAAAGACTACCATTTCCATTGATCATAATGTGGATTTTGAAGAAATTCAAGGTTGATATCAGCTCGACAACTTATCAACACTATTTAGGTATGATTAATGAGTCTACAGTTGTTAAGTCTTTCCATAAACTGCCTCATGCCACCCCAACTCCTCCGCAAGGCACGAAACCCTCCGTCGGCCCTTCTGCGTCACCTTCACGACAAGTACCTTTGTCAGATGATGAAGCGTCTGTTACTTCGATTTATAAGGAGCAACAACGTTTATCGTTTGAACAAGAACAAATTACTAAAGAGCAAAAGCGAATTTCAGATGAACTTGATGTCACGCCCCGGGGTCGAAACTGCGACCCGGGTTCGCCAACAGATCCGCCACCTATGCCAAACTCCGCATAGGCGAAGCGTCCTACCTGCAAGAAGAAGGATACTACAGCTAACAGATATCAGAGCTAAAAATAAAATAATCTGCTGTAAAATAAAATCAACCACTGTACAACTGGAAATAAAGATATAATGTCCATCTTCCAAATACGATCATATACAAAGTCCTCTAATACAAAACTCAGAACTCAACAGGGAGATATCTCCAGTAAATACATCAGTGTACAGGCTCTCAATACATAAAATGTCCTTACTACATCAGTCTCTCAAAAAAGGAAAAATAACTAATCTACTGAAGATCTCCTCTGAAGGGGTACATCTACTCTCTCTCTGGCCGACGACTGGTAGGGAACTAGCTCGCGATTCCCTCGTCACGGTCAGAAGGATCAGCAACAGGAGCAACAGGAACAGGAGTAGAAGTCCCTGGGGAAAAGACACCACGACGGGTGTGAGAACTACATCCCACAGTAGTTCTCAGTGGGTGCCGCCAGCAAGCCCAACGGTCTGCCCACTAAGTCTACTAGAGGCATAAAGTAACAATATAATACTGAAATGAAAGGGCTGGAAAAGTAACTCTACAGCTACTATACCTCTATCTAGATGCTCAAAAAGTGGAACAGATGGGAAACATGATGCATTTACTAACTCTCAAGTATAGTCACCCAATCTCAATGACTGTCCCTCTTGGGTCTAGTCAAGCCTGCGCTCATCTATTGCCACTCATGCCCAAATAGGGCTTGGTCTTACGTAGGGTGTCCCTCAAGGACTATCTCAGTAACCACATCGCAGCCTCGTCAGGCTCGGTATCATCATCGCATCCGGAGCGTAGCTCGCGGGGAGCAACCCCGCGAACTCAAGTATCTCACAACTGGCATAAAATCCCAGGCTCAGCAGGCTATAATCCACGATCAAATAGATCGGAAACACAGTGAACAGAGGACTCACACTCATGTCAAGGTTGGAGTAAACTCCACGACTCAATCTGAAGTGCTCACATAGAACCCCCAACGACACTAGTAAATCTCTAACAATCAAATGATAGCTCTAATAATCAATAAATATCTCCTCGGTATAACACGCAGACTCACTGACAGGATAAACTCCACCACTGACACAATGAAGGGTCCGGGAACCCCGAAAGACTAGAACCTACAACCCTAATCAAACAAGAACAGGCTCTAGGCATAGCCTCTCGTTGTTCTCCTCCCAAGAAGAAGGCAGACCTTAAAACCCAGACCACTCGAATCATCTCGGGTGGTACATTTAGGAAAAATGTGACATTTCTTACTGAAAGCCATTCAATCTGGAAGAAATCCCTATTTAATGATTTTTAGTTCATTTTAGGAAAATAATTGAAAACAAGTTTTTATATCCAAGCCTCGAAGAGCTAATGCCTTCGTCCAATCAAACAAGCACAGACTCGGGCGACCCTACGACGCTTGGAAGAAAACATTTGGTTGACTAAAATCATATGTGTGTCCAAAGAGGTTCTGGGTTCAAGGTCATGCTGACACTGGTATACAGCTGCCACTATCACAGCGGCGACAATAAAACAAGAAACCGAAACATCTCGAGACCGCCGTCTACCCAAACGGCTCCCGCCACAGATGAACAACCAACTACATCTACCAGACTCCACTCTGCTCCCAAGCACGAGTGTAAAATGCATCCCACACTAAAAGAATCCCGACCACTCGGCCCACTACCCGGGCGAGTAACACTATGTCCAGGAAAGAAAAGAAGTGTGGATGTCTAAAGCAGAATAAACCTAGCCCAAGTTGGAGTTTTCTACTGGTCTGGCTACACATGCAGCACAAGACGGGGGTGCTAGGTCAAGTTCCAAGATAACAATAATTTACAGATAGTAGGAAACAAAAGATCACATGATTATCAAATAACTCTAGAATTATCAGCTATCACATTCTAGCATGCTACACAAGAATATCACTACATGCATGGTCCTACTATAGCAGATTTAATGAACATTCCATCAATCCTGGAGACAAGGCCACCCACCTGAAAACGCTAACCGTCCAAGGTTCCACAGCTGAAAACACCAGGAGCAAATACCTTCACTAATCCTCAACACCAACGGGTTCACAAACACCCGCAAATACCCCTGGGTACAACAAAAGTCCAAGGTTACACTTTAAAATCCACAAATTACCCAAATATGTTACATTCTGAATCAGACACAAAGATGTCACTTTTTCACCTGCAAAAAATACTCCAAAAATTCCAATAAAAATTCCACGGCGATCCTCGCGTCGAGACCTTCTAAACGGGTACCTGCACGTCCAATTCCGAGCCCCGTAGGCCGAGTTACAAATTCCACAGTACAGGGTGCGCAAAACTTCACAATCACACAACTGTAATAATCTGCACAGTAAAAGGGAAACAATATACCTTCTGGCAAGCCTCAGAAAAATCCCAGAAAAATACGATGATAATCCTCGCGACGAGTAGATGCAAAAAGTGTACAGGCTCATCTCGATCCGACACTCGAGTGCGGAGATAAAATTCCGACAAGGGGCTGCTGTCCAAAAACTCTACCAGCAAAATAGTGGCTTAGAAATGTCTCAAAAACCGTGCCATAACCTCTGAATCCAACAAGATGATCAACACGAAAGTCGAAGACGTACCTCTCATGAATCTAACGCCGCAGAAATTGTCCAAAAATACTATAGGAGTAGCTCTGTGGACCTCTCAGACCGAAATACGGCGATAACGGGTCTCCGATGAAAGATCGTCGCTCCGCGCTACGATGCCGAAATCGTCGACGCCGCGGCTTCCCAAAATTCCGGGCCTCCGCCAGAAGATGCAGAACACGAAGATCTCCAACTTTGCTAAAGGGTCCAAGGGCAGGGGAGCTCGGGAAAAGGGGCAAAAAGCCCAAGCAAAGGGGCTATTTATAGGCCCAGCCCGAGAAAAACCAAGTTTGGACTTTTGGGGCCAAATTCGGGCGCCCGGGCATTCCGGGCTGCTACAGTAACGGGCCCGGCCCGTTACTGTGCTCGCCCGAATTTACCCCAGGCCGCCACGTAGCCACCCGAACAGCAAACAGCCAAATGGGGCAATGGCGTTGCGCCGCGTGGCCAAAGCTGGTGCCGACACGTGGCGCCCACGCCGGGAGCCGCAGGTCAGCGCGCCCACGTCGCGCCCACGCGCGCCCACGCGCGCCTGTCGGGCACGCTGCCCGAGGCAACCACTCCCCGCCCTATGGACCACGTGCACAACACCCCTCCTACCACGTGTTGCCACGTGTCCACCCCCGGTCCACCGTGCACCCGCGCCATTCCATGGACCGCGCCTACCGCGCCGGCCAATAGGGAGGCGCCACGTGGCCAGCGCTCGGTGCACGCCCTCCGCGGTGGACCGCGCGGCTGCGCCTCCACCCGCCGCCGCGCTCCGCCGCCAGCCGCCGCCGCCGGTGCCTCTCCGGCCGCCGGAACAGTCAACCCACACCTCGAAATCCGTGTTTTCGCATCCGGGCTCCGAAAAATATAAGTAAATAGTCCATCTTAACCGTTTTCGCCCGCTGAATCCAAATCTGATGTCTGTTTGGCCCAATTCCACTTCTAAAATTTCCCATAAATTCCCGGAAAAGTGAACTTGATCCATTTTTCATGCCGGGTCACTTCCTTGGTTCCAATAAGCGCGCAAAAACCTCTATCACCCAAAATGGCCTCCTGTTAAGCAATCTTGCTCCCATTTACACAAGGAATCCAATTCTTGGGCCCGACACGCGTGCACACACTCCCAGAAGCCACTAATCCATCTATAAACCCTAAGTGGGGATTCGGGTCCTCACACTTGAACTCATCACAGTAGCCCAGATCACCTTGACAAAGAAGTTCACTTCGATGAAAAAGTTGGTGAAGAAAATATTTTTGAAGATGGGCTGTAGTAGCTCTGAGGACTCAGAGTCCGACGATTGATTCTTTTTAATCTTTTGTTTTGCAGGTTTTTTAGTTTTAGTTCTTACATTCTCTTTTTGATCTTTTAACTCTCCTTTATTTTGTAATTTTGGCTACTTTTGTGACAAAAAGGGGGAGAGAGATATGAACAATGGTGAACAATGGTTTGACAAATTGTGAGAACTTTTGGATACTGAAATCTAGAATGTAAGTATCAAAACAACTTTAGGTTTTGTATTGTGAATGAATGCATGCCTCGACTAACTATTCGACTAACTATTTGGGCATGTAATATAACTAACAAGTTGTTGTTGACTAACAAACTTATGACATTTGGATTTTAATGCTTAGAAGATATGTCTATCTCCGATTGTTATTTTAACACATATCTGGTTTTATAAATGTCATGGTCAGTATAAACTCTATCTCTGTTTGGTTTTTGAATGCAAAAATTCTTGAGGTATCTAACGATCTTTCTTGTCAAGAATCACTTCTTTTTGCAGAGAGTACAAACGTCTAAGTCTAGAGTTTGTTTTAGGAGTTGATCTCATGTATTTAGTTTATTTGGATCTCAATTGTAAATTTTTGTTGTATGGTGATAGCAACAAAAATATCTTTTCGAATTTTCTTAAGTGGATCTTTGTTTTGTCACGAAACTGCCAAAGGGGGAGATTGTTAAGGATTTTGTTTTGGCGTATTTTGTGAAAATGTTTAAGTCTTGAAGATTGAAGATGAAGAAGCTTGGATCATATACCTCAATCTCAAGAAAGAAGAATTCAAAAGGATCAGGTAAGTTTAACTAAACAATTTTGGTGATCTGAATACTTCTTATAATGTAGAAACACTTGGATGGATTTTTAATCGCATAAAAATCAAAAACTGGACATGGTATATGTTCAGGATCCGGAACAAGGGACTACAGTCCGGACCCCGAACGTTGGTTGGTTCATGCACAAATCCAGTCCTGAACATCCCTGTTTTGTTCCGGACCCCGAACGTGGAGTTTGCTGAAATTGCATGAACAGTCCGGACCGTAGGATTTCGTTCTGGACCCCGAACCTTGGTTTTCAGGAATTCTCTGAAAAACAATGACAGTCCTGAACGAGCCTAATCCGGTCCGGACCGTCGTGCGGGAAAAATTCTGTTACAATCAGTTTTTGATTCTTATCCTCTTCCAATGGTTTATAACCTATAAGTAAACCCTAATTCTATCTTTTAGGGTAATCCACTATAAGTTTTATACTCCGGGAAATGACGGAAAAATATTAACGGAGAAAAAATTTATAAGATCCACATATAGAGAAGAAAGAAAATAACCAGATTTAAATCTATGTTTCTTCATCTATATTGATTAATTTGATTCTAGGTTTTCTTACTCAGATTTTGAGTAGAATCAAATTAATGAATACTTAGATGGCATTTTCGATCTATCTTTGATCTAAGTATTCGGCGGATCATCACCACCAACAAAACAATGATTTTTCCCCAAAATCGGCGCGTGGATTCGCGTGGCTTTGTGGATTCAAGGTGCTACCGCTCTCGTGGATTCGGAGCGAGGTACGTTCGTGTGATCGAGACGTACTACCTGGTGGAGACCGTGGATTCGGTCAGACGTCGTGGATTCGACGTTGGACGCCGTGGATTCGGCGTTGGACGCAAATCGTGGATTCGAGGCGTGTTGCGGAGCGAGCGGAGAAGATCAACTCGGAGCGTATGGAAAAAGGATGAGTCGTCTGTGAGTGCGTTATATCACCTTTGTATGTGTTATAATCTTAGTTGATTTCACCGTGTTATCGGTCCCGTGGTTTTTTACTCCTGTGATGGAGTTTTCCACGTAAAAATCTTGCGTGTTATTTTTCATTTCCGCATTGGGTTTTTATTACGTAAAGATTTTTGAGTGTTTATTGTTTACACCTATTCACCCCCATCTAGGTGTTTTTTCCCTTATTTAGATCCATATTAAGTATAACCCAACACATACCTCTTTTTGGCGTTGCCCTGACATCCCTCGGTCGCCCCATTGCCAATAAAGCCCTGATCCGCCCATGGGCAACTCAGGTTGGTCGCGGCTTCAACAACGCCGTCGCCACCGCTCTTTGTAGCTGACCACAACATCCCTTGACCTCCTTCCATCGGCCACGACCATCCCTGGCCGGCGCGCGCGCTCCCTTGCTGCCGGAGCTCAGGAAGAAGGTTGAAGTTCTAGATCTACCAAGCTGGGAACTGTTTTGGCCGAGCTCCCCCTTTCTGGCCATCCCTGTTACCGGCGACCTTCCAGCAGGTGAGCATGACCTTCTTGAGATCCTGTAGGTTATCGTGCTTTCTTTTAGGTGATTCGTTTGACGTTGTGTGTCTGTTTTGGCAATGTCGCTCCTGTAGCTTTTTTGAACTTGAGGTTCTCGTAGCCTCGATGCGCTCCTCGGCCACCAAACGTGCTCCGGACAATGAGCACGAGATTTCACACATCCAGACCTATCAGCCTGCGCTTTTGGTCAATTTATGAAGTGCGCGAATTTCGGGACGACCAATTAAACTCTATATTATGCATTTATATTGCAAATAGAATGTAGTTTAGGGGCTATTATGCAATTTGACCTTGTAGACTGTCTCAGGCAGCGTGAACCCACCCTCTAGACTGATCGTCTAAGATTCGATGGCCTTCGTGCAGTGTAAATAGGATCCATGTGCATTAATCGGCAAAATCGTTGTTTTAATGTGTTTTCGGCTCGGGTTTCGCATTTTTATCAACGTGAATGCCCCGTAATTGTCACTGAGCCTTGTTGGCTGGTTGCCCTCGCTGTCTCATGTGTCCAGAGACAGCTAGTAGGCGATGAAGGGTTTCGAAGCCGAAATCGGTATTTTCGAAAACCCATTACGACATAGTTATAATTAAATGCACTTATTAGCATAAGTTTTTGTGTTTACTATCCAAGCACCCAAATCTATGCATTTCAGAACATCGGGTCATTTACAGTGTGGATTGGTACTTTCCAGAGCACTCTGTTGGTTTCAAAAGTGATCCAAATTGATTTCTCACTTTCCCCCAGCTTCAGGTGCCGCGGGCGATGACGGTCGGGATGGTAAATGAGGTGTCGACATAGCTAGTGAGCGTAATAGTTTCGAGTATTATCCAGGCATCATTACGGTTTATTCTTCCTTACTGACCTTTAAACTATTTGTTATATAATTTAGATATAGTTTGGTTGTTTAGTTTATGTAGAGTCCTGGCGTTCCCTTGCCCTTGTATACCTCCCTTTTATTTTTGATGACGGGATTGTTAGGAAACCTTTTCACTGTGTTCTCTGCAATGGACTGGCCTGGACCGCGAGTATTTTTCTGCGATTGAGCTCAAAAAACGGAGGACGGCAAAGCGAACGGATTCAGATTCTGATTTACGGATCTCCCGGGATGGGGGTCAAAGCGGTTGCCTTTGAGTGGTGCATCGGAATCCGTGCTAAGTGGCCGGCATGCTTTTCGAGGTGATCGGATGGGATCCTGCTGTGATCGGACTTTTCATCTTTTATGTCAGTGGGTTATTTTATTTATTTGGTGGTACCTCGACCTTTCGGTTTTCCGTTTTGGGTCCTAATTGAATATTTTCAGTTGTTAAGGGGGGGTTGAAATTTGAGAATTTTTGGGCTGATCGTCGGGATTAGCGGGTATTTTTAGGTGGTAGAGCTCGCAAAACGGTGAACGATGGCGCGATCAAATTTGAATTCCGATCCCGGGATCTTTCAGAAATAAATTTTGAAATTTTACTATCAGTTTGGGCGCATCGAAAGCCGTGCAGGCGATCGGCACGTTTTTCAGGGTAATTTAGACCCCTCGTTGCATCCCGACTAATTTTTAGTTGTGTTTTGGGGATTTAGGGTTTTTTCCGGTTTTTCATTTGTGCGTTAAGTCTAATCTGGGTGCGTGCGGGGGGGGAAAACCCCAATTCTTGTTTTCTCTCTTTTCAACTGTGGGCGTGAGGAACCGAGGCGACGAGACGGGGAGAAGGAAGGACGATCGCACGTCCTGCGGAACCCGGCGAACGAGAGCGGAACGATCCTCCTTCTTCCTCCCTTACCGACGAAAACGAGGTGAGCGGTTCGGGTCTTTCCGGTTTTTTGGTGTGAGGTTTCTTTCTTGTCGTGTCGCGCGCGAGGCGTGTTGTTGAACGGGAGGCCGCCGCCGCCGTTATCGTGTCCACGGGGTCGTCGCCGCAGTCGCCGGGGTCGCGGGGTCGCAACCGGAGCCACGGGGGGCGAAAAAGGGATTACTGTTCATCCATGTACGACCGCACCACCGCGCGGTCCACAGGACGCGGCGTGCACCCGACGCACGGCTCCCGGGCCCAGGGGGCGCGGACCCGGCGCACGAATGCGTGCGCCAGGCCGCGGGGTCCACAGGACCCGGCGTGCACCCGGTGCACGGCTTCCGGACCCAGGGGCGCGGAGGCGGTGCACGAATGCGTGCGCCAGGCCGCGCGGTCCACCGGTCGGGCGTGCACCCGGTGCATGCCTCCACAGCCCAACTGCGTGGACCCGGCGCGCGCTTCAGCTCGTGCGCGGCCCGGCCCATGCCGCAGCGGTCTACCGCTGCGGCGTGCGCCTGGTCTGCACCGCTGCCGGCTCGCGCCGTGGACCCGGTCCACGCCTGGACCCGTGCACCGATCTTCAGCCTGAAAGCCCAGAAGCTCCGTTTTTTATCCGTTTCGCCCCGTTTTTTAGTGTTTTTGACCACGATGATGTTTTTAACATTATTTTCTTACTGTAGTTCTTTTCGGGCACAAGGTGGGAGTGTTTTAACTGGAGTTTTCCGCACACCTTCTTCTTCGCGTTTCAGGTGGGTACACTCTTAGAATCCCTTTGTGCGCACTATCGCTATTTTCATGTTTACCATGTTGTGGGTTTTTGTTCGAGACTAGTGTGGGACTTTTCGAAAGCTGTTGATGATCACCAATTATTCGTTTAACCGTACTAAAGTTGATAGTCTTTATGGTTTTTATTATTGTGTTATACATTGTGTACTTGGTTACTATGCTCGAGGCAGCAGCACGCGCACCCGCGGTTTGGCCACCGCAAAGGGTGCGCTTTTCCGAAAAAGTGGTCGATGACCCGTGTATACCCACGAGGTGACGTAGTGGGGGCCCCCGTAGGTGGGGGGTTTGAGGCGCCAAGGTGTGAGCGGTGCTACCCGTCGGGGTAGGTACTCGACGTGGTCAGGTTTTGCAGGTGTTCGTGGTTTACTTTCCCTCTTGGGAGGGTGGTCAGGTTTTGCCGGTGTTCGTAGTTTACTTTTCCTCTTGGGAGGGTGGTCAGGTTTTGCAGGTGTTCGTATTTTTTTTTCCCTCTTGGGAGGGCGGTTGCTCTGTATAGTCTTATGGTTGGCTTTACTACTTTTTCCTGCTTTATGATTAGTATTATCGTGTCGCTGACTTCCCACTCCGTGATAGGTTCCTTCAGGGGTGAGAGCTAGGCGACGGTGAGGCAGGGTCAGGAGCTTTCGGGTCCATTGAGACCTCAGACTGTATTTTTCTCCTTTCTTTCGCATTTCATTTACTACTTGTAGACTATTGTGTGGTTCTCGATACCCTCGTGGGGTCGGTGTGGATGTCGGTATTTTCTCTCTCTAGTTATGTGGATGCTGAGTTATTTCTTATCTCTGTTCGGCCGTTTTTCAAAAGAAAAGAAAGAAAAAGAAAAAGGAATTGTGAAATCGTTTTCAAAACTTGGGTGTCATGTGGGCACCGTTTTCAAAATCTTGTGGACTTATGGATTTTAGAAAACGGATTTCAAAACCTGAGTGTCGTGTGGGCACTGTTTTAAAAAACTCTGTGGATTTATGGTTTTCGAAACTGTTTTAGAAAATCTGGATGCCGGGTGGGCGCCGCTTTTAAAACTGTGGATTTATCCTTTCAAATTGGTCAGCCTTGAGAATTGTTCTGTTGTGTATGTGTAAGTGTTGTGAACTGTTGTGATTGAATAAACTACTATGATTGCATGTTGTATTAGCCGCGACGCCGTGCATATACAGAGGAGACTCTGTCCGTTTGCAGGGTGATTCTGTATATGCGGCGGGTCTGGGCACGCACCGGAGAGGAAGGAATTTCAAAAAAAAAATTTATACGCAAAACGAAACTTCTTCGTTGACTGTTTCCGCTGAATGAAACCCCCGGGGCGTGACAGATTAAGATGGTATCAGAGACATTCTTTAATCACAACAGTTCAGTGCCCGACATCTACGGAGATACCTCACTTAGCTACAAGGGAATGAAATGGGTAGGGCATAGGAGAGTAAACGCGAGTGATTGGAGAGGGGGGGGAGTACAGGCCTTTTCTCTCGATAGGCGGTTGATTACTACTAGCGAAGTCTAGAGCTGACTTTTGTAGTGTGTGTGTACACAGAGATGGGCCCGAACTAGATCATCGGCTGGGGTCTCGGGGGCTCCTTTGGGTTAGAAAGGGAGACCACCGGGGCTGGAAAATCTTCTTCGTTTGGGCTCGTTTTTGGTTAGAGAGGTCGTGCCTTGCTTAGCACAAGTGTGCGTAGGTGGCGACATTTATTGGGGGGTTTAACTTTTGACGTTGGTGGTGCCAGGTAGCTTTGGGTCCGGTTCCTGTGTTCTGCGCTAGAGGGCCGGTTAGGTTGTCCTACTGGTGGGTTGGCGTGTGATCCCTCGAGTGCGTTTAGTGAACCTAGGCAACTTTTGACAGGGTTCTTCTCGCTGTTTTCGTTGCTTGTCTTCTTCCGACCCTTTAGGTCTCAGATGGATAGTCTTCAGTACCTGGAGGTCACTGTTGAGCGGACCTAGAGCTTAGATTTTCTCCTAGTTGGGAGTGTCACTGTTGGTCTGGAGGTTTACCGCTCGTTTCAATGCCAGGTACTTGGTGGGACCGAGAGTTAGTGGCAATTTAGAGCGTCGCACCCCGTCGGTGCCAGGACGGAGGTAGGACCTTACCTTGTGGGTTGTGTCGCCAGCTTCCCATGACTAAGGCTTAGCCTTGAGGCTTAGTTTGGGAGTGTTTTGGATTATTGATCTTTTGGGGCAGGTGTGAGTCAAGGGGGAATCTAGCGACTACTCGGAGTTTTGGCACTGGTCACTTTCGGCTAGGGGGCCCTGTACGCAGCTCTTTTTGTGGGGTAGACCTTGTGGTAAGTCTTAGAGCTTAAACCTAACGTTAGTCTTGACCGTCGCCTCGGTAGGACGGACAGTCGGAACGGGTAGTCCGGGAGGGTGGTTATGCTTCGAGCTTGTGGTCCGTGTTGGTGACAGGTGAGTTCGTTGTTTTCAGGGGGGAAAATTTCGGGTGGTTAGTAACCCAGCCTGTTTTGTTGGCACCTCTTGGAGCCTTGTGAGGGCGTTAGTGTGGTTTGTTTTCCTTGTCGTCAGGTTAGTTGTGTTGGACTTTTAAAGGCTCATCAGTACGGGTTGGGCGGTAGGACTGGGGTACCTCGACGCATCGCGAGACCTTGTTGCTGACTTCTCAGCGCCGGCTGAGGTAGGTTGCGGACCGGTGGCGTCGTGACGGGAAATTTCGAGTCAGGAAGCAGGATTACGACGAGGTGCTGGGAATGGAGTGGTTCACGAGGTACCAGGCGGATGTGTAGTTACTTGGTTTCAGTGAGCCTAGCGACTCGACCCTCTGCATCACTCACTGACACCCCCGTTGTAGGGGTTCCTTCCGACGTCCTTCTGACTGAACTGCCGAGAATACCCCCGAGCGAGAGGTCATCCTCTCTTTCAAGCTTTTACCAGGCACGACTAGGAGTTTTCTAGATAAAGGGTTCATTAGACCGGGTGTGTCGCCTTGGGGCGCACCCGTGCTTTCGTGCGAAAGAAGAACGGAAGCCTATGTCTACGCATCGACTACAGGGAGATAAACAAGGTTACAGTGAAGAACAAGCCCAGGATTGATGACCTCTTCAATCAACTGCGAGGAGCACTTGCGGATTATTCTCCGGAATCTCAGGGACCAGAAGCTAGTTGCTAAGTTTAAGAAATGTGAGTTCTGACTTCGCGAAGTGGACTTTTTGGGGCACATTGTGTCAGCGACGGGAATCACAGAGAATGTGAGGGGAACTGCCCGACACGCGATCCGGAACTGGCAGCAGTCTTCTTTATTTTTTTTTTTTTTTTAAAAAAAAAAAAAAACTTTGGAGACACCACCTTTTGGAGTTCATCGTGATGTGTTTTCGAATCGCTAGAGCCTTGAGTTTTGTTCACAGAGAAGGATTTGATTTTGCAGCAATTTGATTTTGCAGCAGAGGCATTGGTTGGAGTTGCGGAAGGACTCGGCTTGTCCTTTCGGTATCACCCCCGGGGAAAAGCAAGTGTAGTAGCGGATGTTGTGAGCAGGAAGGGTCAAACCGGGGGGGGAATCGATGAGCGGGAGTACTCAGCAGGACCGGTACTGTCGCGCGACCTTGTTGTCCTTAATGATCAAGCCAACCCTATTAGAGAAATCCTGGAAGGTCAGAAGAGAGGCGCACCGATACAGTTTGTTCGAGACATGATTTCCCTCCCAGACCACGCGAGCGACTTTTCGGCGAGTGCGAACGGCGCAATACGTTTTCGAGGGCGAAATTGCTTACCAAAGCTGCCAGAGTTGAAGGAGGAGATACTGTCAGAGGCGCACTGCGCCCCCTATACGGCGCATCCGGGTGACACGAAGATGTTCAAGGACGCGATGTGGTTTGAGTCACAGTGGATCGATTGACGAAGTCGGCTCTTTTCCCACCCATCCATACGACGTGGGCTAGAGACACTCGGCTTGTGTCGAACCGTTGGCAAAGACTATGGCAAGCTATAGAGACTAAACCACACGTCAGCACGGCGTTTCACCCCCAGACCGACGGACAGTCCGAGCGAGCGATCTGGATTCTCGAAGATATGCTTCGAATCGGCGTACTTGATTGGGATGATGGATGATCACAGCTGTAGAGCTTAGAGAGGACCTGAGCTTCGGTGAAACACCGGTGCGGATCTTAGCACGGGAGGACATAAAGGATTGCGCAACGGGACGATCCCCCATGTGAAGGTGCTGTGGAGCAACCTGGAAGAACGTGAAGTGACTGGGGAACTGGAGTCAAAGATGAGGGAGTGCTACCCAGATTTATTCGTTGCGGACCAGGATTAAGTTTCGAGAACGAAACTTCTTTTAAGTGGTGAGTGATGTAGAGTCCTAGCGTTCCCTTGCCCTTGTATACCTCCCTTTTATTTTTGATGACGGGATTGTTAGGAAAACTTTTCACTGTATTTTCTGCAATGGACTGGCCTGGACCGCGAGTATTTTTCTGCGATTGAGCACGAAAAACGGAGGACGACAAAGCGAACGGATTCGGATTCCGATTTACGGATCTCCCGGGATGGGGGTCAAAGCGGTTGCCTTTGAGTGGTGCATCGGAATCCGTGCAAAGTGGCCGGCACACTTTTCGAGGTGATTGGACGGGATCCTGCTGTGATCGGACTTTTCATCTTTTATGTCAGTGGGTTATTTTATTTATTTGGTGGTACCTCGACCTTTCGGTTTTCCGTTTTGGGTCCTAATTGAATATTTTCAGTTGTTAAGGGGGGGTTAAAATTCGAGAATTTTTGGGCTGATCGTCGGGGTTTGCGGGTATTTTTAGGTGGTAGAGCTCACAAAACGGTGAACGGTGGCGCGATCGGATTTGAATTCCGACCCAGGGATCTCTCAGAAATAAATTTTGAAGTTTTACTATCAGTTTGGGCGCATCGAAAGCCGTGCAGGTGATCGGCACGTTTTTCAGGGTAATCTAGATCACTCGTTGCATCCCGACTAATTTTTAGTTGTGTTTTGGGGATTTAGGGTTTTTTCCGGTTTTTCATTTGGGCGTTAAGTCTAATCTGGGTGCGTGCGGGGGGGGGGAACCCCAAATCTTGTTTTCTCTTTTTTCAACTGTGGGCGTGAGGAACCGAGGCGACGAGACGGGGAGAAGGAAGGAGGATCGCACGTCCTGCGGAACCCGGCGAACGAGAGCGGGACGATCCTCCATCTTCCTCCCTTACCGGCGAAAACGAGGTGAGCGGTTCGGGTCTTTTCGGTTTTTCGGTGTGAGGTTTCTTTCTTGTCGTGTCGCGCGCGAGGCGTGTGGTTGAACGGGAGGCCGCCGCCGCCTCCGTTATCGTGTCCGCAGGGTCGTCGCCGCAGTCGCCGGGGTCGCGGGGTCGCAACCGGAGCCGCGGGGGGCGAAAAAGGGATTACTGTTCATCCCTGTACGGCCGCACCACCGCGCGGTCCACAGGACGCGGCGTGCACCAGGCGCACGGCTCCCGGGCCCAGGGGGCGCGGACCCGGCGCACGAATGCGTGCGCCAGGCCGCGCGGTCGACAGGACCCGGCGTGCACCCGGTGCACGGCTTCCGGACCCAGGGGCGCGGACCCTGTGCACGAATGCGTGCGCTAGGCCGCGCGGTCCGCCGGTCGGGCGTGCACCCGGTGCACGCCTCCATAGCCCAACTGCGTGGACCCGGCACGCGCTTCAGCTCGTGCGCGGCCCGGCCCATGCCGCAGCGGTCTACCGCTGCGGCGTGCGCCTGGTCTGCACCGCTGCCGGCTCGCGCCGTGGACCCGGTCCACGCCTGGACCCGTGCACCGATCTTCAGCCTGAAAGCCCAGAAGCTCCGTTTTTGACCCGTTTCGCCCCGTTTTTTAGTGTTTTTGACCGCGACGTTGTTTTTAACATTATTTTCTTACTGTAGTTCTTTTCGGGCACAAGGTGGGAGTGTTTTAACTGGAGTTTTCCGCACACCTTCTTCGCATTTCAGGTGGGTACACTCTTAGAATCCGTTTGTGCGCACTATCGCTATTTTCATGTTTATCATGTTGTGGGTTTTCGTTCGAGACTTAGTGTGGGACTTTTCGAAAGCTGTTGATGATCACCAATTATTCGTTTAACCGTACTAATGTTGATAGTCTTTATGGTTTTTATTATTGTGTTATACATTGTGTACTTGGTTACTATGCTCGAGGCTGCAGCACGCGCACCCGCGGTTTGGCCACCGCAAAGGGTGCGCTTTTCCGGAAAAGTGGTCGATGACCCGTGTATACCCACGAGGTGATGTAGTGGGGGCCCCCGTAGGTGGGGGGTTTGAGGCGCCAAGGTGTGAGCGGTGCGACCCGTCGGGGTAGGTGCTCGACGTGGTCAGGTTTTGCAGGTGTTCGTGGTTTACTTTCCCTCTTGGGAGGGTGGTCAGGTTTTGCAGGTGTTCGTGTTTTTTTTTCCCTCTTGGGAGGGCGGTTGCTCCGGATAGTCTTACGGTTGGCTTTACTACTTTTTCCTGCTTTATGATTAGTATTATCGTGTCGCTGACTTCCCACTCCGTGATAGGTTCCTTTAGGGGTGAGAGCTAGGCGACGGTGAGGCCGGGTCAGGAGCTTTCGGGTCCATTGAGACCTTAGACTGTATTTTTCTCCTTTCTTTCGCATTTCATTTACTACTTGTAGACTATTGTGTGGTTCTCGATACCCTCGTGGGGTCGGTGTGGATGTCGGTATTTTCTCTCTCTAGTTATGTGGATGCTGAGTTATTTCTTATCTCTGTTCGGCCGTTTTTCAAAAGAAAAGAAAGAAAAAGAAAAAGGAATTGTGAAATCGTTTTCAAAACTTGGGTGTCGTGTGGGCACCGTTTTCAAAATCTTGTGGACTTATGGATTTTAGAAAACGGATTTCAAAACATGAGTGTCGTGTGGGCACTGTTTTAAAAAACTCTGTGGATTTATGGTTTTCAAAACTGTTTTAGAAAATCTGGATGCTGGGTGGGCGCCGCTTTTAAAACTGTGGATTTATCCTTTCAAATTGGTCGGCCTTGAGAATTGTTCTGTTGTGTATGTGTAAGTGTTGTGAACTGTTGTGATTGAATAAACTACTATGATTGCATGTTGTATTAGCCGCGACGCCGTGCATATACAGAGGAGACTCTGTCCGTTTGCAGGGTGATTCTGTATATGCGGCGGGTCTGGGCACGCACCGGGGAGGAAGGAATTTCAAAAAAAAATTTTATACGCAAAACGAAACTTCTTCGTTGATTGTTTCCGCTGAATGAAACCCCCGGGGCGTGACAGTTTACATTTGAAATGTTTATTTGGTTAATAAAGTTTTGAGTTAATAAAACTGGTGTTGGTTTTGGTTTTATGGCAAAAAGGTTAATTTTTTACCGTTGTTGTAGTTGATTTTCAAAGGATTATATTTCTATATGAGAAATTATTTTAAGAAGGATTTTTGGCTTTATCGTATTCTTAGGTTTTTCAAATATAAAGTTTTCGGATAGAAAATACTTTCAAAAAATAGTAATATTTAATGATCTGCGCATTCGCATCATCTTCAGTAAGGATTGAAACAACAGAATTGAAAAATTTTGTATTTATTATTCATCTAAACCCATTCTCTTATATAGAGAGAAGAAAAAAATTTTACATGGAAGAACAGGATTGTATCCTGTTATATAAAGAAAATATGGTAATATACCATAACAATATATATGGTAGCATACCATGTAAAGAAAGGTAATATACCATGACAATAAAGAAATATATATAGTAGTATACCATGTAAAGAAAGTAAAATATATGGTAATATAAATATTACAATCCTAACAAAGAAATAATATATAGGGTAATAATATATATGGTAACACTCCCCTGCAAACTTAAGGTGGGTTAAACACCGAGAGTTTGGACAAAAGAAATTGATGTCGTTGTATGGTATGAGACTTTGTGAAAAAATCAGCAAGTTGGAGGCGAGATGATACAAATGGCAAGGCAAGTGTGCCATTAAGATAATGATGTCGAACGAAATGACAATCAATTTCAATATGTTTAGTGCGTTCATGAAATACTGGATTATTAGCAAGCTTGATTGCACTTTGGTTGTCACAATTTAGAGGTGTCGGAGTAGAACAAGTAACGCCAACATCACTAAGAAGACGACGGAGCCAAACAATCTCAGAAGCCGCAATAGACATAGAACGATACTCAGCTTCGGCACTGGATTTGGAGACAATATTTTGTTTCTTTTCTCGCCATGAAATAAGAGAATCACCAAGAAAAATGCAATAAACCGTGGTAGATCGGCGATCAGTATGGTCCCCAGCCCAATCAGCATCAGAATAAGCTCGAAGTTCAAGTTTCGAGGTGGAAGAAAAGAAAAGATTTTGATTAATAGTACCTCGAAGATAACGGAGAATGAGAAGAACGGCAGCATAGTGAACAGAAGTTGGTTCTTGAACAAACTGGCTTACTATGTGGACGGCATAAGCAATATCTGGACGAGAGATAGTGAGGTAAACGAGAGCTCCAACCAATTCTCGATAGCGTGTGGGATTTGGAAGCGGCTCTCCCATGGTAGGAGTTAGTTTCTGATGGAGCTGCATCGGAGTATTGACTGTGTCGGAGTATTTTCAGTAAGACCGGCACGAAGGATGAGATCTTCAGTATACTTTCGTTGAGATAGTAAATAGCCTTTAGGACCGTAGGATACTTCAATACCTAGGAAATAACGGAGGGGCCCGAGATCTTTCATTTCAAATTGACGGTTAAAGTAAGACTTGATAAATTGTATGAAATCGGGATCATCACCAGTGATGATCATATCATCAACATAAAGAAGTATTCTAATGGTTGATAGTTGACGCCACCGTGCTTGCATAAAGCTGTAGAACTCCTGAATAGAACGTTCATCTTGATGGGCCAATGTCAATTCTTGAAATTCAGCATAGGACTGGGCACAGCTAGACTGTTCATATAGTTTTTTAAGATGAGCCCACATTTGTTGAGCTGTAGAGAAACTCACCAACTGCATTGTAATGTCAATTTCCATAGATGTGGATATAATTCCACGAGTACATCTGTTAGCAATACTCCACTCTATGAGTTTCTTCTCATCAACAGGAGGGCTAGTTCCATCGATATGATCTGTCAAGTCTAGAGCATCAAATAGAAGTTGTAAAGACACCGACCACTCCCGGTAATTAGATCCAGATAATTTGACATCTAATTGTGGAAATGGAGGGGTAGAAGATGCCATGACAAAACAAATAAAGAAACAGAATAGACAAATATGAAGAAATAACTTGCTAGACAGCAAGTTTGCCGACAACTGAGATGGACTCGGGCAGGCTCCCAGCGATGTGGGACCACACTGAAGTGATGATGGCGATCGCGGCCCTAGTCAATGACACGAACCGGTGCAACGCCAGTGCTGACCTCGGACGGACAATTCGCTTTTTGAAGAACGGAGCAATATTGTCGTCGATTGGAAAAAAAATAATAATAAGAAAAATAAGACCTTAGAAGGGCTCTGATACCATGAAACAAGAGAATTGGAAAATTTTGTATTTATTATTCATATAAACCCATTCTCTTATATAGAGAGAAGGAAAAAGTTTTACATGGAAGAACAGGATTGTATCATGTTATATAAAGAAAATATGGTAATATACCATGTACAACAATATATATGGTAGCATACCATGTAAAGAAAGGTAATATACCATAACAATAAAGAAATATATATAGTAGTCACTACAAGAAAAACCATATTTATTGGCCGTCAAAAATGCCAGCAAAAGTAGCACTAAATGCCAGCAAAGATTAATGCCGGCAGTTTGTAAACGGCCCCAATAGCAACTGTCGGCAAAAGACAAGAGCCAGCAAAATAATTTTTATTGGCAGTTTGAAGTGCTAAGAAAATTATTTATCGTGGCAGTTTAAATGCCAGCAAATAATACATGGGCGCCTCTTTCAATAACTAGCAAATGGAAATTTCATGGCAATCTTAGCTACCATCAAAAGTTTATTTTGTGGCAACTAATATCACTAATAAAAATATTTTTTCAGACAATCTAAAGTGCCAGCAAATAGTAATTCCCAACAATTTAAAAAATCATAAAATTTTTTAATTTATTAATTATTCGCCGATAAAAGTGTAAAAAATGTTGCAATTTTTTCTTTCAGCATGTAGAAATCGTTTAATAGTAGAATTAAGTTCATCAATTTACAAATTAATGCAAGTTGGTAGAGAGCTTAATTGGCAATAATTGTGAACATAAAAGCTATTTCGACCAAATTCCATTAAATATAAAGAGTTTTACATTATAATTCACAAACCAAATACATAAAAATATAAGTTCATAGTTCGAGTCATACAATCAAAAAGACTTCACAGAAAAAGAAAAAAAAAGAAAAAAGGAAGTCAAATAAACTATCTATAACTCAAAATGTCTAATAAAAAATGATTAACACACTATTTGCTGCCCAGAAAGAAAATTTTTGCACAACATCCAAATCATATAGCTTCAAAGCAGCTGTCTCCGAAAGGATCATAGGATTTCTTCACTTTTCATTTTCTTTAACCTACAACAATGTGAAGAAAATACTATATTCAATCATTTGGTTCATAATCTATATGAAAAGAATAATAATTTAATAGATATGTACAAAGATAAAACTTACAAGATAAAAAGGCCAAGCAATTGATTTTCTAGCAGCATCACCAACTGTCTTCAATTTTTGAAAACTACGAATCAAACTCTCATTGGGCATTATGACAACCTCAATATATACCTCCCAAAATTGCTGGCCTAGCCTTTCTCCTCCAACTATAGTAGATGGATCTCTACTAAATAGAATTCCTCGTGCCACAGGACGATGTGGTTTTCCAAGAGACATTAATGTCACTTCTTTTTCACCCTATATACCATGTTCAAGCATTACAAAGGACATTTCGAGACATATTTAGTTAAATACAGTTATAATGCTTTAAAAAGATTCAAAATGGTAACTTACTTCATTTTGAGATATTTCATGTTGCATCCTCATTTTCTTATGATGTATCTACAATTTGGAGAGAATTTATTTCATATTAAGTATTAGAATACATATTTATCACAAATTAAATTATAAAAAAAAAGTACTAAATATAGGCAACATATATATAATTTACTATGAAATGATGTAGAAACAAACCCTATGAGTTGGAATTGCATGAGTGGATGAAGACGACGAGGACCATGCATCTCTTTCAAGTCCATTGGCAGCATCTTCGTTTGCATTGGCAACATTCTACAGATTGAACAATTAAATCTATTAAAATATAAAAAATTAAAATTACATAGGCAAAATATATGAGCAACTAGTAAAACTAAACCTGTCTAGTCTCTACGGAATTAGATTGGTGAAAATTATTTGGGCTCCTTTGCCAAGCATCCATTTTGGCTTCCATTTTAGCTAATTTTGCTTTTAGTTCAATTTGTTCCTGTTCCATAGCCACCATTTTTTCTTGCATTATTTGTGTTTCCTCTTCAGCTTTTCTCTTAGCTTCATATGCCATTCGTACACTTGTCGCACGAGAAGGTATCAAACTCCATATATCAGTAGGACAAGGGCCTAAACCAAGGCCACGAACATGACCATGTCTTTCTTTTCCAAAAACTTCTGAAAATAAATCACCTTCTTTAAGAGCTTTTTTTGCCTTTTCTGGATTATCCATGGCCTTCTTATCAATGTCTCTCTATAATCATTATAAGAACAATTAAAACTAAAGTTATATTTCACACACCTAACACATAAGAGAGGGAAAGCTACATAAAGAGAGTTGTTGATCCTCACAAGTTTGCTCGCACATTCAGCATTCACTGGAGTTCCATCTTTGTGAATATGGGTGATTTTGAAAAGTTCTGCTCTAGTTGGTAGAATTCCTTTATCTTTACGCTGTCACCAATACATATTCACTTGATATTTTGAAGTGAAACCAAGTATCAATAAATTCAATATCAAAAGAGACAAAAAATTTTATCATACTAATTTTTTTTGAGATAATGTTGGAAGGTATGCTATTATGAAATTCATACTTCATGTTGTCTACTTAACAATTTGTCAAGTTTATGTGCTAAGATGTCAAAATTTAGTCTTGTATCATACTAATTTAGTCTCTTTTGAATCCTAATCTATGAAAACTATATTTCAAGCTTATTCAGTGATTCTAAGGTGTTCTTAGTCAAACTTAATTGCTATATGCTATATTATATATATACGATTCTCTGACCCCTTAAATGAAATGCTCTATTCTATATCAACAATCATTACTTGAAGTTCAAAATCTTTGTATGGCTTATAACTACTATATTGAAAAAAAAGGATAACAAATTCATGAGATATATATGAGATTATGATTGAGTTATCTAAATTGTGAATCTACCTCCTTGCTGAAATATTGTTTGCCTATTGTCTTACTACATTAGATCATCATAGTATGAAGCCAATTAGCCAGTAAAGAAAAGATAAAGGATATAAGATGCTCGCCTCATTTTCACGAATACGAGCGAAGCTTTTCGATCCAGCAGTATGCAAAGTAACTTGCTTTGAACGATTAACCTTGTTCCTTAAACAACGAGCCTAAGCTTGCAGTTATTATAGCTAGAAATATTTTAAGGCAAGTACAAAATAAAATAATGTTAAAATATTTGAATGGCTATTATTTTTCAACTCACCTGTCCTTCCTCACTATTCCAAAAGTCAATTAAATGTTTCCATTGATCAGGAATGACTCTTGGATCACGATCAGCTAAACGTTCCTCATAAGTTTTATGAGCATCATAATGCTTTCTTTTCAACTCACACTTGAAGTCCTTCCGTTTCTTTCCAAGAGCCTTTATAACCCAAGACATACTATCATCTTTGATATCATACTTTAACTACAAAATGCCAAAAATAAACCATTCTTTCAGTGCAACAATGTAAATAGGCAATTCATTAAATAATGTAAATACAAACCTTCACTAAGTTCCATAGTTTTTCTTTATACTCTGATGGTACTTGCCTCCAATCTTTATATATAAGAGGTGCATCGTTTCCATTTCTTACCACAGTACCTAAGAAGTTTGTGAATTTTGTAGCGTCATCTCCAATTGGTTGGTCAAATTCATTGAACTTCTGTGGTAGGCGTTCATCATCTCGAATTGCCCAAATTTTTAGCATTCGAGTAGGACCTCTCTTGCTCTTTGATTTTTTAGTAGAATCTGTTGAAAAAAAACCCACCAAAGTAAGCTTACTCGATCATAATATAATGTATGAAATGTTTACTGTATCACTCATTTGCCAATTATTTTCTTAATTCAAATAAAATAATAATAAAACTTTGTTACCTGCATTTGGTTCATTGTGATTCTCTTGTATTTCATCTTCAGCAGAATGATTTTCATTATAATTATCATGCATATGGTTATGTAAAAGATTATAATCTTCTGCAAAATCTTGATAATGCATCGGGTGAGGTCTTGAGGTTATAATAGATGGTCGATCCAAGTGTTCATTTACTATTCTTTCTAGCCCACTGGTGGATGAAGGGCGATTAACATACAAGTGATTTTGACCAGATAGTTGCATTTGATTTGATTGAGAGCCATGGTGCCTAGAGGTAGGTTGTGTTTTATGAAGTGATGGTTGGACTCCTCGTGGTTTGAATTGCTTAGGCAAAGGTGTTTTCGATGTAGGCATTTGCATAAGGCATTTATGTGTACTTGTGGGATGTGACGGATCTGACGTAGGATGCCTTGAGTGAGTATTTGAATGCCGCATGATTAACGTGAATCCTGCATAACAAAACTGTAAATATTGTAAAGATGTATAATCATAACAGGATACAATAAAACAAAGTAAATAATTATAATTAAATATTAAACTTCATATATGATTTCTTGACCTTGAAATCAAGGGAATTTTCCTATAGAGAATGTACACCAACAAGTTTCAAGTCTTGTGTTGTGCCAACCAGAGAAATAAATACTAAATGAAATAAAATTCTAAACAGTTGTAACTAGAAAATAAACAACATTTGCTTCACAAAACCAACAACATATTTATGAAAATTCAGCTTAGTAAATTAACCTTGAGTGAATACTTTAGATAAATATATTTTCATTTCCTTCATCCTCACTAGAATATGAGTGGTCACTATCCACAACATTACTTGCAACATTCACAACTAAAGGTGAATTAATGGTTGTCCCAGGTACATCTCTTCTGATCCAATTTATAATATCATAATCATTGCTTGTGGTGCTATCTGCATTTAGATTATCATCTAAGCCAGTAGGATAGTATATCTCCACCTCATCATCATCGGCTTTCCTGGACATATCAAAATAGTCCCTAGGCTTTGTACCAATTACGATATGCCAATCTTCATCTATAGGATCTCTGATGTAGAAAACTTGCTCAACTTGAGATGCTAATACAAAAGGTTCATCCGACAAATGGTTGCCTCTATATAATAACTGGTTAAAATTAACAAGTGTGAATCCATATTCATCCTTTTTAATTCCTCTACCTTCCGAACGCACATCTACCCAGTCACATTGAAATAACACTACTTTTGCTTTCCCGCTATAGTTCAACTCAATGATTTCTTTCACAACTCCATAGTATGCGACATCACCTCTGGCAGGATTTTGATCCTTTGCGCTAGAAAAGCTTGAGGTACTTGCGACCAACACAACACCACTATTTTGTGTTTTTCTTTTTTCTTCAACATCTTTTGTGTGAAATCTAAATCCATTTATGACATAACCTTTAAAGCTCTTAGCATTCATAAGAGGACCTGCTGCCATCCATTTGATTTCTTCCGATAATTCCTCATTTTCTTCCATAATTAACTTGCTTACCTATATATATAAACATAATAAGTCATTCTATATACAAGTATTGAAATTTATTAAGTTGGTGGTAAAATCGTGAAGGTTCCACTCACATAGGATATAAACCACTCATGAAAAGTTTCGTTATGAATACGCTCTATATCATGCCTTCGTGCTCGACGATTGTGCACTTTAATCTCATGAAGATGCTTTCTGCACATACAAAGGAAAATGATACTAAATATAAAAGAAAAATAATATGTCCTAGAAAAATCAAAGTTTGTTAGTTGATTTACTTACGTAAGATAAGGACCGATACGATCATAATTAAATAACACATATCGGTGAGCTTGTGCCCATGTTATGTAGTCTAATGTAATAATTGCACCATCATCCAATGCACGACCACGATATGAAAAAAAAGGCAGCACTTGACTTTGGATGGTAGAGTGGTCATCATTTCTTACTGGACGATTAAATTTGGTATCAACATTGTGCAAGTAACGTGAACAAAATGTCAAGCTTTCCTCAATCAAATAGCCTTCAGCAATCGAACCCTCTGGACGATTTCTATTTCGAACACTCAACTTTAATTTCAACAGTGATCTATGTATACAAAGCAAAAAAATCACAAGATAATTAGAGACTAACTTATTGATTAAATTAGCAAAAATTGATTACAACAACAACTGACCTCTCAATTGGAAACATCCAACGGTATTGCACTGGTCCAGCAAGTTTGGCTTCGTTAGCAAGATGAATTGCCAAATGCACCATGATATCAAAAAAAGCGGGTGGGAAGATCCTCTCAAGATGGCATAATATCAAAGCAATCCGATCTTCCAATTGATCTATATCTTTTACTTTTAACGACTTTGAACATAATTCCCTAAAGAAGTTGCTTAGTTCTATTAATGGTGAGCAAACATCTTTTGGCAAAATTCTTCTTATAGCTAATGGGAGCAGATATAGCATTAGCACATAGCTATCGTGGCTCTTAAGCCCTGAAATTTTCTTTTCTTTAACACGTATACGATTTGAAATATTGGCTGCATAACCATCCGGAAACTTTACTCCTTTCAATACTTTAAAGAAAATATCCTTTTCCTCTCTACTTAGCGAGAAGCTTGCCGACGGAAGATATGTTTTGTTTTCCATTATAACTGGATGAAGATCGTGTCTTAAGCCCATTTCTTGAAGGTCAAGACGAGCTTTAAAATTGTCCTTCGATTTATCCTCAAAACTAATCAATGTATAAAGTACATTATCAGAAATATTTTTCACAATATGCATAACATCTAGGTTATGACGCACCAAAAGAGAATCCCAGTATGGCAAATCAAAAAATATGCTACGTTTCTTCCAGTTATAGGATGGTTGCATTACATTAGCTCGCCCATTTTTTTTTGACTTTGTGTTTTGGTTGTGCTTTCCAAATACAACATTAATATTTTTCACTTGCTCCAATACATCATGCCCTGAAAGTAGAGGTGGGGCTTCTCTCAACTCGCATTTACCATTAAAAGAAATTGCATCTCGACGAAACTTATGCCCTCTCTTGAGAAATCTACGATGGCCCATGTAACATAATTTTCGTCCATGCTTTAAATATTTAGAGCAAGTGTCCTTATTGCAGTAAGGACAAGCAAGATAGCCTTTGGTGCTCCAACCAGACAAGCATGCATAACCCGGAAAATCACTTATAGTCCACATTATTGCTGCACGCATTTGAAATATTTGACCAGATGACACATCATATGTTTTAACTCCATCGGCCCATAATTCTTTTAACTCATCAATTAATGGTTGCATGTATACATCTATATCATTCCCAGGGGCAGATGGGCCAGGAATAAGCAATGAGAGAATGAGGTTAGATTGTTTCATACATATCCAAGGGGGAAGATTGTATGGAATCAAAATAACAGGCCATGTGCTATGAGAAATGCTCATCATCCGAAATGGATTAAAACCATCACTTGCTAAACCAAGTCTTACATTGCGCGGATCAGATGAGAATTGTTGGTGCTTGTGATCAAAATCTTTCCATGCTGGAGAATCTGCTGGGTGTCTTAATACTCCATCTTTCGTTCGCCCTTCATCATGCCATCTCATTTCTGATGCTATTTTTGATGACATAAATAGCCTTTGTAACCTAGGTTTTAACGGAAAATAACGCAAGATCTTCATTGGAACCTTATGGTTACGTTTTGTTTTAGATTTTGTATTATTCTTCTTGTTTTCAACTATTTTCCATCTTGAAGCACTACATACATGGCATGACGATGCATTGGCAAACTCCTTTCTATATAAGATGCAATCGTTTGGGCATGCATCAATCTTTTCGTACCCAAGACCTAAGTCCCTCATAATTTTATTAGTCTCATAGAAACTTCTTGGTAATGTTTCTCCCTTCGGAAGTGCTTGTTTTAATAACTCTAGCAACATGTCAAAACTCTTATTACTCCAACCTCCTTGGCATTTAATCTGCAATAGACTGTAAGAACTTGAATTTTGAAAATAAATAAATTAATGAAAATGATTGAAGTCCAGTTGAATTGGGATCATGAAACGCACGAATAGCTCAGTGCCCCTTTTCTGCAGTGTAAATTGCACAGAAATAGGGCCAGAAATATCACCTTTCAATCCGAGCCTGATCTCGAAGATCCGAGACCACGAGTGCGACCGTCACGACGAACTGAGTAAAAACCATATTAAACTTGTTCAGATCTGACGGTCGGATCTTCCAGAAATCGGCGTTGAAGCCGGCGGGACCCGCGACTTAAGTCGAGGGTACAATGAACAGTAAACCCTAATTTTCGAACCCCTTCGCGTCAACATTGAGCCAATTCACTGTCTGAAATCCGAACATAGCACTTCAGGTAGTCGATTTGAATGGCTTCGATGTTCTGAACGCAATGGCGCAGTCGAAAATTCTGTTTGACGACTCTGGAATCTCGAAAAGCGCGAAAACTGATTTTGACACAGTTATTATGGACCGAGATTTTATCCGGGCAGTTTCGCGAAAATCAGAGATCGCTACCTGATAGGTCTCGTCGAGCCGGACGTCATGGCGCAGTCCATTTTTCGTTTCGACGACCAGAATGCCTCGAAAAGTGTGAAATATAGCAAAAATACAGTTTTTTTGCATACAATCCC
>CM055073.1:21409340-21644451 GCA_029204045.2 Tillandsia leiboldiana
TATGTTTTAACTCCATCGCCCATAATTATTTTAATCATCAATTAATGGTTTGCATGTATACATCTAATCATTACAGGGGCAGATGGGCCAAGGAATAAGCAATGAGAGAATGAGGTAGATTGTTTCATAATATCCAAGGAGGGAAGCTTGTATGGAATCAAAAATAACAGGCCATGTGCTATGAGCAAATGCTCATCATCCGAAATGGATTTAAAAACCATCACTTGCTAAACCAAGTCTTAATTTGCGCGGATCAGATGCGAATGTGTGTGCTTGTGATCAAAATCTTTCCAATGCGGAGAATGCTTGCTGGGTGGTCTTAATCCTACATCTTTCGTTCGCCCTTCATCATGCCATCTCATTTCTGATGAGATTTTTGATGACATAAATGCCTTTGTAACCTAGTTTTAAGGAAAAATAACGCAAGATCTCATTGGAACCTTATGGTACGTTTTGTTTTAGATTTTGTATTATTCTTCTTGTTTTAAAGATTTTCCATCTTGAAGCACTACATACATGGCATGACGAAAATGCTTGGCAAACTCCTTTTATATAAGATGCAATCGTTTGGGCATGCATCAATCTTTTCGTACCCAAGACATAAGTCCCTCATAATTTTATTAGTCTCATAGAAACTTCTTGGTACGTTTCTCCCTTCGGAAGTGCTTTTTTAATAACTCTAGCAACATGTCAAAACTCTTATTACTCCAACCTCCTTGGCATTTAATCTGCAATAGACTGTAAGAACTTGAATTTTGAAAATAAATAAATTAATGAAAATGATTGAAGTCCAGTTGAATTGAATTGGGATCATGAAACGCACGAATAGCTCAGTGCCCCTTTTCTGCAGTGTAAATTGCACGAAATAGGGGCCAGAAATATCACCTTTCAATCCGAAGCCTGATCTCGAAGATCCGAGACAAGAGTGCGACCGTCCGACGAACTGAGTAGTAAAAAACCATATTAACTTGTTCAGATCTGACGGTCGGATCTTCCAGAAATCGGGTTGAACCGGCGGGACCCGCGACCTAAGTCGAGGGTACAATGAACAGTAACCCTAATTTCGAACCCATTCGCGTCAACATTGAGCCAATTACACTGTCTGAAATCCGAAAATAGCACTTCAGGTAGTCGATTTGAATGGCTTCGATGTTCTGAACGCAATGGCGCAGTCGAAAATCTGTTTTGACGACTCGGAATCTCGAAAAGCGCGAAAAATGTATGTTTGACACAGTATTATGGACCGAGATTTTATCGGGCAGTTTCGCGAAAATCAGAGATCGCTACCTGATAGGTCTCGTCGAGACGGACGTCATGGCGCAGTCCATTTTTCGTTTCGACGACCAGAATGCCTCGAAAAGTGTGAAAATATAGCAAAAATACAGTTTTTTTGCATACAAATCCCTATGAAACCTGCCTCGTAAAGCGTGCCACTGCATGAGGAGGGACTTGAGTGTGAGACTTAAGTACTGTGAAGGACTGTACTGCAAATACCAAGTGTGGAGGGGTGTTATTGCAATTATGCAAGGTGACCTCGCATATATATATATGTACATGTGGGGTTTTGGAAAGAAAACCCTAGATCCCCCGAGCCCTCAGCCCTAGCCGCACCTGCAACAAACCTCCTCCCCCTCTGCCTCACCTCCCGGAACCTCCCCGCACCGGCCGCCGCCCCCCAGCCGCCGGAGAAGAGGGGATCAAGATACCTCCTCCTCTCGGGTTGGAGAAGGTGAGATCCACGCAGGAGCTCCAGAGGGTCCCAACCTTCTCTGGAGTGACCATCGACGTAGCAGAAGACGAGTGGAGGTGACCCCGCGCCGCGCCGCCGCCGAGCGCCGCCGCAGGAGCGACCTTCTCCTTCCATTGCTCCGGCAAGGTAAGGTTCTTGCAACTTTCTTTGTCTCTCGGGGTTTTGGGCACGACCACTACACTCCTGACATCGAGGCCACCCTTCGGGTGAAGACCCCGCTGCAGCCGCCGTCCCGATCGCCGGCGGGAGCAACCCCGCCGGATTATCGTTCTCGTGACCGATCCCCAGCGCCACCGCCATCCGACCGGCAAACCGGAGATCATCACCGTTGAATCTTCTCCCCTGAACGACTGCAACATCTCCTCAAGAGCGGAGGGTGATCGGACGAAGATCGGGCCCGCGCGGAGAAGCCCTAGAACCCGGTTTCTTCAAGCTCGGCCGACCTCGGCCGTCCGGCGCCGCCGCGGCCTCCCGACGCCGGCCACCGCTGCACCAAGCTTCGTGGCGTGGAAACGAAGCCTCTGGTCCAACTTGCTCCGGCCCGGAACCGCCGCGCCGGATTCCGCCATTAGAGGCCATTGGAGCTTCCCCGAGCTCGGCCGCCGCGCCTCGCCGTCGCCCCCGGACGCCGGGAAACGGTGCAGGTAAGTACAGCACCTCATTTTAAGATGATTCATAGCCTTGCATGGGGGTCTTGGACGTCGGGACTTTGACCTACAGGACTGCACCCGAGCTCGGTTTCAACTCTCCTCTCCGGCCATCGCCGGCGCTTCGGGCTCCGGCCACCCGTGCAGGTAGGCCTTAAATGCCATTTATAAGAGTCCCATGATTTTGTTTGGATCAAAAGGACCTCTGTTTCATGGATCCAAATCTTGCACCCGAGCTAAGCTTTTCGGGCTTATCTCCGGCCGCCGCCGCCTCCGGCCGCCGGGGCTCGACCCCACTTGGACCGAACAGCTTCTGAAACCTGTCCTAACATGATGCTCACCCTCACTGCAGGTCTGAGCCTGGTTTGATCCCAACTTGCCCAAGCCGAGCCTTGCTCATTTTTGGTGGTTGCTTCACCTTGCTCCGGCGACTCTTCGGCCGGCCTCCGACGCGCGAAAGGTGAGCCCCACTGTCCCTAGACCATGTTGATCACCATGCTCTAGCTAACTTGCTGTAAGATAAACTAAAAGTAATGTTTAGCAAAGTAGTGAATTGGACCTTTAAAGATCATGGGTCAATCTTGACCTCGGGATCCGTGTAAGTCCAATTTTGTGAGCACGGCGTTCGTCTCGTCGTAACGAACGCACTGAAATTTACGGATTTACTTTTGGACTCCCGGATTTTAAGAACGAGCCGAAACGGGCAATTAAATTAATGTTGTTATGCAAATTTAAGAACATATTGGACTAAAATGTAAGTTGGACATATTAGCTGCCTTTAGATAGTGTTTTAAATCTACTAGGCATCTGGTTAGGGTTCCGTAGGTCCTCGTTGACCGGGAATCGGATTTTGATCGATAAATCGGCGATATTCTCCCGTTTAAGCCTTTCGTTGCTGTCGGATCGTCGGGAAGGATTTGTGTGAGTCTATTACTGACCAGATCTCATTATTCAGGGCCCAGTTGCTCAGCACCAGCCTCCCAGTAGCTGTGCGGGAGTTCGTGGATCTGCCTTCATCCAGGTGGGTTATCTTCGGTCCGGGCTTGATCTATTCGGCCCTCTGGTTGCTTTAGTCCAGTCGGACACCCTTTTTTTGACCAGCCTGCGAATTATACCGATACGACCTATGATGACTGCATATATATCACATGATCCCCTGATAGACATTGATTCTTTTAGACTCATCATATATACCTGCTGATTTTATCTAGATGAGCCTTGATGATTGTATTGACATGCCCTATGATTAGTCCTGATAGATCTTGATCTACGTGAGACATATCTTACGTACCTGTTTATCAGTTTTTATATTTCTGATAGACCTTGATCTTCATGAGACATACCATATACATATCTGTTCATCAGCTTTTTTCAGTATATAGATCTACATGATTTGATGACACTTGTTGATTCCTGTCAGCCGATTATTATCTACATGATCCCTGATTATTCCTGACTGATCCTGATTGATTGATATATATAGATTTGCATGATTAGATGACACCTGTTGATTCCTGTTATTGAGATGTTATTCGAGATATTATTGATATGCATGATTGATTGATCCTGATTGATAGATACCACTCGATATGCATGATTGATTGATCCTGATTGATAGACACTACTCGATATGCATGATTGATTGATTCCGATGGATAGATATAGACAGATGATTCCCTGTTGGGATCTCGGCATGTTGCCGACTACCCGGTCACTAGACCGTGAGATTGATCATTATGATTTGCCATGCACTGCTGTACTTCACGAACATGGCCGGGGTAGCTCCCCGTGGAGATTGTTCTTTACCGGTAAGTGGTCTGATGATAGACCCGTGAGCCCTCGACAAGGTTATGTCAGCCGAAAAAGGTGCCGAACAGTGGCATTGCCTGAGGTCCTGCGAGACCAATATGGCGCATGATTGGATACTTGGTTTTCTACCTTTGACGCATTACTTTTACTCGTACTGCTGCTCAGTTGTTTCCAGCACTATTATCTGTAGACATGCTTGTATCACTTGTAGTTCTTATACATGATCCTGGTAGTTGACTTTTGATTTCAAGCATGCATGCCCTACAGTTTTCATGATAGTTATTTCTGAGATACCCTGATTGTTCAGCATTCTTACCTGCAGTTTTATTTCTGATTATTAGTAGACATCTATGTTTCCAGCTTTTCCTACAGATCTTTACTATCCGCAGATTTTAGTACCCAGTAGGTACGATTAGCTATTTCTCGGCTCGTCGTGCCCACTGGGATACACTCCGGTGTATCTCACACCCTCGGGTGACTGTTGTAGGTCCGTCGGGTGATGAGATGTCGGGACGATCCAGTGAGCCGATTACGATAGAGCTGTCCCCATGAGCATTATATATCGATGACTCCTGCAGATATTTACTTTCCGCATTTCATTCCAGTTTATCTTGATTTAGACATTTAAAACTGATGATGTAATAACTTAATTTTGATTATTCCTGTCGAGTAGATTAGTGGTTGTACTGAGATATCTGTTGCTGATTACTAGCCTAGCCGTGCATATATAGGGGAGTCTCTGTTCGCGGAGTAGAGAGTTTCCTATATGTGTGGCGGTCTGTTACGCCTGTTTTGCAAACTCTGGTTTAAACAAAAAAAAAAATTTCAGACCTGATTTTAAAACTCGGGGCGTGACAGATTAGATGGTATCAGAGCAATAGGTATACGGTACCTAGGAAAAGATGATTAGGAACTGGTTAGGATGAACCCTAGGATGACTTATGTCGTGAGAGCGCGGGGTATTTGTCTGATCGTTAGGAGCTCCAGTGTATTTTCACACTATGAGTCGTGTCCCCAACTTGATGTTGGCGACGGATTATGGTATTTCACTTTTCTTTTGATAAGCACGTTGGCTGCAGACAACGTACTGTCGAAAGAGCTGAGGAAATACCCCACCCAGTAAAGGGGAATATCATGATTGGGTCTATTTGTCTGCTTACTTAAATTTAGTTTCTAAGGTTGTCTTTGGACAACGATGTTATAGTTTCAGCATTGATATTCCAGACCATATTGGACCTTGGGTAGGTCTCAGATAGTCGTGTACATAGTGGACAGATTGTATTTGTCATTAATATAGACATTCGTTCGATCTTGCGGCCACTAGCCACGTTGATCTCGCCAGATCTTGCAACTGATTCGATAATAGAAATAAGTGGTAGTGCAGTCTACCCTGCTTGATCGCCTAAAGGAGGGACAGCAGTCGGACCCCTCCTCCCATAAGATTCGTGAACTGATACCACTGGGACAGACTGACGAACCACCAACTGCACGCCGATGGCTCTATCCGATTCAGGGGCCGTTGGTGTGTTCTAGATAACGGTAAATTAAGGACATCCTTACTGAGACACCACTGAAAACCCTGGCTCGAGATGAGAAGAAGCTGAGGAACAGATCGATCCCCTACGACAATGCACAATGGGGGAACCATGATGGAGCATTTTCCCTAGTTATTTGATTCTTAAGTTGTGTTAAGTTTCAGGGACGAAACTTCCTTTTTGGTGGGAGAGATGTAAGAACTTGAATTTTGAAAATAAATAAATTAATGAAAATGATTGAAGTCCAGTTGAATTGGGATCATGAAACGCACGAATAGCTCAGTGCCCCTTTTCTGCAGTGTAAATTGCACAGAAATAGGGCCAGAAATATCACCTTTCAATCCGAGCCTGATCTCGAAGATCCGAGACCACGAGTGCGACCGTCACGACGAACTGAGTAAAAACCATATTAAACTTGTTCAGATCTGACGGTCGGATCTTCCAGAAATCGGCGTTGAAGCCGGCGGGACCCGCGACTTAAGTCGAGGGTACAATGAACAGTAAACCCTAATTTTCGAACCCCTTCGCGTCAACATTGAGCCAATTCACTGTCTGAAATCCGAACATAGCACTTCAGGTAGTCGATTTGAATGGCTTCGATGTTCTGAACGCAATGGCGCAGTCGAAAATTCTGTTTGACGACTCTGGAATCTCGAAAAGCGCAAAAACTGTATTTTGACACAGTTATTATGGACCGAGATTTTATCCGGGCAGTTTCGCGAAAATCAGAGATCGCTACCTGATAGGTCTCGTCGAGCCGGACGTCATGGCGCAGTCCATTTTTCGTTTCGACGACCAGAATGCCTCGAAAAGTGTGAAATATAGCAAAAATACAGTTTTTTGCATACAAATCCCTATGAAACCTGCCTCGTAAAGCGTGCCACTGCATGAGGAGGGACTTGAGTGTGAGACTTAAGTACTGTGAAGGACTGTACTGCAAATACCAAGTGTGGAGGGGTGTTATTGCAATTATGCAAGGTGACCTCGCATATATATATGTGTACATGTGGGGTTTTGGAAAGAAAACCCTAGATCCCCCGAGCCCTCAGCCCTAGCCGCACCTGCAACAAACCTCCTCCCCTCTGCCTCACCTCCCGGAACCTCCCCGCACCGGCCGCCGCCCCCCAGCCGCCGGAGAAGAGGGGATCAAGATACCTCCTCCTCTCGGGTTGGAGAAGGTGAGATCCACGCAGGAGCTCCAGAGGGTCCCAACCTTCTCTGGAGTGACCATCGACGTAGCAGAAGACGAGTGGAGGTGACCCCGCGCCGCGCCGCTGCCGAGCGCCGCCGCAGGAGCGACCTTCTCCTTCCATTGCTCCGGCAAGGTAAGTTCTTGCAACTTTCTTTGTCTCTCGGGGTTTTGGGCACGACCACTACACTCCTGACATCGAGGCCACCCTTCGGGTGAAGACCCCGCTGCAGCCGCCGTCCCGATCGCCGGCGGGAGCAACCCCGCCGGATTATCGTTCTCGTGACCGATCCCCAGCGCCACCGCCATCCGACCGGCAAACCGGAGATCATCACCGTTGAATCTTCTCCCCTGAACGACTGCAACATCTCCTCAAGAGCGGAGGGTGATCGGACGAAGATCGGGCCCGCGCGGAGAAGCCCTAGAACCCGGTTTCTTCAAGCTCGGCCGACCTCGGCCGTCCGGCGCCGCCGCGGCCTCCCGACGCCGGCCACCGCTGCACCAAGCTTCGTGGCGTGGAAACGAAGCCTCTGGTCCAACTTGCTCCGGCCCGGAACCGCCGCGCCGGATTCCGCCATTAGAGGCCATTGGAGCTTCCCCGAGCTCGGCCGCCGCGCCTCGCCGTCGCCCCCGGACGCCGGGAAACGGTGCAGGTAAGTACAGCACCTCATTTTAAGATGATTCATAGCCTTGCATGGGGGTCTTGACGTCGGGACTTTTGACCTACAGGACTGCACCCGAGCTCGGTTCAACTCTCCTCTCCGGCCATCGCCGGCGCTTCGGGCTCCGGCCACCCGTGCAGGTAGGCCTTAAATGCCATTTATAAGAGTCCCATGATTTTTGTTTGGATCAAAAGGACCTCTGTTTCATGGATCCAAATCTTGCACCCGAGCTAAGCTTTTCGGGCTTATCTCCGGCCGCCGCCGCCTCCGGCCGCCGGGGCTCGACCCCACTTGGACCGAACAGCTTCTGAAACCTGTCCTAACATGATGCTCACCCTCACTGCAGGTCTGAGCCTGGTTTGATCCCAACTTGCCCAAGCCGAGCCTTGCTCATTTTTGGTGGTTGCTTCACCTTGCTCCGGCGACTCTTCGGCCGGCCTCCGACGCGCGAAAGGTGAGCCCCACTGTCCCTAGACCATGTTGATCACCATGCTCTAGCTAACTTGCTGTAAGATAAACTAAAAGTAATGTTTTAGCAAAGTAGTGAATTGGACCTTTAAAGATCATGGGTCAATCTTGACCTCGGGATCCGTGTAAGTCCAATTTTGTGAGCACGGCGTTCGTCTCGTCGTAACGAACGCACTGAAATTTACGGATTTACTTTTGGACTCCCGGATTTTAAGAACGAGCCGAAACGGGCAATTAAATTAATGTTGTTATGCAAATTTAAGAACATATTGGACTAAAATGTAAGTTGGACATATTAGCTGCCTTTAGATAGTGTTTTTAAATCTACTAGGCATCTGGTTAGGGTTCCGTAGGTCCTCGTTGACCGGGAATCGGATTTTGATCGATAAATCGGCGATATTCTCCCGTTTAAGCCTTTCGTTGCTGTCGGATCGTCGGGAAGGATTTGTGTGAGTCTATTACTGACCAGATCTCATTATTCAGGGCCCAGTTGCTCAGCACCAGCCTCCCAGTAGCTGTGCGGGAGTTCGTGGATCTGCCTTCATCCAGGTGGGTTATCTTCGGTCCGGGCTTGATCTATTCGGCCCTCTGGTTGCTTTAGTCCAGTCGGACACCCTTTTTTGACCAGCCTGCGAATTATACCGATACGACCTATGATGACTGCATATATATCACATGATCCCCTGATAGACATTGATTCTTTTAGACTCATCATATATACCTGCTGATTTTATCTAGATGAGCCTTGATGATTGTATTGACATGCCCTATGATTAGTCCTGATAGATCTTGATCTACGTGAGACATATCTTACGTACCTGTTTATCAGTTTTTATATTTCTGATAGACCTTGATCTTCATGAGACATACCATATACATATCTGTTCATCAGCTTTTTTCAGTATATAGATCTACATGATTTGATGACACTTGTTGATTCCTGTCAGCCGATTATTATCTACATGATCCCTGATTATTCCTGACTGATCCTGATTGATTGATATATATAGATTTGCATGATTAGATGACACCTGTTGATTCCTGTTATTGAGATGTTATTCGAGATATTATTGATATGCATGATTGATTGATCCTGATTGATAGATACCACTCGATATGCATGATTGATTGATCCTGATTGATAGACACTACTCGATATGCATGATTGATTGATTCCGATGGATAGATATAGACAGATGATTCCCTGTTGGGATCTCGGCATGTTGCCGACTACCCGGTCACTAGACCGTGAGATTGATCATTATGATTTGCCATGCACTGCTGTACTTCACGAACATGGCCGGGGTAGCTCCCCGTGGAGATTGTTCTTTACCGGTAAAGTGGTCTGATGATAGACCCGTGAGCCCTCGACAAGGTTATGTCAGCCGAAAAAGGTGCCGAACAGTGGCATTGCCTGAGGTCCTGCGAGACCAATATGGCGCATGATTGGATACTTGGTTTTCTACCTTTGACGCATTACTTTTACTCGTACTGCTGCTCAGTTGTTTCCAGCACTATTATCTGTAGACATGCTTGTATCACTTGTAGTTCTTATACATGATCCTGGTAGTTGACTTTTGATTTCAAGCATGCATGCCCTACAGTTTTCATGATAGTTATTTCTGAGATACCCTGATTGTTCAGCATTCTTACCTGCAGTTTTATTTCTGATTATTAGTAGACATCTATGTTTCCAGCTTTTCCTACAGATCTTTACTATCCGCAGATTTTAGTACCCAGTAGGTACGATTAGCTATTTCTCGGCTCGTCGTGCCCACTGGGATACACTCCGGTGTATCTCACACCCTCGGGTGACTGTTGTAGGTCCGTCGGGTGATGAGATGTCGGGACGATCCAGTGAGCCGATTACGATAGAGCTGTCCCCATGAGCATTATATATCGATGACTCCTGCAGATATTTACTTTCCGCATTTCATTCCAGTTTATCTTGATTTAGACATTTAAAACTGATGATGTAATAACTTAATTTTGATTATTCCTGTCGAGTAGATTAGTGGTTGTACTGAGATATCTGTTGCTGATTACTAGCCTAGCCGTGCATATATAGGGGAGTCTCTGTTCGCGGAGTAGAGAGTTTCCTATATGTGTGGCGGTCTGTTACGCCTGTTTTGCAAACTCTGGTTTAAACAAAAAAAAAAATTTCAGACCTGATTTTAAAACTCGGGGCGTGACAGATTAGATGGTATCAGAGCAATAGGTATACGGTACCTAGGAAAAGATGATTAGGAACTGGTTAGGATGAACCCTAGGATGACTTATGTCGTGAGAGCGCGGGGTATTTGTCTGATCGTTAGGAGCTCCAGTGTATTTTCACACTATGAGTCGTGTCCCCAACTTGATGTTGGCGACGGATTATGGTATTTCACTTTTCTTTTGATAAGCACGTTGGCTGCAGACAACGTACTGTCGAAAGAGCTGAGGAAATACCCCACCCAGTAAAGGGGAATATCATGATTGGGTCTATTTGTCTGCTTACTTAAATTTAGTTTCTAAGGTTGTCTTTGGACAACGATGTTATAGTTTCAGCATTGATATTCCAGACCATATTGGACCTTGGGTAGGTCTCAGATAGTCGTGTACATAGTGGACAGATTGTATTTGTCATTAATATAGACATTCGTTCGATCTTGCGGCCACTAGCCACGTTGATCTCGCCAGATCTTGCAACTGATTCGATAATAGAAATAAGTGGTAGTGCAGTCTACCCTGCTTGATCGCCTAAAGGAGGGACAGCAGTCGGACCCCTCCTCCCATAAGATTCGTGAACTGATACCACTGGGACAGACTGACGAACCACCAACTGCACGCCGATGGCTCTATCCGATTCAGGGGCCGTTGGTGTGTTCTAGATAACGGTAAATTAAGGACATCCTTACTGAGACACCACTGAAAACCCTGGCTCGAGATGAGAAGAAGCTGAGGAACAGATCGATCCCCTACGACAATGCACAATGGGGGAACCATGATGGAGCATTTTCCCTAGTTATTTGATTCTTAAGTTGTGTTAAGTTTCAGGGACGAAACTTCCTTTTTGGTGGGAGAGATGTAAGAACTTGAATTTTGAAAATAAATAAATTAATGAAAATGATTGAAGTCCAGTTGAATTGGGATCATGAAACGCACGAATAGCTCAGTGCCCCTTTTCTGCAGTGTAAATTGCACAGAAATAGGGCCAGAAATATCACCTTTCAATCCGAGCCTGATCTCGAAGATCCGAGACCACGAGTGCGACCGTCACGACGAACTGAGTAAAAACCATATTAAACTTGTTCAGATCTGACGGTCGGATCTTCCAGAAATCGGCGTTGAAGCCGGCGGGACCCGCGACTTAAGTCGAGGGTACAATGAACAGTAAACCCTAATTTTCGAACCCCTTCGCGTCAACATTGAGCCAATTCACTGTCTGAAATCCGAACATAGCACTTCAGGTAGTCGATTTGAATGGCTTCGATGTTCTGAACGCAATGGCGCAGTCGAAAATTCTGTTTGACGACTCTGGAATCTCGAAAAGCGCAAAAACTGTATTTTGACACAGTTATTATGGACCGAGATTTTATCCGGGCAGTTTCGCGAAAATCAGAGATCGCTACCTGATAGGTCTCGTCGAGCCGGACGTCATGGCGCAGTCCATTTTTCGTTTCGACGACCAGAATGCCTCGAAAAGTGTGAAATATAGCAAAAATACAGTTTTTTGCATACAAATCCCTATGAAACCTGCCTCGTAAAGCGTGCCACTGCATGAGGAGGGACTTGAGTGTGAGACTTAAGTACTGTGAAGGACTGTACTGCAAATACCAAGTGTGGAGGGGTGTTATTGCAATTATGCAAGGTGACCTCGCATATATATATATGTACATGTGGGGTTTTGGAAAGAAAACCCTAGATCCCCCGAGCCCTCAGCCCTAGCCGCACCTGCAACAAACCTCCTCCCCTCTGCCTCACCTCCCGGAACCTCCCCGCACCGGCCGCCGCCCCCCCAGCCGCCGGAGAAGAGGGGATCAAGATACCTCCTCCTCTCGGGTTGGAGAAGGTGAGATCCACGCAGGAGCTCCAGAGGGTCCCAACCTTCTCTGGAGTGACCATCGACGTAGCAGAAGACGAGTGGAGGTGACCCCGCGCCGCGCCGCTGCCGAGCGCCGCCGCAGGAGCGACCTTCTCCTTCCATTGCTCCGGCAAGGTAAGTTCTTGCAACTTTCTTTGTCTCTCGGGGTTTTGGGCACGACCACTACACTCCTGACATCGAGGCCACCCTTCGGGTGAAGACCCCGCTGCAGCCGCCGTCCCGATCGCCGGCGGGAGCAACCCCGCCGATTATCGTTCTCGTGACCGATCCCCAGCGCCACCGCCATCCGACCGGCAAACCGGAGATCATCACCGTTGAATCTTCTCCCCTGAACGACTGCAACATCTCCTCAAGAGCGGAGGGTGATCGGACGAAGATCGGGCCCGCGCGGAGAAGCCCTAGAACCCGGTTTCTTCAAGCTCGGCCGACCTCGGCCGTCCGGCGCCGCCGCGGCCTCCCGACGCCGGCCACCGCTGCACCAAGCTTCGTGGCGTGGAAACGAAGCCTCTGGTCCAACTTGCTCCGGCCCGGAACCGCCGCGCCGGATTCCGCCATTAGAGGCCATTGGAGCTTCCCCGAGCTCGGCCGCCGCGCCTCGCCGTCGCCCCCGGACGCCGGGAAACGGTGCAGGTAAGTACAGCACCTCATTTTAAGATGATTCATAGCCTTGCATGGGGGTCTTGACGTCGGGACTTTTGACCTACAGGACTGCACCCGAGCTCGGTTCAACTCTCCTCTCCGGCCATCGCCGGCGCTTCGGGCTCCGGCCACCCGTGCAGGTAGGCCTTAAATGCCATTTATAAGAGTCCCATGATTTTTGTTTGGATCAAAAGGACCTCTGTTTCATGGATCCAAATCTTGCACCCGAGCTAAGCTTTTCGGGCTTATCTCCGGCCGCCGCCGCCTCCGGCCGCCGGGGCTCGACCCCACTTGGACCGAACAGCTTCTGAAACCTGTCCTAACATGATGCTCACCCTCACTGCAGGTCTGAGCCTGGTTTGATCCCAACTTGCCCAAGCCGAGCCTTGCTCATTTTTGGTGGTTGCTTCACCTTGCTCCGGCGACTCTTCGGCCGGCCTCCGACGCGCGAAAGGTGAGCCCCACTGTCCCTAGACCATGTTGATCACCATGCTCTAGCTAACTTGCTGTAAGATAAACTAAAAGTAATGTTTTAGCAAAGTAGTGAATTGGACCTTTAAAGATCATGGGTCAATCTTGACCTCGGGATCCGTGTAAGTCCAATTTTGTGAGCACGGCGTTCGTCTCGTCGTAACGAACGCACTGAAATTTACGGATTTACTTTTGGACTCCCGGATTTTAAGAACGAGCCGAAACGGGCAATTAAATTAATGTTGTTATGCAAATTTAAGAACATATTGGACTAAAATGTAAGTTGGACATATTAGCTGCCTTTAGATAGTGTTTTTAAATCTACTAGGCATCTGGTTAGGGTTCCGTAGGTCCTCGTTGACCGGGAATCGGATTTTGATCGATAAATCGGCGATATTCTCCCGTTTAAGCCTTTCGTTGCTGTCGGATCGTCGGGAAGGATTTGTGTGAGTCTATTACTGACCAGATCTCATTATTCAGGGCCCAGTTGCTCAGCACCAGCCTCCCAGTAGCTGTGCGGGAGTTCGTGGATCTGCCTTCATCCAGGTGGGTTATCTTCGGTCCGGGCTTGATCTATTCGGCCCTCTGGTTGCTTTAGTCCAGTCGGACACCCTTTTTTTGACCAGCCTGCGAATTATACCGATACGACCTATGATGACTGCATATATATCACATGATCCCCTGATAGACATTGATTCTTTTAGACTCATCATATATACCTGCTGATTTTATCTAGATGAGCCTTGATGATTGTATTGACATGCCCTATGATTAGTCCTGATAGATCTTGATCTACGTGAGACATATCTTACGTACCTGTTTATCAGTTTTTATATTTCTGATAGACCTTGATCTTCATGAGACATACCATATACATATCTGTTCATCAGCTTTTTTCAGTATATAGATCTACATGATTTGATGACACTTGTTGATTCCTGTCAGCCGATTATTATCTACATGATCCCTGATTATTCCTGACTGATCCTGATTGATTGATATATATAGATTTGCATGATTAGATGACACCTGTTGATTCCTGTTATTGAGATGTTATTCGAGATATTATTGATATGCATGATTGATTGATCCTGATTGATAGATACCACTCGATATGCATGATTGATTGATCCTGATTGATAGACACTACTCGATATGCATGATTGATTGATTCCGATGGATAGATATAGACAGATGATTCCCTGTTGGGATCTCGGCATGTTGCCGACTACCCGGTCACTAGACCGTGAGATTGATCATTATGATTTGCCATGCACTGCTGTACTTCACGAACATGGCCGGGGTAGCTCCCCGTGGAGATTGTTCTTTACCGGTAAAGTGGTCTGATGATAGACCCGTGAGCCCTCGACAAGGTTATGTCAGCCGAAAAAGGTGCCGAACAGTGGCATTGCCTGAGGTCCTGCGAGACCAATATGGCGCATGATTGGATACTTGGTTTTCTACCTTTGACGCATTACTTTTACTCGTACTGCTGCTCAGTTGTTTCCAGCACTATTATCTGTAGACATGCTTGTATCACTTGTAGTTCTTATACATGATCCTGGTAGTTGACTTTTGATTTCAAGCATGCATGCCCTACAGTTTTCATGATAGTTATTTCTGAGATACCCTGATTGTTCAGCATTCTTACCTGCAGTTTTATTTCTGATTATTAGTAGACATCTATGTTTCCAGCTTTTCCTACAGATCTTTACTATCCGCAGATTTTAGTACCCAGTAGGTACGATTAGCTATTTCTCGGCTCGTCGTGCCCACTGGGATACACTCCGGTGTATCTCACACCCTCGGGTGACTGTTGTAGGTCCGTCGGGTGATGAGATGTCGGGACGATCCAGTGAGCCGATTACGATAGAGCTGTCCCCATGAGCATTATATATCGATGACTCCTGCAGATATTTACTTTCCGCATTTCATTCCAGTTTATCTTGATTTAGACATTTAAAACTGATGATGTAATAACTTAATTTTGATTATTCATGTCGAGTAGATTAGTGGTTGTACTGAGATATCTGTTGCTGATTACTAGCCTAGCCGTGCATATATAGGGGAGTCTCTGTTCGCGGAGTAGAGAGTTTCCTATATGTGTGGCGGTCTGTTACGCCTGTTTTGCAAACTCTGGTTTAAACAAAAAAAAAAATTTCAGACCTGATTTTAAAACTCGGGGCGTGACATAGACGTACAAAAAAGGAGAGTTTCGAAAACATCTTACAACCTGGATATAACTCTTGATTAGCATCTTCTACCAACCTAAAAAAAATTTTTGTCTCTTCGTCTGGCTCCTCTCTTATATTATCAAATTCTGAATTTTCCAACTCCATGTCGGAAGTCGGAAAATAAAATGCATCATGTATCATCTCATCAATTTCATCAGCTTGTATTTCTTTGTCTTCGAAGTTAGCCTCATGAATAGGCTTCGAAGCAAAATTGTCTTCTCCATGAAAAATCCATTTTGTATAACTCTTCATAAATCCATCACATAACAGATGTTCATAGACAACTTCATATTCCCTCCAGAAGCAATTAGTACATTTTTTACATGGGCATAAAATCAAGTCATTTCTTGATGCATTCTCAAATGCAAATTTGAGAAACAAATCCAAGCCTTGTTGGTAATCATCACTTATCCTACAGTTTATTTGGTCCAAGTGATTAGATCCGTTAACTAATAAATGCTTCCTTTAGAAAAGTTAGTGCCAAAAAATTTAGAAAATTACCTAGACTTATTAATCCAACTCTTATCCATGTTTTGATAGCTACTTTAGATTGTGTGTCACAATAATAAAATGAGTTACACCTGCACAAACTTAACAAGTTACTATGATAATAAATATTAAATCACTAGTCGAAAACTTTTACCCAAATTTAAATGCACATTAAAATTCATTTATAACTAATCTTTACTATCTTAGGTTATTGTATCCTTGAGATCATAGAATTTCTGAAGAATAAAAAAATCTATTAAAAGAATACATGTGACTAATTAAATTATGACCAGTATTATATGTATTTCTATGAACTTTGTGTATGTTGTCTAATTGGTAGATGTTGACTTAGCTTGGTTGTTTGGTTGTGCATATTACTATGTACAGAATATTAATTTGTTGCATATCTATTAGTTTCTTAGATTCGTCTTCACTTCACTTAAGAATAGTAATGAAATTGAACAATCAAATGTCAAGCAAAAATTAGCCATCATTAAATTCTAAAGAATAATTGTATATGATGACTTTTTTGTAAGTGTAGAAATAGACTAACAATAACAATTAGATTATGTTTTTTTTCTCCTTCTCTGTTTCTATATATCCATTAGAAAAGTCAATAAAAAAATGGGGAAAAAAAAAGTAGAGGAAGAAAGAAGAACAATATGTACTATTATATTTTACAGAAGAGTAGAGGCAATCCCAAAATATACATTAGAACTATAAAAGTAACTATAGATGTAGTTGCATCATCCAACAAAATAAACAAACTAAAATATGCAACAGAGTATCCATATTACAAAAAGCCAAAACTAGAATTTATAACAACACAAATCTCAAGCATGTAATAAAAAATCAAGAAGTACACAATTCCAATACCAAATTAACAACCTCAAAGTAAAGCATCAGAGATGGAGTCAAATACATCAATGATCAATAGTAATGCATAAAATCATCTATGGTATTGAATGGGTGCCATCTCAAAACTTCATTAAAAATATAAATTGTCAAAAGAAATATTCAAAATTCTTCCCATAATGATTTAAAATCACAGCATTAACCTAGAAAGAAATTGCCCTTTGGAGAAGATGTTGTAGACTTTATCCCATCTCTTCTAGCGGCTGTAGGTTTAGACCAACAAGGATAGTGAGCAAGGTCATCCTGCTTGTCTGATCAATATCTACAAATATCTAGCCATAGTAAGAGCACAAATTGACAAAGAGAATATTAAATATATAATTTGGTTTAAAATTTTGGAAAAGTTTTTAGAAATATGTCAATATGAGCATTGGTGTGCAACAAAACAATATGTAAACAAATTTTTTTTTCTCCACAAAATATCACTTTTGTGCATGATGCATACATAAATAGGAATGCTTATATGCTTGGAAGCCTCTTTGCAAGTTTCTAACTTTATCAGAAACTTCTTATATTTTATAGTATTTTAGTTTTATGCATCCCTTGTTGCTTTAACTCATATTTCAATTAATATCTATTTCAGATTAATACACAACACCCAATCTTTAGTTTATAATTTTCAGCTTCACAAAGGCAACTCTGGCCTTGGGTTCTTTCCCAAATAACAACGGATGAATTTCTCATATTATGTTCTATTATGTGTTGTTTCATATTGACCTCCTCTTTACTCGTTTCCTTCCGGCGTTGACTAAAAATTTACCCTCTTATGCCACAGCAGAATATTCTACTGGATCTCTGACTAGCCAGCTTTTCAGTCAAGAGTATAAAGCCAATATTTACATTGTCCTGTAGAATTTCCCTACGTATTCCCATAAACTTTGACTATATTCACTTGAAAAGCTTGCTAATCTCTCACTCAATTGTACTGCAGAACTTAAGACAGCATAAGAAGCAACTGACTGAAAGTTCTTTTCCCTTGATTTACACAAAACACTACCCGCTACTAAAGTGCTTAAACGAACCAGAAAATAAGTGAATTATCCTATACAACATTATGATGAATGATTGCAAGCAAACAAGAGCTAAGAAAGCAGCTACTAGTTTCTAAAATTTAACAAACCTCCTAGCTTTTAACCCCTGGGACAATAGATCTAATGCCTCATTTAGCCTTATTGAAAATAAAAATTTCCAATCTAGCCTTCTTTTCAAAATAATTCCTAATCTAATCTCATAACTCACAATAAGGTAAATTCTAGCAAAAGGCCATTATAAAATAGACTTTTATTTTTCACCACAAAAAAAAAATCCCCCTCATCTATTCTTCTCTTTTCTGTGATGAAGATACTTGAAATTTTAATTATTAACTTTATATTATTTAAATGAAGAATTTTATTTATATATCCAGCACACTTTTTTAGCTTTGGAACTACAAATTTTATTAACAATCAAAACCATTGGTTTTATTGAATCCCTAATTTAATTTATAAAAATAAACTTAAACTAAAAGAATTAAAAGTTAATTAGGCTTTATGCAGATGAAAATTTATTAGTAGTGGAGGGCATCTCTCTGTTTTTGCCTTAAAGAAACAATCCCAACCCACTCCTCCAATCACAGCAATTTCCACAAAGAAAAAACCCTAAACAAATTCCTTAACCATACATCAATTCAAATGCATAATTGTAACAACAAATCTATGAATACAATCACTACGAAATTTGCAGGAGGGATTGTGCTCTCACATTGTAGTGAACGAAGAGAGGAATTTGAGGTTCGGGTGGTGGAGAATCTGGTTACACTAACGAGGTGGATGACGAGCCTTTGCGCGGTGATGGACGAGCGATCGATGGTAGTTGAATTTAGTGCTGCTGCCGAGCTGGATAACGAACCTTCACACTGTGGCGGCAAGTCCTTTAGATAATGCTTCAGGAACTGCTTGAGATAGAAGCAGGAATTTAGGATTTTTTTAGATAATTTGGAAAGGGGCTGAGAAAGAGTTTTACATCATAAAAAATAATGAGAAAGAAAGTATTTTCTGCCCTTTTATGAGGTTAATTAGGATGAGCTGGTTTATTATCGCGCGCCAAGAAGAAAAAAAATATTTCACTTTCCCGCGCCCTCACCCGCGCTTCCCGCGCCCTCACCCGCGCGCACAGAGTTTTCTTATTTTTTATTTATTTTTTTTATTAACTTAGTGCGGAGGTTTTATGGGCCGGCCGGTTGCGCGAAGAAATAAACACAGGCCCTCATATAAAACTGCCAAGAATTAAGTGTATATGCCTGCAGTCATCAGAGTTGCCAGCATATATCTGCCAGCAAAGCACTACCATGTTGTAGTGAGTATACCATGTAAAGAAAGTAAAATATATAGTAATATAAATATTACAATCCTAACAAAGAAATAATATATAGGGTAATAATATATATGGTAACAAGGATATTGTAGAGCATGTCAAGTATTACATCTCTAAGAATTGTTTAGTTATTTGGACAATCTCATTGTGATTGCTGATTGCTATGTGAGTTGAGATTATATTGTATCATGTGGTATACCGTGAAAATACAAAAATTTTGTGTATAGAAGGTTTTTATATTTATGGTAGATCTGTAAGTCCTGTGCTCAAATTTTTTTTTGAAGAAAAAGAACACTTTGACTTTATTTTTCAACTCGCTCTATTTTTAAGAAGACTTTACAAAACGAATTCCAAGACTTTACAAAACGAATTCCGTGACATAAATAGTGCAAGTTTCTTATTAAACATTGCAACCTATGTTTAAATAATGCAACTTTTTAAAAATAATCCAACATCACATTGTTCGCCAATTTTTTCTCTCACTATTGCCATCATCTTGTCATCACCGTGACGCTCGTGAACCTGTTTCAGAAGTATTCTCGATCAGTGATTATCGATCTCCTCCTGTCACTTTTGTCTTTGTCTCCGGTGATACTCTGAATGGCAACATCTATACAGCCGCAACCTCGCCGAAAAATGTCGAAAACAATCACGACGACGAACAAGTCCAGCTTGGTCGTCGTCCTCTCGCTCATGGGCAAGATACACGAGGAGCATGATAACGACATGGGGGTAAAGGAGCATTTTGACCAGATTAAAATAATTTTAAACTGAATATATAAAAACAAAAAAAATAATTTATTTTTATAAAAATGTAAAACTAATAAACTTTTTCTACAAAATAGCCGAAATTTTTTTTCCAAATAAGTTAATTAATGTGAACTTGTCACACTCTAGATTTTTTTTTTTTAACTATTTAAGGATCAGGCCATTTGTCTACTTGTTCTCACGTCCATAATTATTTGCAGTAGTTACGTGCTATCTAATAAAACAAGCAGGGCACATGCTTCTTCACATGCTGGGTCCTGGCAGAGATGCACTCCCGCTTGATGTGCATTAAGATTTGTGTTCGTACTTCGTAGTACATGCACAGTGAAACGAGATTTTTTTGCATTTATTCCCCCAGAAAATTTTATTTCCCAAATAACAACACCAAAATTATAAATGCATATACATACTCCTATATTGTACGCATAGGCATCATAATGGGCGCAAGAAAAATATTTTAAGTGAACACTACAACTCATTCATCCTATTTAGAATAAATTAATGTGATGGTTCATTTATTATGTTTAACAAAATGTATTTAAGTAACACAATATAAAACCCCCTTTCATATCTCCAAAAAAATACACCTTTTTTTAACAAGATAATTTAACAACCGTGTTTACTATTGTTGAGATCAAAGAATGAGATCAAAGAATCGTCATGTGACAAACGATACGGTTATGATGACCGAGTCGATCGATTTGAATTAAAGAATGACGCGTGGCATGGGAAGCAAACAAACAATTCAACCCATCTGAACAAATCATAAGGCAATGAAAAACACTTATATTTTGTCAGAAAATAATTCAGGATTGGTTGTCTAAGTAAGAGGTTGGTCATCGTCTCCTTTAGTCGATTGATAATAAGAATCAAAAATAAAATCGGCTCTCAGCTTCATCAGCCGAATAGGAATATGAACTGAAACCTAGAATGAATAATTTCGAAAATGGACGGTGCGAAATTATAGGGCATGAATCCTGCAACCGACGCAAGTTTGGCAAATAACGTCCTGTAATCGCGTAAGCTAGCGACCATAAGCTTTTCGTTTTTCTTCAATTCCCGCGTCTACTGCTTTCTAGACTAGACTTATTGCTTTCCTAGAGTAATTTTTACAACTTCTTTATAGCTTTCCTAGAAATAGTCTTAATCTTATAACCAAACTCTATAACTCTTTTCATCTCGAGCAATACAAATTGCTTCGGCTCGTTCAGCCGAATCGATTTCTTGAAACTTTTCGAATTCTCGTACGGCAGATGGTCCGGCTTTTCAGGCCGAGCTCCGTTCCGTATTTGATTAAGAATGACCCAGTTGAGCAGATCACTCCTAAACTCAATCGCTTGATCTCGCGACGCATTCCAGAGGGTCATTCACGAAGCTGATTGAAGACCGGACCAGGTCAGTGGTCAACACTCGTTCGGCACCCCAACAATTTTTTTCCATGCCCAGTGGGACACTCGGGTAAACACCGATTTAATTTTATCTCAAAATGTCAGAAGGTAATGGCCTAAGTTTCTGGAGCAGGGTCGTCCCCAGGTCTTCAGGGGACGATCAAGCCAATAGTGTCGGACATGCCAATGAGCAACCTCCGACATTACCAAAAATCCCCAAAACAAGTAGGCAGTCGACTCAAGAAGAGCCGACCCTAATGGAAGCACTCGGGCATATGACCCGAGCATTAAATACACTAGAGAGAAACAACTAGGCGAACAATACACATTTGGACGCAGTGTTGGCCGCGATCCACCCTTGAATGACAGTATTCTTTGAATCGGGCAATTATTAGCCCGAAACGAACAATATAACAGAGGTCTACCTGGGCCTTCCCCCACTATTTCTCAACAGTTGCCGGTGCAACCAATCCCGATGACACCGGTAATGACGGCGGCACAACCACAAGAAATTGTACAGCCGATGGTGCCCTTTCAGGCAGCCCAGCCGCTGGGAGCAATTCAACCGCAAGCGGCTCCAAACAAAATATAAGCCGATGAATCTGAACATCGGCCACCAGCAGGAAGTCGCTTGAGGTGTACCTGTTTCTCCTCCTTCGTCGGTTCTTCGGCCCCAGGCTAGGGGAATGAGAACCGAGGGGCAAATCTCGAATCTAGGACCTGCCCAAATTCAAGCTGGCCAAGTGATGTCACCTTCAGTAAACGTAAACCCAGTACAGCCGGTGGCCACGATGCCCCTTGCAGGAAACACTGAGTTGTAGGCGTAGATGGAGGAAATAATAAAAAATACATTCGGCACAGAGTCCAGACCGGCACTACAACCAATCTTCAGGTCTCCGTATCCCGCAAATGTAAATGCGAAACACCTGTACCTGGCCAACTAGAAAATTCCGAAGTTTGATAAGTTTTCGAGTGAAGAAATCGAGAACACAATTGAGCATATTGCTTGGTTCACGGCCCAATGCAGAGAGTTGGTCGTGGACCCCTTCCTAAAGCTCAAGCCGTTTAACATGTCGTTAACTAAGACGGTGTTCACATGGTATACGAGTTTGTCCCCCAATTTGATCCGAGATTGAGACAAATTGGAGAGCAAATTTCACGAGCAGTTTTACCGGGCAATGCCTGAATTATGGATTGTCGTACTCGCTTCTTATCGGCAAAATGCTGGTGAGACGATTGAAGAGTATCTCAACCGTTTCAAAACGGCGAGAAACCGATGCTTTGTAAGGATGCTCGAGTTCGAGTTCGCTAAAATAGCGTTCAACAGACTACATTTCAAAATAAGAGACCACTTTGAAGATTGGCACTTTGCCAATCTCTTCGATCTGGGAATCCAAGTTGCCCAATATGAGCAATTTCGGAAGAATAATAAAGATAATCAGCCACATTGGAGCCGAGGAAAAAATTGGAAGAAAGGGAAGGAGCACAATGTCTCCTTCGTGCAAGAAAGCTCAGCTCATGAGGAGTGAGTTGTTCCAGTGACAATGAAGATTCGGCTGATAAAGCCGAAATCTATGCGACCGAGATGGTAAAGGACAAACAGCCGTACAAATGCCAGCTATTGAAGCCAACAAAGACCTGGGAAATATAAACCCGGGCGTCGACAAACTCTTATTCTTTCGACTTCTCTAAAACCGATCAAATTTTTTATCGGTTACATAAGAATGGGAGGATAAAACTCCAGGATGGGCAAACGAAACCCCCCGATGAGGAGTTAAGGAAGCGAAAATACTGTAAGTGGCACTATTCTTGGTGCCACCGAACTAGCGAATGGACCGCCTTTAAAAAATAAATACAGAAAGAAATTAACGAAGGTCAGCTGATATTTGCTGTCGAAAAAAATAAAATGAGATGAAAATTGACTAGAACCCATCCCTGGCACAGGTTACATGGTAGACTTGAAGGGAAAGAAGTCGATGTCGGGGCCCAAGCTCCACGAAAAAAAAACATTGACTCGAAAAATGCTTTAGCTTTGCATCAGGTGCAAAACCAAAATGACTAGTAAGGACTGTCCATCAGTTTGTAGGTGGAATGCTGTGCTAAACCGGAGCTTTGTCCCCAAGGTTGTCTATAAACTCCTCTAGAAATGCGAGACGAACCTCGGGTCTCTGTATGATACGATTGAGGCGGGCACTCCATGTAACCACACCACCACGTCAAGGTACACCTATGTGAGTCACTCCAAGGGCCAACTCACCTACATCGGTAGAAAGTTAGCAGACTTGGTAAGTCTATCCACGACTACCCAAACCGCGTCTGCTCCACTCTACGCCCTCGGCAGTCCAGTGACGAAATCCATAGTGATGTGATCCCATTTCCACTCAGGGATTGGGAGACTCTGTAACTTGCCAGCAGGAACTCAGTGCTCTTCCTTCACTTGCTGACAAGTTAAACAGTGAGCCACGAATCTCCCAATATCCCGCTTCTATCACACCCTGGCATCGAAACTGCGACCCAAGCTCGCCAACAGATCCGCCACCCATACGGAAAACCCCGCATAGGTGAAGCGTCCAACCTGAAAAAAGGGTAACAACTACCAACTATACAGATATCAGAGCTGAAAATAACTGTCAGTAATAAAATTTGAAACCACTGCACAACTGAAATAAAAATACAAATAGAAACCTCCTATACAACATCTATGAGTCCAAAAATTGAGGTAAACTAAAAACATAATACATTAGTGTACAGTAATACCCATAGTCCGGGTTGGTACATCTATCTCACCAATAAGACAACTCTGGTAGGGATCTATCACGCGACTCCTTCACCAAGATCCGTCGAGCCAATCGAGGCAGGAATAGAAAAGAAGGTTCTACAAAACTGTCACCAATAGAGGGTGTGAGAACTACACCATCACGTAGTTCTCAGTGGGTACCGTCTCTAACTCTACGGTCTGCCCACTAAGTCTACTAGAGGCAATAAAATAGGTAATCTGAAATAATAACACCTGAAATGAAAGCTACAGCTACTATGCCTCAAATATCATGCTCAAAGAAAAAACACTCAACTATGAACATGCTATGCATCCACTCATTCATGAGGTTCTCTCATCAACCCAATCTGTATCATGCTCAAAGGAGGAACACTCAACTATGAACATGCTATGCATCCACTCACTCATGAGGTGCTCTCATGAGCCCAATCTGTCTGACTGCCAAAGCTGGTCCAGTCAGGCCTGCGCCTCCCTAGTGTATCAACGTAGGGTGTCAATCGGACTATCACAATATCACGCAAAGCAGCCTCATCAGGCGCATCATCATCATCGCATCCGCAGTGGCTCTCGAGGGGAGCGACCCCACCGAGGAACAAGCGTGTCTCATCTGGCTCAATAAGCGGCATCTGCAGGCTATAATCCAAATTCACGATCAAGCGGATCGATAATGTCCAACTCACAACACTAACTCACTGGCTGGAGATACTCCACAGCCGGGATCATCGTCAACCCGAACGGCTCCCCAAAACAAGAAGCCAACTCAACCCACAAAGACTCACTGGCTGGAGATACTCCACAGCCGGGACCACCGTCAACCCAAACGGCTCCCAAAACAGGAATCCAACGCAACCCACAAAGACTCACTGGCTGGAGATACTCCACATCCGCAACAACGAAGGGTCCAAGAAGCCCGAAAGACTAATACCTTACAACCCCAATCAAACAAGAGCCATAGGCATAGCTTTCCATTGTTCTCGACCCGAGGAGAAAAACAGCCCTTAGAATCCATATCACTCACCATCACGGGTGAGGTAGTTTGTAAGAAAAGGTGATTTTTATTGCTGAATACCATTTCCACTCAAACCCTCTCGGGGTGAGGATAAAAATAGCTAACTTTTTAGAAAACCGTCTTGATTTGAGAAAACCACTTTTATAGATTTTAGTTCTTGCGAAAATCAGTTGAAACATGTTTATTTTCCAAACCCCGAAGGGCTAGTGCCTTCGCCCAATCAAACAAGAACAGGCTTCGGCAACCCCTCGAAATTCGGAAGGAAAACACTTGTTACTAAAATCATGAGTGTCCAAAAACATTATGGGTTCAAGGTCTTGATATCACAAGCGCACCACGGCCACGACCTCGGTGACGACAACCAATCAAAGAATACCCGACGACACGGGACCACCATTTACCCAAACGGTTCCCATCACTGGCACAATACAAGCCACAGCTACCAGACTCCACTCGGCCGTCGGGCACGAGTGTGACATGTATCCCACACTATCCCGACTACTCGGCCCACTACCCCGGCGAGGAAAAGCTCTATGTCCAGAAAAAAGGAATGCAAGGGGTGGGAACTAGAACATACAAGAACCTAGCACAAGTGAAAATCTTCTAGCAGTCTGGTTAAATACATGCAATCATATATCGGGGTGCTAGTCAAATCTCATAACTCTATAAGCATCACGATACATCAATAATAGCACCCATTCTATTATGCTAAAAGCTACACTATTAGAAATAGAAGAAAGTCAGCAGACTTGAAGGAAAATCCAACCCACCTTGTGGTGACCCTGGTTCCCATGCTACCTTTTCCGGTGAATCCACTGTTGGAACACCTAGTGTTGGTGTATCTGGCCCATGGTGCATTAAAGGGATGCACAGATGGACCTTGTGAGGTATTTTTAGCTGTGTTGGCTTTCGGCTGCATTTGCCGAAATTCTGAAGTGGATTTAGGCCAATCAGAGGTTGGAATTGGATTTAGCACGGAAAAACACTTGAAAACGGCTATTTGCTTGTTATATTCTGAGTCCGGATGCCCAAAAACGGACTCCCGGAAGTTTTTGTTGAATTTTGGTGCATGGAAGGGACCGTGGACCGCCGGCTGCCACGTGGCAGCCCATGATTGGCCGGTCCGCAGCGCTCGGTCCACAGAGTGTCGCGGCTGGGTGCACGGACCCGGCGCATGACACATTGGCGGGCCTGTGAGGCGCGGTCTACAGAATTTGCGCGGCGGTGCATGGGCCGGGGCGGGGGGACGCGTGGCATCCCTCGGTTGGTCGGTGCACGCGGCGCGGTCCACGGAACCTGAATTGGGTGCGTGGACCAGGTGCACGGGACACGTGTCGTCACGCTATTCGCGGGCTCACGAGGCGCGGCGCACGGAGTCGCGGACGGGCGCCTCGGGGCGCGTGCGTGGCAGGTGGCCAGGGCGGCGCCCTGCCCGCACGTGTGACCGCGATAGTGGCAGGGACGCGTGTCGCCCTGCCACTGGCGGGCGTGTAAGAACTTGAATTTTGAAAATAAATAAGTAAATGAAATCGATAAAAGTCAAGTTGAATTTGGATCATAAATGGCTCAGATAGCGATAGTGCCCCTTTTCTGCAGTATCATTTGCACAATTAATGGGCCAGAAATATCACCTTTCAATCCGAGTCTAATCTCGAAAATTTGAAATCACCAGTGCGACCGTCTCGTCGAATCGATCGAAAATGGTATAGAAAGATTTTCGATCCGACGGTCAGATCGTTCAGAAATCAGCGAAGAAGCTTGGGGGGCCCACAACTTAAGTTGTGAATAGTAATCCCTATTTCAAATGCCCTTTTGATCATCGACGGCCGTTTCGCCGTCTGGACCCTAGACATAGGGGTATGCGTAGTCAATTCTAGCTATTTTCGACGTTCTGAGCACAATGGCACTGACGGAATTCATTTTTGGCGATCCGGGTGCATCGAAGTGCGTGCGTCATTCTGCAACTTACAGAACTTTATAGCCCGAGATTTTATTTGAGCGCCGTTTCAAACAAGCGAATACGCTACTTGATAGGTCTCGACGAGCCGGACGTCGTGGTGGTGTCCGATTTTCAGTTTGACGACCCGGTTGTCTCGAAATGCGTGAAATATGGTAAAATTTACTGTATTTTCGGTGTAAACTCAATATTTTATGCACCATGTCTAGGGAAACTTGGTGTAGAAGGCCTATTATGCGAGATGAATCTACAATAAGGGTCTTAGTGCAAGGGGTGATGTGTGGAAGGGGTAAAATGCAAAGAAAGTGGAAAAATGCACTAAATGGTACTAGGTTCTTGTGTCGTGTGTTGGGGGCAGTTGCAACTGCTTGTCCACTTTCCTCACCACCTCTGCCACGACGCCAACTTCCAGAACCGCTCTCTCCATTTGTGTGTGGCTCGGAGGAAGGGAGGAGGGTATCCATTGGAATGCAACCGAGGTGGCTTGGAGAAGAACAAGCAAACCAGAGATTTCTTGCACCTAACCTCCATCAAAAGTTTCTCCTTCTTCCTCTGCATCTCCCCCGTGAGCCGCACCATCAGCCGCCGCCGAGGATCGCCGGAAAAGCAAGATTTTTCAAGAAATCAATTGATTTCGGGTGTGGTGGAGTGAGGTTTCACCAAGTTGGTTGGGACTGCTTCCAGAGCATTCAGGGGATCTCTGCTACCTCCAGAGGCTGAGCCCAGGTGGTCCTGCTCACTGCCGTGGCCGCACAACGCGGGGAGGTGCATCTCCTATTCTCCAACTCCGGCGAGGTAAGCCCTCTTTATTCTTGGCGTTTTAGAGGTCAAGACCTTTGGAAGTGGTCTTTGTAGGTTCTAAGGATGCTCCACGCACAGCCCCGAAAATGGGAAGCCATCGGTTGGTCGGCGGCCAAGTTGCATCGCCGAGAGCTCCGCCTCGAGCTTTCTTTGCTCCCGGCGACTTTTAATGAAAAGTAAAATTATGGTCTTCTTCCTCTTGACCTGTTCTTGATCCCCTACAAATTTGTAGTAATATGGTTCACTGTGGACACCGTGCCATGATGCCCTAGTTCGGGTTGTTTTTGTGCTTTGGCCGAGCTCTTTGCTCCGGCGTCGGCGAGCTTCCCCGCCTCCGGAAAAGTGTCTGGGGAGTTTCCTGGGGGTGAGAGGAGTCCACCCATGTACTTGCATGGCATCCATGCAGCTTGGTTGAGGCGCTGCCATGATGGGCTCGAGGTGGGTTCGGGGTGCGGTTGCCGGCGTTCCGGTCGTCCCCGGCGGCCGGGGAGTGGACGAGAAGCTTCCTGGGATCGAGTATATCATATCCATGCCCTTGCATGGATACCATGAAGCCTCGGTGGAAATCCGCCATTAGAGGCGAAGAAGCTCCAAACCGATCTTGCTCCGCCGTCGTCTCCGCCGCGTCCTCACCGCCGGGAATTGTTCCATATGTGATGGTAGAGATGAAAAACACCTTATGGTGCAGTTGCTGGAGGCCCAGAGACCAGAGATGGAAAAATCTTCATCTCGGGTCTATGGTGGTCATCTTCTTCATTAGCTCCACCTTTGCCGCGGCTAACCTGGGAGCAAGCTTGAACCCAAGTTGATGGGGATGATCCTGTAACTTAGTAGATCAATTCCATCCAAGTTGGAAGCTCCCAGGTGCTTCCCTTGCTGAGAACAAGCTTGAAAACTGGTTTGTTACATGTTGTTTGTTTGATGCACACCAAGTGTTTGTGTTAATGCCTCAATGAAGATTTTTATAGAATTAGACTTCGAATATTATATGAAAGTTGCTCCAATTTGTCCCCTGAGCTTGATGCTCACTTCAGATCAAAGTTTATCTGTGTGGAATTGTGTTTGGAGCATGGTGTATATTGTTAGAAAGCAAGGTTTTAAATTCTGCTAGATCCAGCAGTTCTGGGCTGCACTTTGGGAAAGCCCCTGTGTTCCTGTTGTGCTTTGAGCAAAATGCTCAAGTTAGTTTGCAACAGGCACAGGTAATTATAAAGATGTAGTGTTATCAAGCTCTAGATTAGTGTTTGGCTTAAGTCCAGATTTTGGGCTGTTTGCGAAGCCGCGACAATGAGCTCCTGGCTAATTTGGGGTCACTTGACGCGATGCTCGCGTTTAATTTAGGTTTTGATGAGCCGGAGAAACAAAAATGCGTTTTAGGCTATGTTAGAGAAGTATATTATGGCCCGAAGTTTTCCTCGGGTTCCGTGCTACTGCAATAGGGTGAGCACGGTGTTCAGTAAGTCGAGTGTCATCTACTCGAGGTGACGGTTTGTAAAAATAATGTTCCGATTAAGAGAACGAGCGCAAACGGCTCTCAAATTGCTATAAAAGTCCGATTTCTGGAAACCCTAGGGCTCTAAATGCAAATGTTACCTAGCATGCTGTCTTGGGCTGTGTGCCTATGATCTCTAAGCTTTTCATTGGTGATCCGATGGCTTTTGTTGAGCGGAAATCGGTTATCGGATCGTAAATCGGCAAAATTGTCGGTTTATCGGCAACTCGATTTTAATCGCGCAATTAAAAGAAAAACTTGTGGCGATTAAGTTGCCCTATTTGAGGTTCCCGGTGTAGTCCTGGTGGATCCAGGTTTAAGCCTTGTGTGCGTTACGAGTCAGGGGTTGGGTATGTGTAAGAACTTATTTGTCTGACCTGTGTATATGATTCAGGTCCTAGCAATCAGCCGCTAGCCAGTGAGCCTCCCAGCGGATTTCAGGATCGCTTTTGTTGAGGTGGGTTATCTTCGGTCCGGGCTAGCTTTTTGGCCCTCTGGTTGCTTTAGTCCAGTCGGACACCTGTTTTTGATTGCCCTGCTGATTACATGACCTATCTTGCTATATCGTTATTTCCCTGATTGACATCGACTTGATTAGACCTGTGATTGAGATTTTCTGCTCACGATCAGCCGAATATCATACACATATCCCCTGGTTATTCCTGACTGATCCTGATTGATTGATATATATAGATTTGCATGATTAGATGACACCTGTTGATTCCTGTCATTGAGATATTATTCGAGATATTATTGATATGCATGATTGATTGATCCTGGTTGATAGACACTACTTGATATGCATGATTGATTGATCCTGGTCGATAGACACTACTTGATATGCATGATTGATTGATTCCGATGGATAGATATAGACAGATGATTCCCTGTTGGGATTTCGGCGTGTGCCGACTACTCGGTCACTAGACCGTGAGATTGATCATTGTGACTTGCCATGCACTGCTGTACTTCACGAACATTGCCGGGGTCGCTCCCCGTGGCTATTGTTCTTTACCGGTAAAGTGGTCTGGAGGAAGGACCCGTGAGCCCCAGATAGCACATATGGGTGCCGGGTTATGTCAGTGGGATAGGTGCAGAGAGTGGTATGAGCCTGAGGTCCCCGTGACCAATAATGGCATTGGTTGGGTGCTTGATATTCTTGTGATTGATGCATAGATTATATACTTCCATGTTCTAGCATGCTTTTCAGTACTGTCACTTGATTATGCTTCATGCCAGTTCATTTCATATACCAGCTTATGATTGATTACTTGCCTAGTTAGCTTATCTGTGGATTTTGATTATGAGTGGATGTTATGTTTTCCAGCATGTATGATCTACAGTTTTATGATTGATTCCAGTATACTTACCTGCAGTTCTTATTCTGATTATTAATAGACCTCTATGCTTTCCAGTTTTTCCTGTTGACTCTTACTATCCGCAGATTTTAGTACCCAGTAGGTACGATTAGCTGAAGCTCGGCTCGTCGTGCCCACTGGGATGCACTCCGGTGTATCTCACACCCTCGGGTGACTGTTGTAGATCCGTCGGGTGGTGAGATGTTGGGACGATCCAGTGAGCCGATTACGATAGAGCTGTCCCCATGATTCTAGACAGAGATGATGGAGATCCTGGATGATTTATGCAGACAGTTATTTTCCGCATTTATTCCAGCTCTATTTGTTTTAGACACTTAAAATATTGAGGTGATTTTCGATTCTGAACTATTCCTGCTAACTAGATTAGTAGTTGTACTGAGATATCTGTCGCTGATGACTAGCCTAGCCGTGCATATATAGGGGAGTCTCTGTTCGCGGAATAGAGAGTTTCCTATATGTGTGGCGGTCTGTTACGCCTGTTTTGCAAACTCTGATTTTAAAAAAAAAAAAAAAAAAAAAATTTCAGACCTGATTTTTAAAACTCGGGGCGTGACAGATTAGATGGTATCAGAGCCAGGTTATGCGGTACCTAGGAAAAGATGATTAGGAACTGGTTAGGATGAACCCTAGGATGACTTATGTCGTGAGAGCGCGGGGTATTTGTCTGATCGTTAGGAGCTCCGGTGTATTTGCACACTATGAGTCGTGTCCCCAACTTGATGTTGGCGACGGATTATGGTATTTCACTTTTCTTTTGATAAGCACGTTGGCTGCAGACAACGTACTGTCGAAAGAGCTGAGGAAATACCCCACCCTGAAAAGGGGAATATCATGATTGGGTCTATGTGTCTGCATACTTAAGTTTTAATCTCCAGGGTTGTCTTTGGACAGCGATGTTATAGTCTCAATATTGATATTCCAGACCATAAATAGGGTACATCGACCCTCTTTATCGCATACCCTGTGTGGTATCTTTATGAACCAGAATTTTTAGCAGATTAGATGAAATCGAATTATGAAACACGAGGAGCGTGAAGCCACGTGGGAACATGAATCAACCATGATGGAGCATTTTCCCTAGTTATTTGATTCTTAATTTGTGTTAAGTTTCAGGGACGAAACTTCCTTTTTGGTGGGAGAGATGTAAGAACTTGAATTTTGAAAATAAATAAGTAAATGAAATCGATAAAAGTCAAGTTGAATTTGGATCATAAATGGCTCAGATAGCGATAGTGCCCCTTTTCTGCAGTATCATTTGCACAATTAATGGGCCAGAAATATCACCTTTCAATCCGAGTCTAATCTCGAAAATTTGAAATCACCAGTGCGACCGTCTCGTCGAATCGATCGAAAATGGTATAGAAAGATTTTCGATCCGACGGTCAGATCGTTCAGAAATCAGCGAAGAAGCTTGGGGGGCCCACAACTTAAGTTGTGAATAGTAATCCCTATTTCAAATGCCCTTTTGATCATCGACGGCCGTTTCGCCGTCTGGACCCTAGACATAGGGGTATGCGTAGTCAATTCTAGCTATTTTCGACGTTCTGAGCACAATGGCACTGACGGAATTCATTTTTGGCGATCCGGGTGCATCGAAGTGCGTGCGTCATTCTGCAACTTACAGAACTTTATAGCCCGAGATTTTATTTGAGCGCCGTTTCAAACAAGCGAATACGCTACTTGATAGGTCTCGACGAGCCGGACGTCGTGGTGGTGTCCGATTTTCAGTTTGACGACCCGGTTGTCTCGAAATGCGTGAAATATGGTAAAATTTACTGTATTTTCGGTGTAAACTCAATATTTTATGCACCATGTCTAGGGAAACTTGGTGTAGAAGGCCTATTATGCGAGATGAATCTACAATAAGGGTCTTAGTGCAAGGGGTGATGTGTGGAAGGGGTAAAATGCAAAGAAAGTGGAAAAATGCACTAAATGGTACTAGGTTCTTGTGTCGTGTGTTGGGGGCAGTTGCAACTGCTTGTCCACTTTCCTCACCACCTCTGCCACGACGCCAACTTCCAGAACCGCTCTCTCCATTTGTGTGTGGCTCGGAGGAAGGGAGGAGGGTATCCATTGGAATGCAACCGAGGTGGCTTGGAGAAGAACAAGCAAACCAGAGATTTCTTGCACCTAACCTCCATCAAAAGTTTCTCCTTCTTCCTCTGCATCTCCCCCGTGAGCCGCACCATCAGCCGCCGCCGAGGATCGCCGGAAAAGCAAGATTTTTCAAGAAATCAATTGATTTCGGGTGTGGTGGAGTGAGGTTTCACCAAGTTGGTTGGGACTGCTTCCAGAGCATTCAGGGGATCTCTGCTACCTCCAGAGGCTGAGCCCAGGTGGTCCTGCTCACTGCCGTGGCCGCACAACGCGGGGAGGTGCATCTCCTATTCTCCAACTCCGGCGAGGTAAGCCCTCTTTATTCTTGGCGTTTTAGAGGTCAAGACCTTTGGAAGTGGTCTTTGTAGGTTCTAAGGATGCTCCACGCACAGCCCCGAAAATGGGAAGCCATCGGTTGGTCGGCGGCCAAGTTGCATCGCCGAGAGCTCCGCCTCGAGCTTTCTTTGCTCCCGGCGACTTTTAATGAAAAGTAAAATTATGGTCTTCTTCCTCTTGACCTGTTCTTGATCCCCTACAAATTTGTAGTAATATGGTTCACTGTGGACACCGTGCCATGATGCCCTAGTTCGGGTTGTTTTTGTGCTTTGGCCGAGCTCTTTGCTCCGGCGTCGGCGAGCTTCCCCGCCTCCGGAAAAGTGTCTGGGGAGTTTCCTGGGGGTGAGAGGAGTCCACCCATGTACTTGCATGGCATCCATGCAGCTTGGTTGAGGCGCTGCCATGATGGGCTCGAGGTGGGTTCGGGGTGCGGTTGCCGGCGTTCCGGTCGTCCCCGGCGGCCGGGGAGTGGACGAGAAGCTTCCTGGGATCGAGTATATCATATCCATGCCCTTGCATGGATACCATGAAGCCTCGGTGGAAATCCGCCATTAGAGGCGAAGAAGCTCCAAACCGATCTTGCTCCGCCGTCGTCTCCGCCGCGTCCTCACCGCCGGGAATTGTTCCATATGTGATGGTAGAGATGAAAAACACCTTATGGTGCAGTTGCTGGAGGCCCAGAGACCAGAGATGGAAAAATCTTCATCTCGGGTCTATGGTGGTCATCTTCTTCATTAGCTCCACCTTTGCCGCGGCTAACCTGGGAGCAAGCTTGAACCCAAGTTGATGGGGATGATCCTGTAACTTAGTAGATCAATTCCATCCAAGTTGGAAGCTCCCAGGTGCTTCCCTTGCTGAGAACAAGCTTGAAAACTGGTTTGTTACATGTTGTTTGTTTGATGCACACCAAGTGTTTGTGTTAATGCCTCAATGAAGATTTTTATAGAATTAGACTTCGAATATTATATGAAAGTTGCTCCAATTTGTCCCCTGAGCTTGATGCTCACTTCAGATCAAAGTTTATCTGTGTGGAATTGTGTTTGGAGCATGGTGTATATTGTTAGAAAGCAAGGTTTTAAATTCTGCTAGATCCAGCAGTTCTGGGCTGCACTTTGGGAAAGCGCCTGTGTTCCTGTTGTGCTTTGAGCAAAATGCTCAAGTTAGTTTGCAACAGGCACAGGTAATTATAAAGATGTAGTGTTATCAAGCTCTAGATTAGTGTTTGGCTTAAGTCCAGATTTTGGGATGTTTGCGAAGCCGCGACAATGAGCTCCTGGCTAATTTGGGGTCACTGGACGCGATGCTCGCGTTTAATTTAGGTTTTGATGAGCCGGAGAAACAAAAATGCGTTTTAGGCTATGTTAGAGAAGTATATTATGGCCCGAAGTTTTCCTCGGGTTCCGTGCTACTGCAATAGGGTGAGCACGGTGTTCAGTAAGTCGAGTGTCATCTACTCGAGGTGACGGTTTGTAAAAATAATGTTCCGATTAAGAGAACGAGCGCAAACGGCTCTCAAATTGCTATAAAAGTCCGATTTCTGGAAACCCTAGGGCTCTAAACGCAAATGTTACCTAGCATGCTGTCTTGGGCTGTGTGCCTATGATCTCTAAGCTTTTCATTGGTGATCCGATGGCTTTTGTTGAGCGGAAATCGGTTATCGGATCGTAAATCGGCAAAATTGTCGGTTTATCGGCAACTCGATTTTAATCGCGCAATTAAAAGAAAAACTTGTGGCGATTAAGTTGCCCTATTTGAGGTTCCCGGTGTAGTCCTGGTGGATCCAGGTTTAAGCCTTGTGTGCGTTACGAGTCAGGGGTTGGGTATGTGTAAGAACTTATTTGTCTGACCTGTGTATATGATTCAGGTCCTAGCAATCAGCCGCTAGCCAGTGAGCCTCCCAGCGGATTTCAGGATCGCTTTTGTTGAGGTGGGTTATCTTCGGTCCGGGCTAGCTTTTTGGCCCTCTGGTTGCTTTAGTCCAGTCGGACACCTGTTTTTGATTGCCCTGCTGATTACATGACCTATCTTGCTATATCGTTATTTCCCTGATTGACATCGACTTGATTAGACCTGTGATTGAGATTTTCTGCTCACGATCAGCCGAATATCATACACATATCCCCTGGTTATTCCTGACTGATCCTGATTGATTGATATATATAGATTTGCATGATTAGATGACACCTGTTGATTCCTGTCATTGAGATATTATTCGAGATATTATTGATATGCATGATTGATTGATCCTGGTTGATAGACACTACTTGATATGCATGATTGATTGATCCTGGTCGATAGACACTACTTGATATGCATGATTGATTGATTCCGATGGATAGATATAGACAGATGATTCCCTGTTGGGATTTCGGCGTGTGCCGACTACTCGGTCACTAGACCGTGAGATTGATCATTGTGACTTGCCATGCACTGCTGTACTTCACGAACATTGCCGGGGTCGCTCCCCGTGGCTATTGTTCTTTACCGGTAAAGTGGTCTGGAGGAAGGACCCGTGAGCCCCAGATAGCACATATGGGTGCGGGGTTATGTCAGTGGGATAGGTGCAGAGAGTGGTATGAGCCTGAGGTCCCCGTGACCAATAATGGCATTGGTTGGGTGCTTGATATTCTTGTGATTGATGCATAGATTATATACTTCCATGTTCTAGCATGCTTTTCAGTACTGTCACTTGATTATGCTTCATGCCAGTTCATTTCATATACCAGCTTATGATTGATTACTTGCCTAGTTAGCTTATCTGTGGATTTTGATTATGAGTGGATGTTATGTTTTCCAGCATGTATGATCTACAGTTTTATGATTGATTCCAGTATACTTACCTGCAGTTCTTATTCTGATTATTAGTAGACCTCTATGCTTTCCAGTTTTTCCTGTTGACTCTTACTATCCGCAGATTTTAGTACCCAGTAGGTACGATTAGCTGAAGCTCGGCTCGTCGTGCCCACTGGGATGCACTCCGGTGTATCTCACACCCTCGGGTGACTGTTGTAGGTCCGTCGGGTGGTGAGATGTTGGGACGATCCAGTGAGCCGATTACGATAGAGCTGTCCCCATGATTCTAGACAGAGATGATGGAGATCCTGGATGATTTATGCAGACAGTTATTTTCCGCATTTATTCCAGCTCTATTTGTTTTAGACACTTAAAATATTGAGGTGATTTTCGATTCTGAACTATTCCTGCTAACTAGATTAGTAGTTGTACTGAGATATCTGTCGCTGATGACTAGCCTAGCCGTGCATATATAGGGGAGTCTCTGTTCGCGGAATAGAGAGTTTCCTATATGTGTGGCGGTCTGTTACGCCTGTTTTGCAAACTCTGATTTAAAAAAAAAAAAAAAAAAAAAAATTTCAGACCTGATTTTTAAAACTCGGGGCGTGACAGGGCGCCACCTACCCGCTTTGACCGCGGGGAGGGGCACGTGTCGGCGGTTCGCGCGCCCCACACAGCTGTTCGCTGTGCGGGACGCGTGTCGGGCGGGGAGGCGCGCGACGTGGCCGCCGCTGAGTAGCTCCGCCCGCTGCCGCCTGTTTGCTGGGCTACGTGGCTGCACGGGAAGGTTTTGGGCGCGCACAGTGTTGGGCCAGGCCCAACACTGTAGCCGCCCGAAAATCCCCCTGCGCCCGAATCTTGGGACAAAATGGGAATTTTTCCATTTGTTTTCTGCGGCCTATAAATAGCCCGAAATCCTTTCTTCTTCTTTCTTTTGGCATTTCCGAGCTTCAAACCGACAAGTGTTCTTCACCAAAGTTGATCCTCACACCGTGTAGCTTCCATCTGCAGAGTTTGGGGATTTTTGGGGGCACGCTTTTCGAGATTCTCATTTTCTTGGCGCGGCGCGACGCTCCTTCTTCGGTGTTTCTTCCGTCGCTCTTCGGTGCACGAGCTCTCCCGACCTACTCCGACCATATTTTCGAGCGATTTCTTCGCTGCTGGATCCGCGACAGGTGAGGCTACATTTTTAGTTTCTTCCACATTTTCTGGTTGCGCGTTTTTCGAGGAGTTTTCTCATGCTCACTGGGACCCTTTTTGCTGTGAGATTTTGGTGAGGGCAGCACCTTCTTTTGAGGAGATCTCAGCGCACAAGTCTCGGATCAGGACGTGCTTATAGACTTTTTTCATCTTCTCGACGCGAGGATCATCGTGGATTTTTCTTTGAATTTTTGGAGACTTTCCCGGAGGTATACATCTTCCTTTTCATCTGTGCAAGACTTTACAGTTGTGTGGTTGTATGTTTTCGCGCGCCCGTATTGTGGAATTTATAACTTGGCCTTCGGGACTCCGATTTGGGCGTGCAGGAACTTGTTTCGAAGCTATCGACGCGTAGAACGCAGGGATATTTTATTTGGAATTTATTGAGCACTTTCTGCAGGTGAAATATTGCTTCTTTGCAGCTGAAATTTCAGCGTTGTGATTTTGGGCAGATTTTGGGATTTTTGTTGTAACTGTAGCCTTATGTTGTACCCAGGAGGGATTGTGGACTGTACCGGACCTATTGGACTTTGAGTTGCTGTTTATCTGGTATTATCAGCTGTAGGACTTGGACAGTTCAGCGCTTCAGGTGGGTGACCTCATTTTCAAGATCAACGGACTGTGTACTAATTCTAGCTATATAGGGGCTTGCATATTATGATGTATTATGTATAGCATGCTAGAATGTAGGAATTGATGTTCCTGTTGTGATTAGATGATCCTGTGATTCTTTCTTCCCTACAAGCTGTTGTTTATTGTTATCTTGGAACTTGACCTAGCACCACCGCCATATGTTGCATGTTCAGCCAGACTGTAGAAAACCTCAACTTGGGCTAGGTTTTATTGCTCTAGACATTCCCACATCATTATTTTGTATATCACTCTGGACTTAGAGTTTTCCTAGCCCAAGTAGTGGGCCGAGAGGTCGGGTTGTTGTGGGATGCATTTATACTCGTGTCTGGGGACCGAGTGGAGTTGATAGCAGTCTGTAGACCAGGTTTCTTTGTGAGTGTGACTTTGGTTGTAGATCTGGGATCTTGGGAGCCATCTGAGTGACAGTAGGTCTCGGCTGTGCAGTTTTCCAGCCTGTGTGCGAGACAGTGTACTTTTGGGTTACTGCCGATCTTGTTGATCGAGGATTTGGATTATAGCCTGCATGAGCCACATTTGAGCTCGACAGAGATGCGCGGATACTTTACTCGTTGGGGTCGCGCCCCTCGAGAGCCACTCCGGAGTTGGGCCTGTTACTTCTATCGCGACTTGTCGACGCATTTGTCCCTCTGGCTGGGCCAGTTAGTGGCAGTCACGGACACCGTCCCTCTGGCTGGGCCAGTTAGTGGCAGTCACGGACGCCCTACGTAAGTCCGGTCCTCCGGGATGTAACGGCAGTAGGTAGGCGCAGGTTTGACTGGACCCGATGAGGCAATCAGTTTAGATTGGGTGATTTGAGTCGAGGGCTAGTTGTAGCATCATGTTCTTTCTGTTCCACTTTTGAGCATCTAGATAGAGGCATAGTAGCTTTAGAGTTTACTTCACCTGCTTTTCCTTCAGCACTGCATATGTTACTTTTTGCCTCTAGTAGACTTAGTGGGCAGACCGTCGGGCTTGTTGGCGGTACCCACTGAGAACTACTGTGGGAAGTAGTTCTCACACCCGTCGTGGTGTCTTTTCCCCAGGGACTTCTACTCCAGTTCCTGCTGCTCCTGTTGCTGATCCGGCTGATCGAGGTAAGGGAGTCGCAAGATAGATCCCTACCAGTTGTCGTCCTAAGAGTAGATGTACCTCCTTACCTTTTGAGTGTTCATGTTGAGTGACCCTGTAGTGAGAATTGAGTTTTACTCTTCTTATTTTTTGAGAGACTTATGTATTTGTGGTGAGGACTGGAGATGTATATTTGTGAGAGTTGTATTTATGTTATTTTATACCTTTCAGCTCTGATATCTGTGTAGTATAGATGATCTTTTGCAGGTTTGACGCTACGTCTATACGGGGCTTCCCGTATGGGCGGCGGATCTGTTGGCGAGCCCGGGTCGCAGTTTCGACCCGGGGCGTGACAGATTAGAGTGGTATCAGAGCCTAGGATGTAGGTCATTGAGGACTTAGAAACCCTAGGCTTGTGGTTGGACCCTAGGATGACTTACGTGAGAGCCATAATCTTCTAGCGAGAGTCTTGATTGGGTTCCCAACTCTCCCAGTGGATGGGATGAGTGATCGACATGTCTTCCTTCGGTGGCAACTATGTTGGCTGCAGACAACATAGTACTATGGGAAGGGGGACATGCCTCTTTGACTTTCGCTAGATTGGGTCGTGTTTTGTTTGAGGTTCTGATTGTTTTTCTTTTCCCTCAGGTGAGTGATGCCTCCGCGACGCACGATGTCGACGCGTTCGCAGCCTTCTTCCTCTGAGCCCGAGCAGGAGGACTCGGGGCGGGGACAGCAGAGAGAGGTTTTGGAGCTCCGTGCCCAGGTGGCACAGTTGTCTGAGGCGGTGCGGCGTCAGGATGAGACATCTCAGCGCCAGGAGGAGGCTTCACAGCGCCAGGAGGAGGCTTCTCAGCGCCAGGAGGAGGCTTCTCGACGCCAGGAGGAGGCCTTGGGTCGGATGATGCTTCTGTTGGAGCAGAGGGCGCAGCCGGTGGTAGCACCCCCTGAGAGTTCGCCTGTGCCTTCTTCGCCAGCTGTGGCGCCCCCTGTGGTTCCGTCAGCGCCGGCAGTTCCTGTCGCGCCGGTTTCTAGCATACCACCGCCAGGGTCGACGGGACCTTTGACTTCGGCTGAGCAGAGTGCGGTGGTGGATCTGTTGATGAGGTCCTGCCGGTTTGATCCACCCCGTTTTTCTGGTATGAGTGCTGAGCCGTGGGAGGCAGAGTCTTGGATCACGGCCATGGAGCGTCATTTTGAGAGTTTGTTTGTTGAGGATCGATTTCGGGTCTTCTTGGCTACACACTTCTTAGAGAGCAACGCCGAGGCTTGGTGGCGGCGTGTGCGGCCTGCTGGTCCGCCTGGGACGCAGCTTCTTCCTTGGGCGGAGTTCCGCAGACTTCTTCTAGGGTCCTTCTTTCCTTAGAGTGTACGTCAGAGACTGGAGGAGCAGCTGAGGAATCTCCGCCAGGGAGATAGGCCCGTGCATGTGTACATAGCTAACTTCAATCAGCTGTTAGCTAGTATGCCTCACGTGGCCAGGGATGAGGCTCAACAGATTTACATGTTTGAGCAGGGGTTGCGCCGGGACATTTATCAGTTTGTTCGCTCCTGCAGATTACAGACTTTGGAGGCATCGATGGAGCAGGCGTTATATGTTGAGTCTGGAGAGGCAGTGATGGCAGAGGTGGCTCCAGCCCCCGTAGTGACTCCTGGGGCGAAGCGCCCGGCACCAATGGACGAGGGGCAGTCGATTCGGCAGGGACCCCCGAGACCTCCACGATTCTATCCTCAGGGTCGTGGGTACCAGGGACGCCAGAGATCTAGAGCATCCCGTCAGTCTTCGCAGCAGCAGCAGCAGCGTCGACCGTCTCGGCAGCAGCAGCCTTCGCAGTAGCAGCAGACCTCGCGGCAGCCCCGGCAGAACCGATGTGTTTTCTGTGGAGGGCCGTACTTACCGATTCATTATCAGCAGAGGCACGGCCGTTGCTTCCGTTGCGGACAGGCCGGTCACATTCAGAGTTCGTGCCCCAGAGCAGGTCCTCCAGCTCATTCCTCAGCTTCAGCACTTTCTGTTCCTTATCTGCCTGCAGGGCCTTCTGCGGCCTCTGGTAGGCCCGATCATGCTTCTTCCTCTTCGCGACAGCCAGAGCGACGTCCCCCGGCGCCGAGCGGGCGAGTCTATGCCGCCCAGGTTGAGGATGCTTCAGCAGATGATCATGTCATCGCAGGTACTATTTTGATTTCTGCAGTTCGTACTCGTGCTCTTTTTGATACTGGTGCATCGCATTCATTTATTAGTAGAGCATTTGCATCCCTACATGGTATAGAGGTAGTTTCATTATCGCATGCATTAGAGGTTCAGATTCCAGACCATGTCTTGCATGTCGAGGAGCATTGTAGGGATTGCCCTGTGCAGTTGGGACCCTGGATCCTGCCGGCAGACTTGCTCGTCTTACGGCAGCTCCAGGATTTCGACGTTGTACTTGGCATGGATTGGTTATCTCGGTACTTCGCCACCATAGACTGCAGAGAGAGGACGGTGACCCTCCGTGAGCCTGGACAGGAGGAGTTCGTTTTTAGAGGCTGCCAGAGCACCTTCTTTGCGATGACTATTTCTTCGGCGAGAGCTCGGCGGATGATGAGTAGAGGCTGCACCGCTTTCCTGGCGACGATTGTTGAGGTGCCTACGGCGGCCCTGGGACTCGCGGATATCCCTATTGTCCGCGAGTTCCCAGATGTGTTTCCCTCAGAGTTGACGACTTTGCCGCCGGAGAGGGAGATTGAGTCTGTGATTGATGTGGTTCCAGGAACCGCACCAATCTCGAAGGCACCTTATAGGATGGCACCTGCCGAGCTGAGGGAGTTGAAGGCCCAGTTGCAGGACTTGATGGATGTGGGCTTTGTGAGGCCCAGTGTATCTCCGTGGGGAGCGCCGATTTTATTTGTGAAGAAGAAGGATGGGTCGCTTCGGTTGTGTGTGGACTACAGAGAGCTGAATAAAGTGACCATCCGGAATAAGTACCCCCTACCGCGGATTGATGATCTGTTTGATCAGTTGTAGGGAGCGTCAGTGTTCTCGAAGATTGATCTCCAGTCAGGTTACCACCAGCTCAGGGTGAGGGCCGAGGACATTCCCAAGACGGCTTTTAGATCCCGGTACGGGCATTATGAGTTTACAGTTATGCCTTTTGGATTAACTAATGCCCCTGCTGCATTTATGGATCTAATGAACCGGGTATTTCAGCCGTACTTGGACCGGTTTGTCGTTGTGTTCATTGACGACATTTTGATTTACTCCCGAAGTGATATAGAGCATGAGGAGCACTTAAGGATAGTGCTGCAGCTTCTGCGTGAGAAGAAGCTGTATGCCAAGCTTAAAAAGTGCGAATTTTGGCTTCGGGAGGTTGCTTTTCTAGGCCACATTGTATCCGCCGCAAGAGTGGCAGTAGACCCGACGAAGATTGATGCTGTTCGGGATTGGCCTAGACCGACGACGGTTACTGAGGTCCGTAGCTTTTTGGGTTTAGCAGGTTATTACCGTCGGTTTGTAGAGGGCTTTGCGAAGCTCTCTACTCCCCTGACTAGTTTGACCAGGAAGGGGATGAAGTTTGTTTGGACTGAGCGGTGCCAGGAGAGTTTTGAGGAACTGAAGAGGCGATTGATCTCGGCACCAGTTCTAGCACTACCAGAGATGGGCGACGGATTCGTGATTTATAGTGACGCCTCTCACAGCGGCTTGGGATGTGTTTTGATGCAGCATGGTAGGGTAATTGCTTATGCTTCACGTCAATTAAAGGATTATGAGAAGAATTACCCTACTCATGATTTGGAGCTTGCAGCCGTTGTGTTCGCGCTGAAGTTGTGGTGGCATTACCTCTACGGGGAGCACTGTGAGATCTACACAGATCATAAGAGTTTAAAGTACTTGTTTACTCAAAAGGAGCTAAATTTGAGGCAACGCCGGTGGTTGGAGCTATTAAAGGACTATGATGTGAGCATCCTTTATCATCCTGGCAAGGACAATATAGTAGCAGATGCTTTGAGTAGGAGGTCAGCGCAGAGCTTGAGCATGTTGATCACACAGCAGCCACCGCTTGTTGAGCAGTTGAGGCGCCTTCAGATTGAGGTTGTATCCCCTGGGGTCTCTGCTAGACTCATGTCCATGGTCTTGCAGCCCACTCTGTTGGACAGGATTCGAGAGATACAGAGTGAGGACCCCCACTTGACGAGGATTAGATCGCAGATTCAGGCAGATCTGATAGGGGATTTTGCAGTGGATAGCTCGGGAGTACTGCGGTACAGGGACCGAGTGTGTGTGCCTATGGACACTGAGCTCAGAGATCAGATTTTGAGAGAGGCCCATTATACACCATATACCATTCATCCTGGTGGTACTAAGATGTATAAGGACCTCAGGGCCCATTTCTGGTGGCCCGGAATGAAGCGGGATATTGGAAGATTTGTGGCTCATTGATTAACTTGTCAGCAAGTGAAGGCAGAGCATCGGGTTCCTGCTGGCAAGTTACAGAGTCTTCCAATTCCTGAGTGGAAGTGGGACCACATCACCATGGACTTCGTCACTGGACTGCCGAGGGCGCAGAGTGGGGCCGACGCTATTTGGGTTGTCGTGGATAGACTCACCAAGTCTGCACACTTCTTGCCTGTACAGATGACTTGGTCATTGGAGCGTCTGGCACAGTTATATTTGGATGAGATAGTGAGACTGCACGGTGTACCCGCCTCGATTGTATCAGATAGGGACCCGAGGTTTGTATCACACTTTTGGGGGAGTCTACAGTCAGCCTTGGGGACCCAGCTCAGATTTAGTACTGCTTTCCACCCACAGACTGATGGCCAGTCTGAGCGCACCATACAGACCCTTGAGGATATGTTGAGAGCGTGCGTTATGGATTTTGGAGGAGGGTGGTATCGGCACTTAGCACTGGTTGAGTTTGCGTACAACAACAGCTATCAGGCGAGCATTCAGATGGCTCCGTTTGAGGCGTTGTATGAACGCAAGTGCCGGTCGCCCTTGTATTGGAGTGACGTGGGTGAGATGAGGACTTTGGGACCGGATTTACTATTGGAGGCAGAGGAGAAAGTCAGATTAGTTCGCCGACATCTTGAGATAGCCCAGAGTCGTCAGAGGAGCTACGCTGATACTCGACGGCGAGACCTTGAGTTTCAGATTGGTGATCATGTCTTTTTGAAGGTCTCGCCTTCGAAAGGGGTCCGGAGATTCGGAGTTCGGGGGAAGCTCAGTCCCCGTTTTATTGGACCCTTCGAGGTACTTGAGAGGATTGGTCCTGTGGCTTATAGAGTTGCCCTTCCACCGCGCCTGGCCGGAGTTCACGATGTTTTCAACGTCTCGGCTCTGAGGAGATATGTTTTTGACCCGTTGCACGTGATTGACTTCACTTCTTTGGAGGTTGGCGAGGATCTGGGTTATGAGGAGCGCCCGTTGCGAATTCTTGCTCGAAAGGTGAGGAAATTGCGCAACCGGGCCATTCCGTATGTGAAGGTCCTGTGGAGCAATCACGAGGAGCGAGAGCCCACTTGGGAGCAGAAGACAGTGATGAGAGATTCCTACCCCTTTTTGTTCGAGATTTCCGGTTGAGGTACGTCTGTTTGTTTTTCTTGTTTCGGGGACGAAACTTCCTTTTAGTGGGGGAGGATGTGGTGACCCTGGTTCCCATGCTACCTTTTCCGGTGAATCCACTGTTGCAACACCAAGTGTTGGTGTATCTGGCCCATGGTGCATCAAAGGGATGCCACAGATGGACCCTGTGAGGTATTTTTAGCTGTGTTGGCTTTCGGCTGCATTTGCCGAAATTCTGAAGTGGATTTAGGCCAATCAGAGGTTGGAATTGGATTCAGCACGGAAAAATACTTGAAAACGGCTATTTGCTTGTTAAATTCTGAGTCCGGATGCCCAAAAACGGACTCCCGGAAGTTTTTGTTGAATTTCGGTGCATGGGAGGGACCGTGGACCGCCGGCTGCCACGCGGCAGCCCATGATTGGCCGGTCCGCAGCGCTCGGTCCACAGAGTGTCGCCGCTGGGTGCACGGACCCGGCGCATGACACATGGCGCCGCCTGATTGGCGGGCCTGTGAGGCGCGGTCTACAGAATTTGCGCGGCGGTGCATGGGCCGGGGCGGGGGGACGCGTGGCATCCCTCGGTTGGTCGGTGTACGCGGCGCGGTCCACGGAACCTGAATTGGGTGCGTGGACCAGGTGCACGGGACACGTGTCGTCAAGCTATTCGCGGGCTCACGAGGCGCGGCGCTCGGAGTCGCGGACGGGCGCCTCGGGGCGCGTGCGTGGCAGGTGGCCAGGGCGGCGCCCTGCCCGCACGTGTGACCGCGATAGTGGCAGGGACGCGTGTCGCCCTGCCACTGGCGGGCGCCACCTACCCGCTTTGACCGCGGGGAGGGGCACGTGTCGGCGGTTCGCGGGCCCCGCACAGCTGTTCGCTGTGCGGGACGCGTGTCGGGCGGGGAGGCGCGCGACGTGGCCGCCGCTGAGTAGCTCCGCCCGCTGCCGCCTGTTTGCTGGGCTACGTGGCTGCACGGGAAGGTTTCGGGCGCGCACAGTGTTGGGCCAGGCCCAACACTGTAGCCGCCCGAAAATCCCCCTGCGCCCGAATCTTGGGACAAAATGGGAATTTTTCCATTTGTTTTCTGCGGCCTATAAATAGCCCGAAATCCTTTCTTCTTCGTTCTTTTGGCATTTCCGAGCTTCAAACCAGCAAGTGTTCTTCACCAAAGTTGATCCTCACACCGTGTAACTTCCATCTGCAGAGTTTGGGGATTTTTGGGGGCACGCTTTTCGAGATTCTCATTTTCTTGGCGCGGCGCGACGCTCCTTCTTCGGTGTTTCTTCCGTCGCTCTTCGGTGCGCGGGCTCTCCCGACCTACTCCGACCATATTTTCGAGCGATTTCTTCGCTGCTGGATCCGCGACAGGTGAGGCTACATTTTTGGTTTCTTCCACATTTTCTGGTTGCACGTTTTTCGAGGAGTTTTCTCGTGCTCACTGGGACCTTTTTCGCTGTGAGATTTTGGTGAGGGCAGCACCTTCTTTTGAGGAGATCTCAGCGCACAAGTCTCGGATCAGGACGTGCTTTTAGACTTTTTTCATCTTCTCGATGCGAGGATCATCGTGGATTTTTCTTGGAATTTTTGGAGACTTTCCCGGAGGTATACATCTTCCTTTTCATCTGTGCAAGACTTTACAGTTGTGTGGTTGTATGTTTTCGCGCGCCGGTATTGTGGAATTTATAACTTGGCCTTCGGGACTCCGATTTGGGCGTGCAGGAACTTGTTTCGAAGCTATCGACGCGTAGAACGCAGGGATATTTTATTTGGAATTTATTGAGCACTATCTGCAGGTGAAATATTGCTTCTTTGCAGCTGAAATTTCAGCGTTGTGATTTTGGGCAGATTTTGGGATTTTTGTTGTAACTGTAGCCTTATGTTGTACCCAGGAGGGATTGTGGACTGTACCGGACCTATTGGACTTTGAGTTGCTGTTTTTCTGGTATTATCAGCTGTAGGACTTGGACAGTTCAGCGCTTCAGGTGGGTGACCTCATTTTCAAGATCAACGGACTGTGTACTAATTCTAGCTATATAGGGACTTGCATATTATGATGTATTATGTATAGCATGCTAGAATGTAGGAATTGATGTTCCTGTTGTGATTAGATGATCCTGTGATTCTTTCTTCCCTACAAGCTGTTGTTTATTGTTATCTTGGAACTTGACCTAGCACCACCGCCATATGTTGCATGTTCAGCCAGACTGTAGAAAACCTCAACTTGGGCTAGGTTTTATTGCTCTAGACATTCCCACATCATTATTTTGTATATCACTCTGGACTTAGAGTTTTCCTAGCCCAAGTAGTGGGCCGAGAGGTCGGGTTGTTGTGGGATGCATTTATACTCGTGTCTGGGGACCGAGTGGAGTTGATAGCAGTCTGTAGACCAGGTTTCTTTGTGAGTGTGACTTTGGTTGTAGATCTGGGATCTTGGGAGCCATCTGAGTGACAGTAGGTCTCGGCTGTGCAGTTTTCCAGCCTGTGTGCGAGACAGTGTACTTTTGGGTTACTGCCGATCTTGTTGATCGAGGATTTGGATTATAGCCTGCATGAGCCACATTTGAGCTCGACAGAGATGCGCGGATACTTTACTCGTTGGGGTCGCGCCCCTCGAGAGCCACTCCGGAGTTGGGCCTGTTACTTCTATCGCGACTTGTCGACGCATTTGTCCCTCTGGCTGGGCCAGTTAGTGGCAGTCACGGACACCGTCCCTCTGGCTGGGCCAGTTAGTGGCAGTCACGGACGCCCTACGTAAGTCCGGTCCTCCGGGATGTAACGGCAGTAGGTAGGCGCAGGTTTGACTGGACCCGATGAGGCAATCAGTTTAGATTGGGTGATTTGAGTCGAGGGCTAGTTGTAGCATCATGTTCTTTCTGTTCCACTTTTGAGCATCTAGATAGAGGCATAGTAGCTTTAGAGTTTACTTCACCTGCTTTTCCTTCAGCACTGCATATGTTACTTTTTGCCTCTAGTAGACTTAGTGGGCAGACCGTCGGGCTTGTTGGCGGTACCCACTGAGAACTACTGTGGGAAGTAGTTCTCACACCCGTCGTGGTGTCTTTTCCCCAGGGACTTCTACTCCAGTTCCTGCTGCTCCTGTTGCTGATCCGGCTGATCGAGGTAAGGGAGTCGCAAGATAGATCCCTACCAGTTGTCGTCCTAAGAGTAGATGTACCTCCTTACCTTTTGAGTGTTCATGTTGAGTGACCCTGTAGTGAGGATTGAGTTGTACTCTTCTTATTTTTTGAGAGACTTATGTATTTGTGGTGAGGACTGGAGATGTATATTTGTGAGAGTTGTATTTATGTTATTTTACTCTGCATTTACCTTTCAGCTCTGATATCTGTGTAGTATAGATGATCTTTTGCAGGTTTGACGCTACGTCTATACGGGGCTTCCCGTATGGGCGGCGGATCTGTTGGCGAGCCTGGGTCGCAGTTTCGACCCGGGGCGTGACACACCTGGATGCGCGAATCGGTCCATAGTCCAAAAGAGCTGAAATTTAACGTGCGTGATCCTCAGGTTCCCACGATTCCAACGCACCAAAAATTATCAGAAAACTCCACCCGGTCACTGAGATATAAGTCGAGCATTGCGATAAGCTCAAATCACTCAAAATAGTAACCTTATCGCGCATCTGTCCACAAAATAGGAAATTACCTCCTGCGAGATGCCTCCAAAAATTTCAAGAAAAATACATTTTCAATCCTCGCGAAGTGTAGATAGAAATTGAGTCATTAAACATCAAATTCCGCCTTCTGTAGGTCGAGAAATTGCAAGATTACTTTAGCTCTGTCCAGAAAAGTGTCACAGAAAAAGGGGGTCTAAATATACTGCAAGAACTACCATAAAAACTCGAAACAGAGAATAGCCATGAATACCAAAATCGAAGGCCTGCCTGACATGAAAACACTACCGCAAAAATTAGCAAAAAACACCAAGAACTCAGCTCAGGGGAGCTCACAGACGACGAGTCGATGGAAAAGACCGATGTCGAAGAAACGTCGCAACTCGCGAGATTGGGTAGGGAAAAATGTCAAACGATCTCCAAAAATCCTTCAAAATCCCAAAAAGTGTAGAAAACTCGAAGAAAATACTTGTTGTCGAAAACGGCCCTCAAAACGGATCTCAAAAAGCCCTCAAAATGCATCCACAATGTCCAATTTATAGCTGAAAATCCAAGAGACTTGTTATTCGGGTCAATGGGCCGGATTCGGGCGCCCGAATTCGCACAGTGGCGCCCGAAACCACGTGGCGGCCATCCAGACCATCCACGTCGAGCGCCCAAATCAACGGGATGATGCCACGTGTCCGCTCCCCCCTGCTCCATGCGCCCGGTGCACGCCCGACGGCTAGCACCCGCCAATGGGAACGCGCCACGTGTCCCACGTAGTCCACGTGCGGACCACGCGCGGCGTATTCCGGATCCTGTCGGCCAATCAGAAAGCGACACGTGGCACGTGCATACCTTCCCTAGTCCTGGTGCACGCGCCTGGCCATGGACCAGCTTGCCCACGCCTGCCCGCAGCCGCACCGCCGCGCTCCGGTGCTGCTGCCCGGCTGTCGTAACAGTAACTTTTGCCCCAAAAATTCATTTTTGGGCGTCCGGACTCCGAAAAATACAAGTAAATAGCCGATTTTCATCGTTTTCACGCGCTGAGTCCAAATCCAATGTCCGTTTTGCCAAATTCCACTTCTAAAGTTCAACGAAGGCATCCGGATATGCAAACTTGATCCAATTTTCGTGTTGTGTCCAATCCTGAGATCCGATTTGCGTACAACCAACTCTATCACACAACATAGGCCTCCAGAAGTCACTAAACACGCTGCAAAAGCTCTGCGAAGATCCAGATCATCACAACTTCATCCTGTTCCACCAGAAGTGTGCCTTGAGGTCCTTATACATCTTAGTCCCACCGGGATGAATGGTATAAGGTGTATAATGGGCCTCTCTCATAATCTGCTCTCTGATCTCAGAATCCATAGGCACACACGCTCGGTCCATGTACCGCAGTACTCCCGAAGCATTCACTGAGAAATTCCCTATCGATCAGTCTGGATCTGTCCTCTAATCCTCATCAAGTGGGGGTCCTCACTCTGTCTCTCTCTAATCCTGTCCAACAGAGTGGGCTGCACGACCAAAGACATAAGTCTAGCAGAGACCCCACGGCTCCAAACTCCGCCCAGAGAAACGAGGCGGGTCAAACTGGCGGAACTTCATCAAGCGATCTACAACCTTCCTCTGCTCCACAGGTGTCAACTGTCCCACTGGCCTGGATGTCTGTCCACGGGTAACGGGTGCAATAGGGACTGCCGGTGCTGCTTGTTACGGAATTTGTGTTGGCGTATTTCGTGAAATTGTTTAAGTCTTGAAGATTGAAGATGAAGAAGTTTGGATCATGTACCTCAATCTCAAGAAAGAAGAATTCAAAAGGATCAGGTACGTCTAACTAAATATTTTTGGTGATCCGAATACTTCTTATAGTGTAGAAACACTTGGTTGAATGTTTGATTGCATAAAAATCAAAAACTGAACATACTATATGTTCAGAGTCCGGATCGGGCATCACAGTCCGGACCCCGAACGTAGATTAGTTCATGCGCAATTCCAGTCCGGACCTTGGAATTTCAGTCCGGACCCCGAACGTGGAATTTGCAGGAATTGCATGAACAGTCCGGACCGTGGAATTACAGTCCGGACCCCGAATGTCCTCTTTTCTGGAAAAAGTCTGTTTCGTCATGACAGTCCGGACCGCAGGATTTCCAGTCCGGACCGTCGTCCTGTAAAATTCCAGAAACGGTTAATTTTTTATCCTTATCTTCTTCCAAGGGTTTCTAACCTATAAATAGCCTCTATGATTCAATTTCTAGGGCATCCGCATATAATAAAAAAACGGTCGAAATTGAAAAATCCACATATAGAGAAGAAAGGAAATCAATAGATTTAATTCTATGTTTCTTCATCTATATTGATTAATTTGATTCTAGGTTTTCCAAACTCAGATTTTGAGTAGAATCAAATTAATGAATACTTAGATGGTATTTCCGATCTATTTCTAATGTAAGTATTCGGCGGATCATCATCACCCAAAAACAACGATTTTCCCAAAATCGGCGCGTGGACTCGCGTGACCTTGTGGATTCAAGGTGCAACCGCTTTCGTGGACTCGAAGCGAGGTACGTTCGTGGATTCGAGACGTGCTATTGGGTGAAGACTGTGGATTCGGTCGGACGTCGTGGACTCGACGTTGGACACCGTGGATTCGGCGTTGGACGCAGATCGTGGATTCGAGAAGCGTTGCAGAGCGAGCGGAGAAAATCTACTAGGAGCGTATGAAAAAGGTCGAGTCATCTCTGAGTACGGTATATCACCTTGTACGTGTGTTAATTCTAGTGGATTTCGCCGTGTTATCGGTCCCGTGGTTTTTTACTCCGGTTTGGAGTTTTCCACGTAAAAATCGTGCGTGTTATTTTTTCATTTCCGCATTGGGTTTTATTGCGCAATGATTTTTGAGTGTTTATGGTTTACACCTATTCACCCCCCCTCTAGGTGTTTTTTCCCCTATTTAGATCCAATTAATACATAACCCAACACTGCTGGTACAACTGGGTGTGCCGCAACCGGCGAAGAATGTGTAGGGGAACTCTCATGGGGTGCTGCAACCGGCTGCGCCCTCTGCTCAAGCAGGCGTATCATTCGGTACATGCTCTCCTCCTGACGTCGAACGGCCTCCGACATCTGTGCCATATGAGCCTGTAGCTCCTGGACCTCTCTCTGCTGGTCCTGCCTTGACTCCTCCTGCTCAGGCTCATTAGAGGATGAAGGCTGAGAACGTGTCAGCATTCTGCGTCGCGGAGGCATCGCTCTACCTGCGACAAAAAGGAGAAGATCAGAACCAATACAATACTCGACCCAATCTAGCGAAAGTCTAAGGCATGTCCCCCTTCCTATAGCACTATGTTGTCTGCAACCAACATAGCCGCTCACCGGGAGAAGACATGTCAATCACTCATCCCATCCCTTGGGAGAGTTAAGAAACTCAATCGGACTCTCGCTAACAATCACGGCTCTTACGCGAGTTATCCTAAGGTCCAACCACAAGCCTAGGGTTTCGAAGTGACCAACATCCTAAGCTCTGATACCACTCTAATCTATCACGCCTAGGGGTCAAAACTGTGATCCGGGCTCGCCAACAGATCCGCCGCCTATACGGGAAGCCCCGTATAGACGAAGCGACCAACCTGCAAAAGATAATAATAACTGCTATCCAGATATCAGAGCGAAAAAGTAAACTGCCGAAGTAAATAAATACAATCCCTAAATAGTACAAGTCAGGTCCTCACAATACATATGTCTCTCTAAAATAAAACCCTCAAAATAAAATAAGTACATGGTACATCCCAACCACTGACTTGTACTAAAACAACTCCAAAAGGGTTCACCTACTCTCTCACAAGGAACAGGTAGGGATCTAGCTCGCGACTCCCTTACCTCGGTCAGATGATGTAGCAGCAGCAGGAGTAGTAGAAACTGGAGAAGAAGTCCCTGGAAATGGTCACCAACAGAGGGTGTGAGAACTACAACCAACAGTAGTTCTTAGTGGGTACCGCCACCAAGACCGATGGTCTGCCCACTAAGTCTACTAGAGGCATAAAGTAACAAATGCGATACTATAAAGAAAAGGCTGGAAATAACTCTATAGCTACTATGCCTCTATCTAGATGCTCAAAGGGTGATACAGATGAAAAATGATGCATCTACTACCTCGATAAAACAATCACCCAATCTACACTGACTGCCACAAAGGATCCAGTCAAACCTGCGCCCACCTACTACCATTACATCCATAGAGAACTAGAATTACGTAGAGCGTCCGTGATTGCCCAAAAAGGGCCCAGCCAGAAGGACTGCGTCGACAAGTCGCGATAGCAAAATAACAGGCTTATCTCCGGAGCGGCACTCGAGGGGAGCGACCCCACCGAGGAAAGTATTCGCACATCTCTATCGAGCTCAAAATGGCTCATGTATGCTATAATCCAAATCCATGATCAATCAGATCGGCAAAGACCAACTCACATCTCTAATACACTGGCTGGAAATACTCGACAACTGAGACCCACCGTCGAATCAGACAGCTCCCAAAACTAGCACTGGTCTAACCACAGCTACCAGGATCCACTCAGCCCCCAGGCGCGAGTGTAACATGCATCCCACAACATCCCGACTACTCGGCCTGTCACGTCCCGGAGTCAAAACTGCGACCCGGGCTCGCTAACAGATCCGCCGCCCATACGGGAAGCCCCGCATAGACGAAGCGTCTAACCTGCAAAAGATAATAGTACAACTATACAAAATATCATAGCTGTAAAATAAACTACTGAAATAAAAGATACAAGTCCAAAATGGTACAGTCTAATCCTCACAATACATAAGTCTCTCAAAATAAAACTCTCAAAAGTAACTATCTACAAATAATCCAACAGACTGTACTATAAAGCTCCAAAAAGGGGTGCATCTACACTCCAAGGACGGGTAGGGAACTAGCTCGCAACTCCCTTACCTCGATCAGTAGGTATAGTAACAAGAGTAGGGACAGGGGTGGATGCCTCTGGAAAATCTGTCACCAATAGAAGGTGTGAGAACTATACCATCACGTAGTTCTCAGTGGGTACTGTCTCTAAGACCAATGGTCTGCCCGCTAAGTCTACTATAGGCATAAGATAACAGAAAATTTGAAATAATGAAAAGATAAGCTGGAAAGATATCTACAGCTATCATGCCTCTATCTATAATGCTCAATAGGTGACACAGATGAAAATGATGCATCGACTCTAACCCAATATACTCAATCAACCCAATCACACTGACTGCTACATAGGGTCCAGTCAAACCTGTGCCCACCCACTGCCATTACATCCACGGATGGCTGGACTTACGTAGGGCGTCCCACACGGACTTCGTCGGCAAGTCGCGATAGCAAAGTAACAGGCTCAGCTCCGGAGCGGCACTCGAGGGGAGCCCCTCGACCCCACCGAGGAAAGTATCTGCGCATCTCTGTCAAGCTCAATATGGCTCATGCAGGCTATAGTCCAAATCCACGATCAATCAGATCGACAACAATAACTCAACACTAACAACATCTGCCGGAGACACTCCACAGCTCGGGACCACCATAAACCCAAACGGCTCCCAAAATAGAACACCCAACTCACAGATGACACAGAACGGACCGACCCCATAAGGGTCCGAGAATCCCGATAGGCTGGTGCCTAGAACCCCAATCAAACAAGAACAGACTTCAGGCTCCGCCTTTCGAAGTTCTCAACCCCTTACAGTTCGAAAAAATCAGCGCCCTCGATAAAACATCCGAAGGGAACCAAACAGGGTCCAAAAGTTTCGGGAGACTAACACCTACAACCCTATCAAACAAGAACAGGTTCTAGGCACAGCCTCCGTAGCTTTCGTCCCGAAATAAGGAAACGACCCCTAGAACCCAGATCACTCAAACCCTCTCGGGTGAGGAAGTTTGCAAGAAAAGATAACAGTTATTACTGAAAACTATTTTAATTTGAGAAGCCCAATTTAATAAATTTTAGTTCTTTAATAAAATCAGTCAAAATAAGTTTTATTTTTCAAACCCCGAAGGGCTATTGCCTTCACCCAAATCAAACAAGAATAGGCTCCGGCGACCCTTCGAAATTCAGAAGGAAAGCATTAGTTTACTGAAATTATGTGTGTCCAAAAATAGTCTGGGTTTCAGGTGTCACTGTAGAGTACCGGGACTTTGTAGAGTGCACCGATCTCGCAAGATGGCGTGGTGTGGAGAAATCGCCTTGGGCGTATTCCTTTTGCGTTTACAGATGAGTTTGAATTGATTCGGATCGACGCAGAATCCTTTGGGAAGAAAAGTGAGTTAGCGGCATCGAAACTTGGAAGCCCAGTTTGAATCAGTGATTTCAGGGCTTTGTGTACTTGTAGATTATTGGATTGGATAGAGTACCGACTCCGCCGTGGTGCGCGGGAAATTGGAAAGTGTTGGAACATGTGTATTTTCAGATTACAACGGAGTTCGGAAGGTTGCAGTTTGATGCAGAGGCCCCGAAGGCGAAAAGTGAGTTGGAGTTAGCAATTAAAGGATTTAAGTAATTAATTGTAACCCGCTTTGGAGTTGAGAAAAGGAACGAGAAAAGAAATGAGAAGAAAATGAGAAAAGAATACAAGTGAGGATTTTTCTTGTGAGAGTACCGGATTGTTGGATTGAGCACACCGACTCCACAGTTGAGCTTTCTAAGTGGGAAAAGCTTTGGACATGTGTACTTTATGTTTACAGCGGGGTTCGGGAGATTTCAGAGTGGTACGGAAGCTTCCGGGGCATAAAGTGAGTTGTCGGCGAGGTTTAAGGAGCTTCAGACTTCGGATTGGGCTGTTGGGGGCTTGAGTTCCGGAACACAAGCTTGAGTTCCGGAACTAAGCATTGTGTTCCGGAACACAAGCTTGAGTTCCGGAACCAATATGGTTTGGTACCAGTACCAAGCAATGGGTACTGGTACCCAATGTCCAGGAAGCCCGATTTTGAGCTGGGGTTGGTTTTTAGTGAAGGGCTTTTCGGTAATTTCATCTCCCAGGTGTATTGCCCCACTCCTCCTTCCATAAAGAGCCCAGCCACCCTGCCTTCTTCTCCACGACAACCAGAAGAAAGAAAGAAAGAAAGAAAGAAAGCAAGGAAAAGAAAGAGAAGAAGGAGAAGGAAAAGAAAGTGGAGTGTGAAGGTGGCAGCTTGGTGTTGCCTGCTGCTTGGTCTTGAGCGGAGTCGCGCGCGCGTCGAGCCGCATGAGAGGTATGTGACAGATTTTTCCTAGCGTGGGTTTTTGGATTTGATGATGGATTTTTGTTGAAGCTTTGAGCTTATTTGGATTATTCCTTCCATCTTTTGCACTTGTGCTGTGAGCTTTGGATTTTACCGCGTGAGTTGACAGCGAGGGAGCCGAAGCGCGCTGGATTTTTGTAGAGGACTCGAGGGATTTGTTCGAGCTTCCGGGAAATTTTTCTGAGATTCACAACAGTGTTCGCGCGCGCGCGGCGCGGTTTTGGTGTTTCCGGCAGATTTTGACAGTGAGCGGTGCGGCGCTTCACCGACTTCAGCGATTGCCTGCGGAAAGCGTTCCAGGTGGGTTGGAATTTCTTCAAGATGTATGGAATGCCCTCTAAAGCTATTGCATGCATGTTGATCATGTTTAGCTTATTTATTTGCATAGCTGGTAAATCTGATAGTTGCCTAGAAAATTGTAGGAAGGCAATTGTGAGCCCCAGATATTTTTAGCATGATCTAGAAGCAATTTGACACTAGACTGCATGATTAGTTGGCATTAGATTGGCATCTGAACCATTTTAAAAATCGTCGGACCTGTTTTAATGAAAACTGGGCTTTGAAAATGGTTTTAAAACATTGAGATCTTCCAGAAGGATTGAGTAGGTTCAGGATGCATGTGTTCTCGTGCCAGAGGGCCGAGTGGATTTTTAGAGCTCTGTGGGATGAGTCTCTAGTGTCATTGAGTTTGAGTTTCCTTGTTGAGATCGATGGGATTATTCTAGATCGTGAGTTGTGCATTTCTAATTTGGTAGTGGAGATGGTTCTCCGACTTAGCTTTGAGGGTTTGGGCTCTGGCAGATCGAGTCGTGGAGGTTCCCGACTTAGCCATGGCTTGTGCATTATCAGATTGAGTCGTGGAGGGTTCTCCGACATAGCTGTGAGAGTGTTTGGGCATTTCCTGATCGAGTCGTGGAGGGTTTCCCGACCGAGTTGTGTTATTTGAGCATTGAGTTTCCGATCTGATTGATCGTGGATCATAGCCTGCATGTGCCGCTTATGAGACAGTTAAGACTGATGAGATACTTGAGCTCGGTGGGGTCGCTCCCCTCGAGATACGCTCCAGATGCGTGATGATGATGATTGAGATAGTCAGACTAGGACGCCCCACGTGGAGTGGGCAGGTGCGTTCCTAGTAGTCAGACTAGGACGCCCCACGTGGAGTGGGCAGGTGCGTCCCTAGTAGTCAGTTTAGGACGCCCTACGTAATCCCGTCCTCTTGCGGATGCGCGGTAGTGGGCAGGTGCGTTCCTAGACGACAGGCGCGGGCTTGACTGAGCCAGTTTTGGGCAGTCATTGAGATTTGAGTTTTGTGAGCACCTCGTGTGCGAGTGGTGCATAGCATGTTCTTAGATGAGTTTTCCTTTGAGCATGGTACTTGAGGCATTTAGCAGTAGTGAGAGTATGCATAGTAGAGTTCTTGAGCATGATGATTGAGACATATTAGCTGTAGCTTCTTTCAGCTTTCCTATATATCTATCTGCATACCTATCTGTTTGCCTCCAGTAGACTTAGTGGCCATACCGTGGATATTGGTGACGGTACCCACTGGGAACTACCTTCTGCAGTAGTTCTCACACCCGCTGCGGTGACAGGTTTCCTGAGGTTGCTGTTCCGGCTTAGCACGCGCGGAGACAGCTGATCGAGGTGAGGACGTGGCCGAGTAGTTCCTTACCAGCATTGAGAGTCAGAGGTAGATGTACCCTGTATATTTTTATGATTACACTTTTGTACTGGACAGTCTGAGAGATTTGTGAGAGTTTTATTTATTTTTCTTAGCTGAGAGACTGTGTATTGAGGCTTTTTGTATATCGGACGTTTAGTGTTTCATTCTGTAGCTTTTAGTTCTATTTCAGCTCTGATACATGTTTAGCTATAGACCTCTTGCAGGGTAGACGCTTCGTCTGTGCGGCAGTTTCCGTACAGATGGCGGATCTGTTGGCAAGCCCGGGTCGCAGTTTCGACCCCGGGGCGTGACAGTCACGCCCCGGCGTCGAAACTGCGACCCGGGCTCGCCAACAGATCCGCCGCCCATACGGGAAGCCCCGTATAGACGAAGCGACTAACCTACAAAAGATTATGCTAACCACTATACAGATATCTTAGCAAAAAATAAACTATTGAAATAAATATATACAACTCCAAATAGTACTTGCCAGGTCCTCACAATACAACAGTCTCTCCAAAATAAAACTCTCAAAAGTAAAAAGTACAAGATACATCCCAGAACCACTGACAGTACTAGCACATCACCAAAAGGGGTACATCTACTCTCTCGCAGGAGACTGGTAGGGATCTAGCTCGCGACTCCCTTACCTCGGTCAGAAGGATCAGCAACAGGAGCAGCAGGAACTGGAGTAGGGGTCTGTGACACCCCCGGAATTTGGATTAGTCATATATATAAAAGATATAATAGGACTAAATCTCTCAACCTGGCTATAGCATTTTGGATGGTAGCAAGATCCAAGAGGTTGTGAGAGTTAAGCGTGCTAGAGCTAGAGTAGTTCTAGGATGGGTGACCCCCTGGGAAGTGGGGCGTCACAGTTGGTATCAGAGCCATTCATCAGCCGGAAATGTGAGATGAGTCTCGGCTGAGCCAGGGTTATATAGAGGGTAGAGCGAGACTCCCCGGCTAATGACCGTTGTGAGTGGAGTGCAGCTCCTCACAAGGTCGGCTAAGGCTAGCGAGACGAGTCTCACATCGCCTGGTGCTTGCGAGTGTGCTTGAGCCTGACGTGGACGTCAGGGCTTAAAGGGGGGAAGAATGTGACACCCCCGGAATTTGGATTAGTCATATATATAAAAGATATAATAGGACTAAATCTCTCAACCCGGCTATAGCATTTTGGATGGTAGCAAGATCCAAGAGGTTGTGAGAGTTAAGCGTGCTAGAGCTAGAGTAGTTCTAGGATGGGTGACCCCCTGGGAAGTGGGGCGTCACAGGGTCCCTGGAAAAGTCACCAACCATGGGTGTGAGAACTACACCGTCACGTAGTTCTCAGTGGGTACCGCCAACAAGCCCGACGGTCTGCCCACTAAGTCTACTAGAGGCATAAAGTAACAAATGCAGTATTGAAATGAAAAGGGCTGGAAAATAACTCTACAGCTACTATGCCTCTATCTAAATGCTCAAGGAGTGATACAGATGGAAACATGATGCATCTACTATCTCTCAATAATGCGATCACCCAATCTATACTGATTGCCACATAGGGTCCAGTCAAACCTACGCCCACCTACTGCCATTACATCTACGGAGGACTGGACTTACGTAGGGCATCCATGACTGCCCAAAAAGGGCCCAGCCAGAAGGACTGCGTCAACAAGTCGGGATAGCAAAGTAACAGGCCCAGCTCCGGAGCGGCACTCGAGGGGCGCGACCCCACCGAGGAAAGTATCCACGCATCTCTATCGAGCTCAAAGCGGCTCATGCAGGCAATAGTCCAAATCCACGATCAACAAGATCGACAATAACCAACATCACATCTCTCACTCACTGGCTGGAAATCCACACAGCCGGGACCCACCGTCGACTCAGACGGCTCCTAGGACAAACACTGATCTAAGCACAGCTACCAGACTCCACTTGACCCCCAGGCACGAGTGTAATATGCATCCCACGACAACCCGACCACTCGGCCCACTACCTGGGCGAGAAAACGCTAAGTCCAGGTGACAAGAATAAAAATATGTAGGAGTGTCTAAAGCATAAATAAACTAGCCCAAGTTGGAGTTTTCTACTAGTCTGGTTGACATGCATCATATGACAGGGTGCTAGGTCAAGTTCCAATAATAACATTTAATTTAACATAATTAGGAAGCAATAATCAACATGATCATAATAGCAACACAAGGAGCATAACTCTCTCTCCCTAACATGCTTCCTAACACGTCTCACAATCATGCATGTTTACTACACAATAGAATTAATGAACCGTCCACCGGTTTTGAAGACGAAGCAACCCACCTGGAAGTGCGCGACAATCCAAGGTCCAAACAGGCTGAAACTGAACATGGATAATCCTCGGATTCCCACGATTCTAACGAGTCCAAAAACAACAGAAAACTTCTCCTGGGTACAAAGATACGGTCCAAACATCGCGGTAAGCAAAAATTCCCACAATCACAACACTGCTGTAAAAATCAATCCAGAAAATGCTTAAATACCACCTGCGATATGATCTCCAAAAATTCCAATAAAAATATGGTGGCTATCCTTGCGAAGCGTAGATGCCGATCGAGTCCTCAAATGTCGAAATCCAATAACCGAGTACTAAGATAAAAATCCGACAATGCTCCGCTGTCCAAGAAAGTCACCAGCAGAAAAGGGGTTCAAAGCTGTCCCCGAAACTCCACTAAAAACCTAAAACTGAGAGGAGTGGAAAACACAAAAAACGGAGATGTACCTCTCGTAAAACCGATGCCACAAAAATCGTCCAGAAGTTCCTTTGGAGCAGCTCTGGGGACCTCGTTTACCGAAACGCGACGAAAAAGGCCATCGAAGAAAGAACGTCGCACTGCGCCGACTCGTCGAAGATGTCGATGCCGCGACCTCCAAAAATTCCTAAACTCCTCCAAGAGATGCAGCACAAGATGAAGAACAAGTTAGCTTTAGGGCTCTGTCGCAGGGGAGTTCGGGAAAAAGAGCTAAAAGGCCCAAGAGAGTGGCCTATTTATAGGCCCACTCAAAAAAAACCAAAAAATCCACTTAATGGGTTTTTGGGCCCTATTTCCGGGCGCCCGAATCTTTCGGGCGCCGAAAATGCACCCACGACAGCCTCCCGCGCAGCGCCCGAATCAACCTGGCCCCGACACGTGTCCCAAACAGTGGACAGCGTGTGCCGGGCCAGTGGATTCCCGCCACGTGGCCCGACCGGGCTGCGTGGGGTGGGTGGCGCCCCGCATACGGCGGCCACCTGCCCCCGCCTGCCCCCACCTGCCCCGCCTGCTCCCCCTGATGCGTGGACTGCGCATTCCAGAGCCGGCCACTCACAGGCCGCCACGTGGCCCGCCCCGGTCCATGCGCCATCCCGCTCGACGCCGTGGACCGCGCCGCGTGAGCCCGCGAATCCGAGGCTGCACGTGTCCCCCGCGCTCAGTCCATGCACCAACGCTTCTTCTCTGTGGACCGCGCCGCGTGCCTCGACCAATCAGTGACGGCCACGTGGCATCCGGCTGGTCCACGGCTTCCACCATGCACCAAAATGTGCAGAAAACTTCCGGGTGTCCGTTTTTGGGCATCCGGACTCAGAAAAACTCGAGTAAATAGTCGATTTTCGACGTTTTTTCATGCTGAATCCAAATCCGGCATTGAATTAGCCTGAAAAACCATTTCTAAAATCCGACAAAAATAGCTGGAAGGCAGGCTCAATCCAGAAGCTTAACAGAGTCCGTCCAACGCGTCCATTTGACGCGTTGCGGGTCCGACACACCACTAATAGGTGTTCCACACCGTGGGTCATGGGGAAAGCTGCACGGGGATCGGGGCTACTACATCAGGTCCTGGTATCACCAGTACACTACTGCCACGAACACAGTGACGACAAAAGATCAAAGAAAACTCGACGACCCGGGACCTCCGTTTACTCAAACGGTTCCCGACACCAGTACAAGACTAGCCACAGCTACCAGACTACACTTGACCCCCAAGCACGAGTGCAACATGCATCCTACACTAAAAGAAATCCCAACCACTCGGCCCACTACCCGGGCGAGGAAAACACTATGTCCAGGGATAGAATGTAAAGTGAGTATGTCTAAAGCATAAAAGAATCTAGCCCAATTGAGGGTTCTCTACTAGTCTGGTTAAATACATGAAAACATATGACGTGGTGCTAGTCAAGGTTCCAATATTTCGTTATTACCAGAAATAACCAGTTTACTAATTCTATCATATAAGCTTGAATCTCGGTCCACAAAAAGGAGTACTCTACTTATCATGCATGCATACTATAACATAGAATTAGTATGTCGCCCGCTAGTTTTGGAGGAAATCCAACTCACCTCGTTGTTGTCAATTGCTTGTAGACACTTACAATTGGGCTCCTGCGGTAACACGCTCCTACTCGAAACCAAAAGCGTAACAGCGCCCGCCACGCGCGAACGGTACACCTCGCAAAGTCCGGCGGTAAATTGCGCGGGACAACAGCACCTCCAACAATGGTCCCTAACAGGGACAAGGGCACAGAGTTCAAAGACAAAACCACAAAAGTAAAACTCAAGAACTGTGTCGAAAAACACAGCAAAATATGAGACGAAACCTACCTTAACGCCGGTGCGCCGTCAAACTTGCGCACGCCCGCCCGCCCGGCTCCTTGGAACACTTCGCGCGCGCTCCACGACACAATTGGCGCGGTTGCAGCACTTCACAACTCCCCCACAATTTTCTCTCACGCTCCCAAAAATTCAAGGGTCGAGCAAAAGGGAAAAAGGAGGAAAAAAATGAGTGTTTCAGGCCTTAAATAGCCCAAAATGGGCTCGCTGCAGTGCCCCAACACCCGCACGACCAACCGGGGGCCGCCAGCTGGTGCCCCCCCACATCCGTGCGACCACCCGGGGGCCGCCACGTGGCAGCACGGGCATTCCCGCATCGCGCGCCGCGTCGCACAGCGCGCGACCAATGGGGCCCCGCCACGTGGCGGTTCCCACGCGTCGCAGCGCCCCGGGCCGCCCCACATCAACGAGCGGGGTGTCCTCGGTCCTCACGCCCAACGCGGCGCTGCCGCCCACGCCGTGTCACCCTATCGCCTCGATCGCCGCGCCCATGCATGCATCCAGCCAAACCCCGCTCGACACGTGGCACGGCGCAGGTTCGGTGCTCCCGGTGCACGCGTGTGGGCCGTGAGCCGGCCCGCGACCAAAATGAGCCCGTTAGCCCATTTATGCCCGAAAATAGCCAATTTTGACTATTTTCGCGCTGTGAGTCCATTTTTGGCATCCATTTGACGCACAACGCACTCGATACACCAAAATAGGTGTTTTCACGCCGCCGACCATTCAGTCAAGTCGCACAAAAATTTGGGACACCACACGGCCCACTACCCAGGCGAGGAACACTCTAAGTCCAGGTAAAATAAATAACTGTGTGGGAGTGTCTCAAGCATAAATAAACTAGCCCAAGTTTGAATTTTCTACTAGTCTGGTTGAAACATGCAACATATGACAGGGTGCTAGGTCAAAGTTCCACTAATAACATTTAGTTTAACTTAAACATAAATAGGGAACATTAACAAACATGATCTCAATATCAACCAAAGTGAACATCATCTCCCTCAAACATGCTCTCAACTAGCATAGGTAACCATAACCACCAGATAGCTAGCTCTCAACCTCATCTAATAGCTAGCTCTCAACCTCATTTAATAATCAGACAACATGCAAGTTCTCAAATTCACTAGAATATACTCCATAAATTCAATAAGCATTAACTCCCCATGACTTAGAACAATTCTTATGCTTACCCCTCGAACACATAAGTTGTACATTAACATGCATCCTTACTATCATATAGAATTAGAGAACCGTTCGCCGGTTTTGGAGACGAAAGCAACCCACCTAGATGCGCACATCGGTCCGAAGTCCAAATGGGCCGAAACTGAACGTGGGTAATCCTTAGGTTCCCACGGTTCCAATGAGCCCAAAAACACCCGAAAACTCCCCCTAGTCATCGAGATACAAACCAAACACCGCGGTAAGCAAAAATTCACAAAACTACAACTCTACGGAATTTTAGTCCAAGAGATGCCAAAATATCACCTTCGAGATGTCCTCCAAAAATCGAGTCCTTAAACACCAAATTCCGCCAACAAACGGCCAAGAAAATGCAAGAAAACTCCCCCGCTGTCCAGAATACACCACAGAAAAAGAGGGATCCAAAGATGCGCTGTAAAACCTCATAAAAAGCTAAAATGGAGAGGAATGGTAAACACGAAAATCGAAGGCCTACCTCTCGTGGAAACGTTGCCGCAAAAATCGGCGAAAAACTCCAAGAACTCAGCTCGGGGGAGCCCGCGGAGGAAGAGTCGATGGAAAAGTTCGGTGTCGAAGAAACGTCGAAGCTCGCAAAGTCGGGGAGGAAAAATATGAAGAGGCGTGTAAAAATCTTCCGAAATGCCAAATCGCGAAGAAGACTCGATGAGGAAAATCCCTGTCGAAGATGGCCTCAAGAAGAAACTCGAAAATCCGTCAAATGCTGCCCCAAGAGGGCTATTTATAGTTCAAAACTCAAAAAGAAGCAAAAGCGGATTCGGGCCCAACATTTGGGCGTCCGAAATCCATAGTGCTCCCGCCGGGACACGTGGCGCCCATCCGACGCCTCCCGCCCAGCGCCCGGAATCACCAGATTCTGCCACGTGTCCAGCGGGGTCTACTGCGAGGCGCACGCGGCGTGGTCCGCGCCGGGGCAGCCGGGTCCGTGCGCCCGCCAATGCACGCGCGCCACGTGTCCTAGCGCGGTCCACGGGGCGGTGCACGCTGCGCGATTGGCTCCTCGACTCCCGCACCGCCGCTCGATCAACCAGGGAGCGCCACGCGTCCCTCCCCGCTCCGCCGCTGGTCCCGGAGCATGCACAAGTGGGCCATGGACCGGCCCACTCCAAAAATCGGCCCGTTAAGCCCGTTTTGCCCGAAAATAGCCGATTTTCACCGTTTTCGCGCGCTGAGTTCGTTTTTGACGTCCGTTTGACACGCAACGGGATCGGTACACCAAAAATAGGTATTTTCTCACCGCCGACCACCCAGTCAAGTTGCACGAAAATTCGAAACACCACAAGAAGCCTCGGATCGATACCATATTGGTCGAGGAAAACTCAGCGAGGATCAACATGGTCTACGCTCTGTCAATGTCTTTTAAGGCACCGAGGAGGATATTAGGGGGCAATCTTCGAATGAGGAGGATGTCACGCCCCGGCTGTAAACCAGAACCCGGACCCGTCTACAGATCCGCCGTGCACACGGAATTTCCCGCGTACACGAAGCGCTAGTAACCTGCTCAGATATAAGAGATACAATAAAAGAGCAATAAAATATAGCTGAACTAAAAACTACTACATCTCGGACTGAAACTGGAAGTAAAATACAGTACATCTGTAAAAATAATATATTTGTCTCTCCCAGCTCACCAAAATAAAAACAACAGCTGGCCAAAGCCAGACCCAAAAATAAAAGTACAACTGTCTGAGATAAAAGGGATACAAGTCCATCTAAACTCACTGTCGGACAGACGATCTATCTACTCAGCTGTCCTCTCTCCTCGGCCCGCCGCTGAAAACCCAGCAACTCCCGTAGAAGACTCTGCAAAACAAATGGAAGAAAAGAGGAAAAGAAGAATGGGGGTGAAAACTACTAGTAAACCAGTAGCCTCTCCTAGTGGGTAAAGCCTCAAACTCCGACTCACCCACTAGGTCTACCGGAGGCAAAAGGGAAAGAAGAGTGGTAAGCAATAAAAACTGCTGATAAAAGAAAGCTACCACTATTATGCCTCTAAATACAGTGCCAAAAAGGGATAACTGTATGTATGCATCAGTAACCGTAACGGTCCAAATAAACCCAATCTATCCACCAGTAAAAACCGGTACTGCCTGCTGCCGCCCTCATCATCGGGCAAGTAAATCCGCGCCGATGTGATAGCAAAAACTCCTACTGCCGCCCTCATCATCGGGCAAGTAAAGCCGCGCCGATGTGATAGCAAAAACTCAATAACTGTCCGGCACCTATATGGTACCACTGCACACTCCGGAGTGGAACTCGAGGGGAGCTACCCATACGAGTAAAGTAACCATGTCACAAATATCATAAGAGTAGGACTGGATCACGACTGTGCTCAAGTGGAACAAAACCCTCCACTAAAGAAACCCCGATCCCCAATCTGATGCATAAGTAAACACCCGGTCAACCGCCCAATATCCCCGGTCGCCGCAATACCCCACAATCCACAATCAAGGTCCGGACTACACTATCCCAACCCCTGCTCGAACCCGAGCAACAAGTATCACATGTCTAAATGAAAAGGAGAACAGACACAATCATGGTTTCTCCTAAGTCAAATTCCAGCATGATAGTGTAGCAGTAAAAGGTGGTCTATCTAGATGTTCATACAAGCATGCAAGTGTTCTCATTTGGAAAAGAAAAATAAAGAGTAGTACAATCATGGATCCCACATAAACCACTAATCACCCTCACATGAACCATCCACCTATGCATGTCCAAAAATCCACAAGTAGTACCCACTAACAGGATAAATCACCTTGTCCGAAAATAATAATCAATTCCACATGCAAGGTTAAGTACTAACATAGCTAACAATATATCCATACAAGCATGCATAAATTCCGACCACAAGTACTAGCATGGCAGTAATATTCCCAGCATGATATTCCCACAAGAATAATCCCTCATGATGTAATATTCCCGACATGATATTCCCACAAGAATAATCCCACATGATAGGCTCACGATTATCATAACCAAACATGATTTCCAATAGGGTGATAAATCAATTAATGATAATATAGGGATTCCTCTAACAGTCCTAGTGAGCATGTCGAAATAAGAGGTACACAACAACCACCCACCTGGAACGCGCAATCCACAATAGTAATAGCCTCCTCGCTGTCCAACTCGCCGCAGGACACCCAAATTTGCGAACCACTGCAAAAAGTATCGCACTTAGCATCAACGGTAGCAGTTCCAAAAACAGCACTTGCTGTTTTGCAAGTTAAGCACAGAAAACGAGGATTCTCACCTCTGTGAAGTCCTCAAAAAATCCAGAAAAATCACCGTTACGTTCCTCGTGAAGTGTAGATGCGAATCGAGTATTTATACGCCTCATTCCGATACTCGTAGGCCGAGAAAATCCATGATTACTACGCCGCTGTCCAAAAATCACCGCAGAAAAAGGGGGTTTAAAGAAGCTCCAGAAAACCCAGTAAAACCTCGAAACGGGCGAAAGTGGTAAATACTAGAAATGTAACCCTACCTGTCGTGGAGGCAATTCCGCAAGAATCGCTGAAAAAGTCCCTCGGGGTAGCCCAGGGGAGCCTGCGGACCGAAACACGACGAAAAAGAACACCGGAAGAAGAACGTCGCAGTGCGCCGAATCGCAAAAGTCGCCGATGTCGAGATCTCCAAAAATTCCGAAACTCCTTCAAGGGATGCAGCACAAGATGAAGATCAACTTTGCAAAAGGGCTCCACCACAGCTGAGCTCGGGAAAAGCCCCAAACTGCAGGTGAAAGGGCTATTTATAGCCAAGAAGGGGGGGGGGGGGGGGGGGGGGCGGAATACCCTTTTTGGGTACGTTTTCGGGCGCCCGGAACAACCGGGCGCCAAACACAGAACACCGTAGTCGGCGTCCGATTCATTTTGGGCGCGACACGTGGCCCCGAACACACGGCAGTGGGGCGCGGCCAACCGCCCCACGCCGCGTGGCCAGACAAGGGAGCGGGAGCGGGTGGCGCTGGCCACTCGAGGGGTGCCACGTGGCGCCCCCGCGTGGCCCGCCACACCGCCCGGCCAGCCCCGCTAACCTGCCTACCTGACCCCGACGCTCCGTGGGCGGCGCCCCCGGTCCATGCACCGCCGCGCCGATCCCATGGACCGCGCGTGCTGCGCCGGCCAATCCGGCGCCTCCACGTGGCACCTCGGCCTGTCCACAGCACCCCATGCACCTAAAATGCACGGAAACTTCCGGGGGTCCGTTTTTGGGCATCCGGACTCCGAAAAATACAAATAAATAGCCGATTTTCGACGTTTTTCCGCGCTGAATCCAAATCCAGCCTCGGATTAGCCTGAAACCCTTTCAAAAATTCGGCGAAAACAGCCGAAAGGCAGGCTTTATCTAGGAACCTCACAGAGTCCGTCCAACGCGTCCATTTGACGCGTTGCGGGTCCGACACACCAATAATAGATGTTCTGTAGTAATCCAAAATTATAAAACCTCTATTTGCTTTTAAAGATGTTAAGTTATTAATTTTTGGCAAAAGTGGAGAGATAGTGGGTCAATAGTGGGCCCAGAAATATCGACTTTTGATCGGGGTCTGATCTGGAAAATCTGAGATCACCATTGCGATCGTCTCGTCGAAACATAGAAGTTTCATATTCATATGTTTTCGATCCGACGGTCGGATCTTCCAGAAATCAGAAATCAAAAATGGGCCCCGCGACTTAAGTGAATAGTAACTCTCGAGTTTTTAATCCCTCGCTTTCACTAATGGCCGAACCACTATCTAGAGTTTTAACCTAGAGGTATGAGTAATGGAACCTAGCTAATTTTGACGTTCTGAGCGCAATGGCACTGACGGATTTCGCGTTTGGCGACCCGGGTGCATCGAAGTGCGTGCCACGCGCGATAATTCGACGAACTTTATGGAACGACTTTTAATCCGAGCGTCGAACGAACCAAATAAATACGCTACCTGACAGGTCTCGACGAACCGGACGTTGTGGCGAAGTCCGTTTCACAAAACGGCGACCGGATTGTCTCGAAATGCGTGAAAAGTGCTCCAAATGGACTAAACAGTAAGGAAAACTTCACATTTTATGTGCCTAAGTGCTAGGGGCTTATAGGATAAGGTGTTGGGTGTAATTGTAACCTAATGAAGAAGCCTCGGATGCTAGGGTTTAGTGTGAACCCAACTTCAAGTTTTTTTCCCAAAAGAATCTTGTATTAAACTCCAAGTTTGCCTCTTGGACTTCTTGAAACCGTTCCACTCAGGTGTCCTTTGGTTCCCTGCTGCCTTCAAAACCGAGCCCAAGTGGAGAGAAGCCAAAAGAGCAAACACATTAGAGAGAGAGAGAGAACTCGAGAGAGAAAGGGAGATTGAAGAAGTTGGGACCAAGTTTCACCAAGGTTGGAGTTAGAAGGCCTGTGGAGTTCCTGCTGTTAGGAGGATCCTTGCTGAAGCTTGCCGTGGCCGCGCGTGCAAGTGGGACCGAGTTCCGGCTTCATCCTATCTTCCCCGAGCTCGGCTAAGGTGAGAGTCTTTAACCATTGATTGTTGGCACCTCAGACCACTTGCGGTCGATTTCCTAAGCCCTACGCATGCTCCCTGCTCAAGCCCGAGCTCCCATGCACAGTGCATGGCCGGCGGGGACACGGGTTGGCCGGAAACCTAGTCGAGCTCCGCCTTGTGATAACTCGGCAACTAGTGGACCAACAGGGCTGAAAATCGGTGTGCTTGTACTGTTGGAGGTTGGGACCAACTCCACCAAATTTGGTGGAGTATGGTTGACTCAGTGCGCGGCAGTTTTGTGCCCTAGTTCGGGCTTTTTGTTGCACTCGGCCGAGCTTGCAGCTCCGGCGCCGGCGAGCCTCTCCGCCGTCGGCCGCATGCCCAGAAATGCTCACGGGACCAAGGAAAGTTCAACCATGCAGTTGCATGGCTCCCATGCATCATAAAAACCATGGTGCCATGGTTGAATCCGAGAAGAGACCAAGCGTGGCCGCCGGCGCTCCGGCCATTTCCGGCCGGGGTGAGGTGGTCGGGAATTTTCCTGTGGTTCCGTAGATCACTTCCATCCAAGCTTGGAAGCTCCAAGTTGTCTCTGTGCAATTTCACCATTAGAGCTCTTCAAGCTCCAAACCGGAGCTTGCTCCGCCGCGCCGCCGCCGCACCCCGGGGCCAGCCGCATGCATGGAAAGCTTCAGTGGGGTGAGTTGCACCTAATGGTGCATTTAGTTGAGCCCCAGACCCTCTAGTTGGAGCATCACGATTTTCAATGTTATCCCCATTTTCTTCTTCCTCGAGCTCGGCCATCCGAGGGGTTTCGAGTTGCTCCAAGTAGGGGGGGAAAGCTCCAGATTCTTCATGGATCAAATCAATCCAAGTTAGACTGCCTCTAGTTTAGTATTTGCAGAGATTCCAACTTCAAAGTTGCTTATGTGTATGTGTATATAATATGCCCCTAAGATGTTTGATTAAATGCCACTGAGAAGAAAGAGTTGGAATTTGACAAAACTTTGTATATGAAACTTGCTCCAAATAGTCCCCTGAGCTCTGTGCTCACTTCAGTTCAAACAGAAACTGAGTGGATTAAAGTTTGGTGCATTGTGAATTAGGGTGTAAGCTTGACCTTGGTTCTGCTTGAACCAGCACCCCTGGGCCTCAACCAGGGTGAGCACTGAGGTCCTGGCAGTGCCCAGACCAACTTTTATATACAAAGTTTGCTGGTTTGAAGTTTAAATTAAAAGTTATAGTAAAATCAACATAAAACAATAATGTTGGGACAAAACCTTATTTTAAAGTATTTGCGAAGCTGCGACAGTGTGCCCTAGGCTAATTTGGGGTCACTGGACGCGATGCTCGCGTTAAAATTTCTGTTTGAAGTCCCGAAGAAACAAAATGACATTAAGGCTATGTTAGTGCATATATTATGGGCCAAAGTTTGCCTCGGAACCCGTGATGCCACAAATGGGTGAGCACGGTGTTCAGCATGACGTAGGAAACCTGCTGGAAGTGACGGAATGTTAAAATGAATCTCCAGTTGAAAGAATGAGCGAAAACAGTGCCCAAATTGGCACTAAAAGTGTAAATTTAAAAGCCCTAGGGGTCTAGATGCAAAAATCTCATCGTATACTGGTTAGTAAACTGATTTGTTAATTCACATTCAGGGTTATTCGGTAGCATCTGGTGTGCTGAGCATACAGTTGGTTCAGATTAGCTGCCTGCGTTATATCAGGTGGGTTATCTTCGGTCCGGGTTTTATCAGTTCGGCCCTCTGGGGTGCGATACTGGTTGGACTCCTGTTCTTGGTAACTTAGTTTATTTTGAGCCTGTCTGCCTTTGGTTGCAATATATATTACTGTTAGTTACTCTGACTAATTGGCCATTTCGTAGTTGCACTCCTATGCTTGATTATTATATCAGTCTATTAATGCTTGAGCCTGCCTTTCCATTGATTCAGTGATTTGCTACCTTATGCCTGCTTTATACCTGCTTCCTTGTTGTTCGCCCGTTATGTTGCTAAATACATGATCTTTTAAAATAAATATTTTTTTTACCAAGCCTTGTAGGGTAGCCTGAGTCTGTTCTTGTTTGATAGGACGAGGGTAACGCTCTACGAGGGTTGGGACCCAAAAACCTATTGTTTTCAAAGGTTTTCTTAAAAACATGTGTTTAGTTGCATAAGGGGTTAGTCTGTCTGATTGAGTGAGATGTTGAGTCATGCCTGTTATCAGTTCTATTCTGCCTTACATGATTATTCTTAGTGCCTCTGGTATTTATATCTTATCTTGGAACATTTCCATGGTTGATGAGTAAGCCTGTTGGTCCTGTCGATCAAATGATACACTGCTGAGCACATAGATTTGTTTAACTGATATTTTTACCGAGCTTCGTAGGGTCGCCGGAGTCTGTTCTTGTTTGATAGGACAAAGGCAATTGCTCTACGAGGTTTGGAAACCCAAGCTTCGTAGTGTCGCCTGAGTCTGTTCTTGTTTGATAGGACGAGGGCAATGCTTTTCGGGGTTTGGACTTTTCAAAACAGTTTTCTTAAAAATATGTGTTTAAGTTTTGTATCATTTGGTTGGTTTGTGTGGTTGAGTTGAGTTTATATGTGAGCTTCTGCTGAGTTGAGATTTGCCTTGATCTTGCATATGAGTTGAGATTTATTGCTGAGTGTTCCTGCATAAGTGTTGAGATTCAGTTGATCTTGTCATTGCATCCCAGTGGGGATTTCCCGGCTTGTTGCCGATTACCCGGTCAGTGGACCGTGAGCTTGAGCATTTGCATATGATTCGCCGGCACCGTTGTACTTCACGAACATCAGCGGATTTGCTACGCGTAGCGATGTTCTTTACCGGTAAAGTGGTTAGCAGTAGCAACCCGTGACCCCTTGTGGGGGGAAATTCGCCTGAGGTTTTGTGGAACCAATATGGTGGCTTGTGGTGCCATATGGGCAAATTCGCCTGAGGTTTTGTGGAACCAATATGGTGACTGGTAATTGGGTAATTTGATATATCACTTATTTGATGCATAAGTTGCTTTAACATGATTCGTTGATTCTTTGATCTGGCTTCTAGTTATCTACCTTTATATGATTCTATGTGATGCCTTTGATTATAGTTTCATTGTTATCTTGCTGATTGTCCTAACCCCTTGATGTGTTGATTATCCTGATACATGTTTTAAATTCTGCTAAAATTATCTCCTATGCTTGTACCCAGATTATGAGTTTTGCTTTCTTTACAGCACCAGTTATATATCTGCTTTACCCTAACCCCTGATCTATTACTATCCTCTAGCATTGTATACCAGTAGGTACGATCTGCTATTTCTCGGCTCGTCGTGCCCACTGGGATACACTCCGGTGTGTCTCACACCCTCGGGTGACTGTTTTTCAGGTCGAGCGGGTGTTGAGATGTCGGGACGAGTTGGTGAGATCACGAGATAGAGCTTGACCCTGGACAGCCGATAAGATCAAGTATTTAGTTATTTGTTGTATCAAGCGTAATGCAATGTAATTGAGAAGTTATTGATATTGTAATTTAATCTTGCTTAGTAGATGTACGTAGTTAGTACTCTGATTGTATGCCAAGTGAGCCGTGCATATATAGAAAAGGTTCAATCCCCAGTGGGATTGGGACTCTTCTATATATGTGGCGGTCTGTTGCGCCCTGACTGGTTTTAAACTCTGATTTCAAAAAAAAAAAAAAAAAAAAAAAAAAAAATTTAGACGCTGGTTTTTAAACTCGGGGCGTGACATGTTCCACAACATGGATCATAGGGAATAGCTGCACTGGGATCTGGGCTACTACAGAGGATTTGCCCGTGACCGAGGTGGTGATGTTCGAGAAGCCATCGACCTTCTAGACTCAATTCGTCGTTTTCATTTCTCGGAGATGGCAATATTAATGACGACGGGATTATGGCTCGTTTGAAGACTGTCGGATGAAATGCTGATGTAAGTCAAGCGCTCATCGCGAGTTCACTAAAAAATCAAGGACGTGAATCATTAATAAGAAGAAGATGGAGGTGCGATCGGTATAGCCGTCCGATTAAACTATCAGGCAACCGACCGTTGATCATAAATTGTCCTCGATTAGGGGACAAGTAAGACAAAAAGATAAAATAATGGCGAAGGACAAAAAGAATGATCGGCGATTTTGTCACACATGCCGATTATTAATTGAGGCTTCGTCAATCACCCGAATGTCACTTTAGGCGATTGCCGAAGAGGCATTGTTGAGACAAAAAAATCGCCACGTGGCAAACTGCACTGTTAAGATGACCGAGCCAATCGATTTGAATTAAAGAGTGACGCGTGGTATGGGAAGCAGTCAAACAATTCAACCGATCTGGACAAATTATAAGACGATGAAAAACACTTAGGCTTTGTTAGAAAAAATTCCAGGATCAGCTGACTAAGTAAGAGGTTGAGGTTAGTCATCGACTACTTTAACCGATTGATAATAAGAATAAAAAATAGAATCGGTTCTCGGCTTCATCAGTCGAACAGGGATATAGACCGAAGCATAGAATTAATAATTTTGAAAATGGACGGTGCAAAATTATAGTGCGTGAATCCCGCAACTGACTCAAGTTTGGCAAATAACGCCCCGTATCAACGATTTCCGAGGATAGCGCCATGGCACGCAATATTCGGGAATAAACGTAGACGAAAAAGATGCCACTATCTATTTAAGGAGAGAAATTTCCGGAGGAAAAGTGGTCGAAGAATACGCAATAATTTTTCAAAAAATACGTCGTAATAGGTAACAATTTTCTGAAGAAAACGTCGTTATCCAAAACGGCGATTAGTTCTAAGAGGGGATCGTACATATATATAAATAAGTGAACTTTCTTCTGAGAAGGGGTCCCGCGCGCAATCGCATAAGCTAGCGACCATAAGCTTTTCATTTTTCTTCAATTCCCGCATCTACTGCTTTTCTAGACTAGACTTACTTCTTTCCTAGAGTAATTTTTACAACTTTCTTTACAGTTTTTCTAAGAGTAGTTTTCATCTTGTAACCAATCTCTATAATTTTTTTCATCTCGAGCAATACAAAGCGATTCGGCTCGTTCGGCCGAATCAATTTCTTGACATCTTCCGAATTCTCGTACGACAGATAATCCGGCTTCTCGGGTCAGGCTCTATTTCGTGTTTGATTGAGAAGGATCCGGTTGAGTAGATCCTTTCTCAACCCAATCGCTTGATCTCACGGCGCACTCCTGAGGGTCATTTACGAAACCGATCGAAGACTGAACCAGGTCAGCGGTCAACGCTCGTTCGGCGCCCCCCAACAACTATAATTTCTAAGCACGATAAATAGATTATCATATTCACTTAAAATATTTCAATGTAACATCTTTATATATATGAGGACGTTTTGCCTTGGAAAAATAATTTTTACAGAATTGATTTTGGTTTAAAGTACTTTATATATGAGGACGTTTTGTCTATATTCTGGAAAAATAATTTACTTGATTTTGGTTTAAGGTACTTTCTGTAAAAAGTTGTAGAGTATTTGGCTGTGATAGAAAAATAAATTTTCTAAAGTAATTTTATAAAACAATTTGGTAATTTTTTTTGTTGAAATAATTTTATAATATTATTTAATATCAGTAATAATTAATTTAATATTATATGCTAATATTTGTAATAAAAAAAAAGTGCATGCTAATACTTGTAAAGAAAACTGAGTGCTAATATTCGTTAGTAAATCTCAAATTACCAACATGTATTTAATAAAAAAAAAGTGCATAATAATGAATATTCATTATAATAATAATTTATCTAAAAGCATGTTTAGTTAGAAGTATTGGAAGATTGGAATCGAAATCGAAATGTGCCATTTTTATTTTTGGTGTTTGATTCGAGAGATTAACCGATTTTTATTTTAGGAAGAATTGAATCTTTCCAAAATGACTCTCAATATGAAGGTGAAAGTTAATTTTGATTCTGAAAGAAATTGAAAAAAAAACTCATTTTCTTCAATAATAATTATTTAAATTCAAGTATGCATATAACTTTAAATTTAGATTAAAATATAATTTTAAATTTAAATTTAAAATATAAATTCAGAATTTATTAATTTTTTAATTTACATTTAAATATAAGTTTGACATTTGAATTTAGATATAGTTTTACATTTTGACTTTAAATTTGAATTTAAATTAAAAATTTAGATTTAAATTAAAATTTTAAATTATAAATTCTAATTTAAATTTAAATTTTATGATTTCTAATTTAAATTAAATTTTGATTATGAATTTAGATAGTATAATAATTTTTTTTAACTAAATAATAATAATAAGTTGATTTTAATTTTAAATTTTATTGTCAACCAAATAAATTAAAAATTCATCAGCTTATTTTCAATCCGATTTAATGCGATTTCGATTTTCATTTTCATTTTGAGCCACACATGTCCTAAGTGTGCTCATCAATGATGCAGCAAGTCGATTGTGAGTTTAGGTTAGAATGTAATTATCTGTTAGGAAAAAGTGGGTTGGGAAAAGTGTTTTTGCTTTTGGATGGAAGAGAAGAGAGAAGAGGTAGGAGAAATCTGTTAAATGAATATAACAGTATATTTAAGAATTATGTGATTCGTCTAGGGATAATCTGGGTATTTTTGTTAAAGTTTTAAAATGATGAAACCGATTACACAGGAATCAGTTTTAAAAAAATAGTTTTAAACTACTTCTGATTGATGCTCTAAAATCAATTTTCTAATTTTGAAAAACTATATCAATTTTTTCAATAATCACGGTTAACCGTTCTATTGAGTTAAAAATTAATTACTTGTAAGCTCAAAATTATTTTTAAAAAATTAAATCAAACACCCACTATAATATAAAATTATTATTATATTTATATTTATAATTTTTATAGGGCTTTTTTTGAAATTGACCCTATAAAAATTTAAATTTTTGAAAATGGCCCTGCAAAATTTGTATTTGCAAAAATGGCCCTCTTCCTGCCACGTCAGCGCGCCACGTCAGCCGGGGCCGCCACGCTGGCTGAAGTAAAGAAGGCGCTGAAGCGGTCAGCGCCTTTAACATTAAGTTAAAGGCGCTGAATGGCTCAGCGCCTTTACTGTTTTGCACTAAAGGCGCTGACTGGCTCAGTGCCTTCAGTGTAAATCACTAAAGACGCTTACCCACTCAGCGCCTTCAGCATACACACACGGCGTCGAGGACTTAGGCATTTTTCGCCGCAAAAAATGCCTAAGTCCTCAATGTAAGCGAAAAATGGCTTCTCTGTGAAGGCGCTGAGTGGGTAAGCGTCTTTAGTGATTTACACTGAAGGCGCTGAGCCAGTCAGCGCCTTCAGTGCAAAACAGTAAAGGCGCTGAGCCATTCAGCGCTTTAACTTAATGTTAAAGGCGCTGACCGCTTCAGCGTCTTTAACTTAATGTTAAAGGCGCTGATCGCTTCAGCGCCTTTAACTTAATGTTAAAGGCGCTGACCGCTTCAGCGCCTTCTTTACTTCAAGCCAACGTGGCGGTCCCGGCTGACGTGGCGCGCTGACGTGGCAGGAAGAGGGTCATTTTTGCAAATACAAATTTTACAGGGCCATTTTCAAAAATTTAAATTTTTATAGGGTCAATTTCAAAAAAAGCCCATTTTTTTTTATAGAATCAAATGAAAAAATAAATTATTTTGATATGATTAAATATTAAAAAAAAGTCCTACTGGATCAGCACATAATTAGGGCAAAGAATTCACTGCAGCATTAAATAAATACGAGCAATGCTATCCGTACATTTAATTTTGTATGTACAATATACATTTCATCCGGATAAAAACTTAATCACTAGTCATTTAAAATGATTAGTAAAATTTATTTTATTCTAAAATATATAAAAGGTAAGATGTACGTTCTATTTAAAATATACAACAAAAAATATTTTTCATTAAATACCACTAGAGTGCCGGTGCACGGCTGTACAGAGTCCCGGTGCATGGCTTTACAACATCCTCGTACTGTCTTTTTTAGCTTTGTTCTTTTCCTTTGCAGATTGATTTGTTGAAAGGATAGGAGTATATATGTATGTTAAAGAGGTATTGTGGCTAACTAAAAACTTTATTAATTACTCTTGGCCTAAATACAACGATGGATGATATTCTATGCGTTTACGCAGATATATATAGCTTTTAACATAAAATAAGAAAATCCTAATAATAACTACTTAACAAGATTTTAACTTATCTCTAATGCCTAACCAACTGATATAAAAAATAAATTTAAACTTATCAAAAATATTGGGTTACTTATCAACATCCTCCCTTAACCCAATTTCTCGCATTCCGAGTAACCTTCGGAGCTTCACGAAATTTTCCGATGTCAACGGCTTTGTAAAAATATCGGCGACTTGATTCTCGCTTCTGCAAAAGTGTCGCTCGATCTCATTCTTCTTCACAAGTTCTCGAATATAATGATAACGGATTTCGATATGCTTACACCTTCTGTGAAAAACTGGATTTTTTTCGATTGCTATAGCTGAGCTATTATCACAAAATATTCTTGTAGGTGCCTTTTGATATTCACCAAATTCTTCTAAAATTCATCTAAGCCAAATTGCTTGTGTAGCACTTTCTGATGCCGCCACATATTCGGCTTCTGCTGTCGAGAGACCTACAATATCCTGTTTTTTCGATGACCATGGAATGCACTGCTTCCAAGAAAAAATACATTACCCGACGTGCTTTTCTGTTCTTCTACGTCGCCAGCCCAATCGCTGTCGGTGAATCCGATAAGTTCGGATTTGTCACCGTAAGTGTAGAAAATACCATAGTTGATCGTTCCTTTTATATAGCGCAAAATACACTTAGCTGCTTGTAGATGCATTTGAGTCGGATTTTCTATATATCTGCTGATCAACCCAACACCATAGACTATGTCAGGTCTAGTTGCGGTTAAGTAGCGAAGGCTTCCCACCAATTGTTTGAAATATATGGAATTAATAGGCTTTCCGTCTCCTCTTTTGTTGAGTTTTAATCCGATCTCTACTGGAGTAACTCCCAAATTTTGTTCTTCTCGATCGCCTCAATTTCATCACACATGGCTTTACGCCATTTTTCTTCTTTTGCTGCTTCATCAAACCTGATAGGATCACAATCTAGAAACATAATGTAGTGGGTTAAATCACTATCATCATCGTTGTCAGTATCAGTAAGAATATAATCTTTCAATTTTACGGGCATTGTAATATTCCGTGGAGGATTTTTTCGAACACCTTCCTTCGAAGAAGAAGGCAAAAAACCAGATGACGATGAGGAAAGTGATGGTAGTGGAATAGGAGGATCCGATACATGTTGTTTTTTATTCTTAGAATTATCTTCAAATTGAATACTGATAGTATTATTTGTTTTTTCTTTTCCTTTCCAATCCCATGATCTAGTTTCATCAAATTTCACATCTCTACTAATTATGATCTTTTCTGCAACTGAATCATATAATTTGTAAGCTTTCATATTTTCTGCATAGCCGATAAAAACGCACCTGACTGCTTTGTCATCCAATTTCTTTCTCATTTGTTTTGGAATATGTGCATAGGCCAGGCATCCAAAAATACGAAGATGTGCAACAATAGGTTTTCTTCCACTCCATGCTTCTTCAGGTGTTTTATTCGCGACACTACTTGTCGGACTCCTGTTTAATACATAAACTGCACATGAAACAGCTTCAGCCCAAAAAAACTTTGGTATACCTTTTTCAATAAGCATGCTTCTTGTCATCTCCACAATGACGCGATTTTTTCTTTCTGCTACGCCATTCTGTTGCGGTGAATAGGCTGCGGTACTTTGATGCTTAATCCCATGTGTCTTACAGAATTCATTAAATTCTGTATAGAAATATTCTCCTCCACCATCAGATCGTATAACTTTCAAATAATAACCGCTTTGTTTTTCAGAAAGTGTTTTAAACTGTTTGAATGCAACAAAAGTATCTGATTTTTCTTTCAAAAAATAAATCCAAAATTTTCTGCTAAAATCATCAATGAAGCTCATAAAATATTTATTGTTTCCATTCGAGCATCTATCCATCTCACATAAATCCGTATGGACCAACTGTAGAGGCTTTGTGGAACGAATCTCTATGTTGCTTTCCAAAAATACAACCTTCACAAATTTGGTTTGGATAATTTATATATGGTAATCCTTTCACCATATTTTTGCTAGCCAATTTTTTCAAAGATCCAAAATTTAAAAGAGCAAACCGTAAATGCCATAACCAAGAACCATCATGCACAATTGTATTGAAACATGGTAAAGCATCATTATCAATTTTCAAAGGAAACATGCGATTTCTAGTCATGGGCACTCTAGCAATTAATCTGATATCTTTGTCCTTCAATTCGCAAATTCCTTTTTCAATATGCACAATATGACCCTTTTCTTGAAACTGGCCAATACTTAATAAATTGCATTCTAATCCAGGTACATAATAAACATCAGATATTATAATATGATCACCATTACGTGCACGAATTAGAATGTCACATTTTCCTTGAACTGCAATTTTTCTTTCATCTCCCAGTTTCGCCATTGTATTTACTTTATCATCTAAATTTATAAACATCTTCTTTTTACCGCACATGTGATTACTACAACCTGAATCTAAATACCATATATTATTTTTTTGTGTTTCAACCACATTGCAAACGAGAAGCATAGGCGCATTACTTTCCTCATTGGATTCAAAATTTTCATCCTTATTTTCAACAAAATTTGCATTAATACTTTTATATTCATTAGCCTGTTTTCTTCTGCATTCAGATTGATAATGCCCATATTTATTGCAATAATAACATTGAACCCGAGATTTGTCATACCTTTGTTGATTATGGTAATTACCTCTTCCTCTTGCTCTTCTATTTGAATTTAAATCATTTGTATCACCAACGACTGCTTCGTTTTGGCCTCGGCCTCTGCCGCGACCACGACTGCGTCCGCCACCACGGCCACATCCTCTGCCGCCTCTATTTCCTCCCTGAGCTCTGTCGCTGATTGTCAGTTGGGTTTTGAAAGCTGGTTCAACTGTGCGATGTGCTCTCAATTTCACACGCTGTTCGTAAACTTGGAACGATCCCAACAAATCATCTACCGTTAAATTGTCTATGTCTTTGGCCACCTCAATTGAAGAAACAACATGATCATATTTGCCAGTAACTGATCTCATAATTTTTTCAACAATTAATTTGTCGGGCCAATTTTCTCCATTCATCCGTATTTGATTTGATACGGATATTATCCAACTAAAATATTCATCGATTGATTCACTTTCGTTCATTTGTAAAGATTCAAATTCTCCTTTAAAAGTTTGTAATCGTACCCTTTTTACTCTATCTGCACCTCTCTAACTCCTCTCGAGCATATCCCAGGCCTCTTTCGCTGTCTTTGCATTCGATAGTCTCTCAAAAATAACTTCATCCACCGCTTGATACAGAAAGAATAATGTCTTTATGTCTTTCTTTCGGCAATCTTTAAGCGCTTCCTTCCTTACAATAGTGGGCGTTTCAAACTCACTGTCGGTGACATCTTTGAAACCATCCTTCACAATATCCCATAACTCCTGGGATGAGAATAAGCATTGTATCTTGGATACTCCAGTAATCGAAGTTTTTTTCCGTAAACTTCAAAAATTGTGGTTGAATCATCCCGTTTAGGGCCATGATCAACTATCAATATCGATGTCGATGGAAAGCGCGACGACGATTTTCTTCTTTGTCGTTAAGCTTCTTCAACTTGGCTCTGATACCACTTGTTGAAAGGAGAGGAGTATATATGTTAAAGAGATATTGTGGCTAACTAAAAATTTTATTAATTGCTCTTGACCTAAATACAACGATGGATGATATTCTATGCATTTACCGCAGGTATATATAACTTTTAACATAAAATAAGAAAATCCTAATAATGATCACTTAACAAGATTTTAACTTATTTCTAATGCCTAACCAACTGATATAAAAGATAAATTTAAACTTATCAAAAATATTGGATTACTTTTCAACATGATTTGGATTGATCATGGTGATTATATAAAAATTATGTAAAAATACGAGCTTATTTTTTGTGCTATTTTTATTCCATTAATTACACATGAGATCAATCAATATCTTATGGTCAATAAGTATTAAATACTAAGTGTCTGTTTGTTAGTCCATAATTAATTTTCTCGTGCAAAATGAATATTAAATACATAAAGTTCAGTTAAATATTATTTTTTCACCATTTTTTTTTTTTTTATGAAAAGTCACTCATTTTAAAGCTGTGGTTATTTTACTTAATGTGTTTGTATTATTGAAAACTTTCACACTAGCACAAAAGACCGTTAAAACAAAAATTGCAATTGTTAAGTTTTTTATTTTTTTAATCTCATTTTTTTCTATAATTTATTTCGTCATAATCGAGCCAAAGATCAGTATGATATTTTGAGAAGATAAGGATTACAATCATATTTGGTTGCATGAAAGCCCTTAAAGCTTTAAAGGAAATAAGTTATTTAACGAAAGGCGGTACCGTCGTTAAAAATTAGGCTTTCCGTCGTTAAATATCACTAACGACAGCAAATTCGTCCGTCGTGGCCCGTCGTTAATGCCTCCGTCGTTAAAACCAATTCCGACCAAAATGAACTGCCCATCGTTATAAACTAATAGTGACCATATAATTTGTCATCGTTATTTATTTTCTTTAGTAACCACTCCATTTTACAATAACGACCAATTCGACTGTCGTAATATAGATTATAGAAATTATAATTGTACTATTCATAGTATTAATAACGACCAAAAATTTAGTCGCTAGTATATCTAACGACCATATTTCCCGTCGTTAATAGTATTTCGAAAGTAAAAAAAAGTAATATAATAACGACCATATTTTTCGTCGTTAATAGCATTTCGTAAGTAAAAAATATAATATAATAACGACCATTTGTTTCGTCGTTAATGATAGAAATATTACATCCAATTATTACTTTTAGCAATATAAGCACATTGTATACACAATAATATATAAATATAAGCAAGCTTATGACAAATTCACAATATATGAACAAATTTATAACAATACTTCATTAACAATAAAAGTAATTAGCATCCACAACATTCAACCTTTTTTCCAAACCATTGACCTAACACATTAAAGTTTTCATCACACCATTACTTATATAGTTAGCATTCACCAAAAAACAAAATGCCTACTACCATTCACCTAATACATTAAAGTTTTCATCACACCATTACATATATAGTTAACATTCACCAAAAAACAAAATGCCTACTACTCATCATTTTTTTTTAAAAAAAAAGAGGATTAAAGCACGTGAATCACCATGAATTCATTGTTTTTCTTGTCCCCAAAATCACCATGAATTCATTGTCTTTCTTGTCCCCAAAATCACCATGAATTACCTACAAAAGAGAAAAAGAATGAAAGTTAAAACAATATGAAAGTAATTAAGTCATACAAATAGATTTTGAACAATAAAGCAAACAAACAACTCATAGAATTTAAAAACAACTTTTGTGTGCCAATATATATACACATGCAAAAAAGATACAAATCTAAATAAGATTAGATTGTTTACTCTTCAAATGAAGGTGGACTATTGGAATGTTGACGTTGAAGCATTTCCTTAATCATTCTTACTTCGGCTTCCATTTCATCCATACGGTTCTTAAGCGAATCATTTTCTTTTTGAGTTTCACGAAGCTTAGCTTGAAGCTCAGCTCTAGTTCCAATAGTCTTCATATCATTAGGCTTTAAGCCACCACCATAGCAAGTAATATGGTTATGACGTTGTGGCCCAAAACATTCTTCAACTAACTCTATATTGGATAAGGAGGGTCCCGATTGAGTAACATCAACAATTTTATCCTTCAAGAAATAAGGTAAACAATAGTAAGTTGATAATGCATTAAAAGTAACAAAATTTAAAACAAAATATAAATATATGTTCCACATACATATTGTTTTAAAGTGTCTTCATCTACTAACTTGTCACCCTTTTTTCGAGTCTCAAAAAATATAGTTGCTAAGCTTGGTGGTTGACCGACTTTGCCTCCCTTTTGTACAGAAATCAAACCCAAATAATATTTATGATCAATACAAAAACTAGAATTTTAAAAAAGTATGATATTAACTTTCCATTACCTTCTTCCAAATAATTTGTCGAATTGGCTTACTACCTGTACGATGAGGCATAGTTAACTTGTTCCTATTAATGGAGTTTCGTTTGCTTGATGCCTATATTTATATATATAGAAGAAAAAAATTCAAAATATTAGCAAAATGTGTAAGAAAAGTTTCTTTTAGAATAAATAGCTTATACTTCAATTCATCTAATAGCAAAAAAAGAAAAGGAAGTGTACCATAAACTTTTTACTTGAGAAATGTTCCTTAACTAGCCACTCCCAATCATCTCGATCCATATCTTCGGGAATATTTCTTAGAGTTTCTTGTATAGTACTGCATGGTTTTATATATTTGCGATGCAAATCTCCCCTCCATTTATTCCACAAATCTTTCAAATGAGTTAAGACATCTTCACGAAACTCTTCCATTTCTTTATTCTCAAATTTATCCTTCAAGTTCAAATCACATGTAAATAAGGTTATAAAACTTATTGTAAATCTAAAATTATATGCTATATCAGCTTACAACTAATTCAATACTAAATTTCAATCAACCAAAATAAAAGCTCCAAATTAAAACTTTTACTCATATAACAACTAAAATTGATATCAAGCTAAATAGTTTTATGATCAACTCAAATTGATATCAAGCTAAATAGTTTACCGTCACCGTTGCCCACATATGCTTCTTTTCTTCATCCCTAATCTCCTTCCATGAGTGCACACGAAGTGGACAAATATTACGATCGCGCACGATTCTTCCTAAGTGCCTCGAAAATACCCGATGATTCTTTCCAACAACGCGCTTATTGTAGAATTTCACGTTCAATTTTGTTCCACTCTTCAACTTTGCAACTTCCTTACATTTGTTTTTTCCTCGCACCTTCCTCTTGTTTGGAAGATCTGTAGAATCTAAGAATAAAAAGAAGAAATATTATATATATATATATATATATGCATTAGTAATAGTCCTTATACATAAAGGTGTAAAGATAAAATAATCGATAATATAGTATACATAAACTCATAAAGATAAATATATAAAGATTAAATAAACATATAAACATAAATGCATAAAGATAAAAAATGTGTAAAAACAAAAGGAGGGAAGTTATACCAGCTTCCCTTGATTCTTCTCCAATTTGTGTTTCTTCCATAGGTTCAAAATTTTGAGGTAGAGAGATATCGTTTGATTGCACAATAGGAGTATCAAGTGATGGTGCAGTAGTAGTCCCTACACTTTGTGATATCGATGGTCGTAAGGTATAGTAAGATCTTAAACCAAATTGTGCGCGCCCTTTACCTAATGCACCTGGTGGTATAAACATAAGCTTGTCTCCTCTAGAAGTGGAATCATTCCCGTTTCGTGATTTTTGCGGTTGCATCCTGTACATATTATAAGAAAATTTAGAAAATTATTCTAATATAATAGTGAACAATCTATCTAAAATTAATTTAAACTCATAAATAAAAATAAATATACAAAACCATCACATCTTCATAATCAACAACTATGCATTCAGTCTTTTATGATCTTCGTTTTCTCTTCTTTCGTGTGGAAACGGCATCAACCATCATCGGCTCGATATCTTTCCTATTCCAGCTGATTTCATTGTCCATATTTAATGAAGTGGATAAATTATTAGTAGGAGCGAATGATTCATATTCTTGATATGCATCTATTTCATCTTGAACATCTTCAGAATCTTCTTCCATTTGTAGTGGCATCTCATATAAGTCACGAGGTTGAGTTTTCTGCACTACATGCCATCCTTTATTAATATTGTCGATAGCATAAAACACTTGTGATGCTTGATTAGCTAATACAAATGGCTCATTTGTTTTCAATAATCTTTGGCAATTAACACTAACAATTCCATATTCATCTGTCTTGATTCCTTTTTCTCTATCATATACATTATACCAATCACATCGAAACAACACTACTCGATGACCTCCAACATATTGTAATTCAATGACCTCCGTCAAAACCCCGTAGTAATCTCTTTTTTCAGTTGTGGCACCAGTGTCACCAACTACAACCACCCCACAATTTTGTGTTTTTAAGCCTTTGTCGCGATCTTTTATCCGAAATCTATATCCATTTATTAGATAACCATTATAGCATGTGACATATTTAGTAGGACCACGTGACAAAGAAAGCATGTGTTCCATGATCGAGCTTTTCTGTTGCTTATATAGATGTGCTACCTACAAAGTGAATAGTAAATTAAACATACTTCATCCTATATATATTACAAATATTGATTGACAAAATTATTAACTAAAAGTGAGCTTACCTTGATCTTAAACCACTCAATAAAATTTTTATCACATAATTCTAATCCTCTACTATTATGAGTTTGTGAGTACTCTCTGCATAACAAGATAAATGAACTTAGTATGTATATAAGATATTAAAAAAAAAAAGAAAAAGAAAAAGGGTAATGTAAGTGAACAATGAAATCATACTCTAGAAATGGTTGAACTTCAAGGCAATTTTTTAAAATGTAAAGTTGTGCTTGCTCGAACTCGTTCGCATCCATATCATATATAGTACCAGCACCTAGCGCTTTTCCAAGTTGAGAAAAAATAGATAAACCTTCATCAGATGTGTTATCTCGACCATCATAATTCCGCTCATGACGATTAAATTTTGTCTCAATGCCATGAAGATATCTTGAACAAAATGTCATACATTCATTTGCAATGTGGCCTTCTGCAATTGAACCTTCTGGACAAGCTCTATTGCGTATAAACCCTTTTAAAGTATACAAGTACCGCTCTATAGAGTACATTGACCTATATTGGCTTGGTCCTCCAATCTTCGCTTCATTTGCTAGATGAATTGGCAAATGTATCATAACATCAAAAAATGAAGGAGGAAAAATTCTCTCTAATTTGCAAAGAGTTATTGGAATTTGAGTTTCTATTTGATCCAAATCATCTGCCTTTAGGGTCTTAGAACCTAGCACAGTGAAAAATAAAGATAACTCAAAAAGTGGTTCATAAACTTCTTTAGGAAGTAAACCACGTAGAGCAAGAGGAAGTAGGCGTTGGAGCATAATATGGCAATCATGACTTTTCAATCCAGAAATCTTATGTTCTTTAAGATTTACACAATGAGATATATTTGAGGAGAAGCCATATGGAACTCTTAATTGCTTAAGAAAAAGGCAAAATGTGTGCTTCTCATTTGGCGATAACATGTAGGAGGCAGCAGGAAGAACAAACTTATCCCCTTTTTGGATCGGATGTAATTCTGGTCTTATATTCATTACTTGCAAATCGAGACGAGATTTCACTGTGTCCTTAGTTTTTCCCTTGGTATTCATAATTGTCCCTTGTACATTATCATATATATTCTTCTCAATGTGCATTACATCTAAATTATGACGCAACAAAAGAGTTTTCCAATATGGAAGTTCAAAGAATATACTTTTCTTGTTCCAATTATCACCTCGAATGTTATGTGATATTTTTACCCTTTTATTAGGAGCTTTTGTTAAAATGATTCCTTCAAGATCTTGCACTTGTTCCAAGATTTCATCACCGCTAAATAACTTTGGTGCACAACCTCGCTCCTTGGTTCCATCAAAAGAATATTTATCATATCGCCACTTGTGCTTATTAGGCAAATATCGTCGATGGCCCATATAACATTGCTTGCAACCATTAGTTAACCTAATAGAAAAGGTATTCTTATTGCAACAAGGACATGCTAGTTTTCCCTTTGTACTCCATCCAGACAGGTTTCCGTAAGCAGGAAAATCATTAATTGTCCACAACAAAGCTGCACGTAATTGAAAATTTTGTCGTATTGATGCATCAAATGTTTCAACACCTACTTCCCATAGTTCCTTCAACTCTTCAATCAATGGTTGGAGATAGATATCAATTGCATCCCCGGGACTCTCAGGTCCTGGAATAAGCATTGACAAAATGAAATTAGATTGCTTCATACATATCCATGGAGGCAGATTGTAGGGAATTAGGATTACTGGCCAAATGCTATATGGTTTTCTCGAATCTCCAAATGGTTGAAAGCCATCGCTAGCAAGACCAAGTCTGACATTACGAGGCTCTAATGCAAATGGTTCATGTAGTTCATCAAAAGACTTCCATGCCATTGAATCAGCCGGGTGCCGCATCACTCCATCATCTACTCTTTTATCAAAATGCCATCTCATAAAAGAAGCTGTTTTTGTTGACATAAATAACCTTTGAAGTCTAGATTTTAATGGAAAATAACGTAATGACTTCAGTGGTATTTTTTTACCATTTACTTTATGTTCAATTTCCCCACTACATTTGTCATGCTTCCATCTAGAAGTCCCGCAAATTTTGCATGAATCAGATTCTTCATTCTCTTTCCAATATAACATACAATTGTTAATGCATGCATCAATTTTTTGGTAAGAAAGTCCAAGATCATGAATAGTTTTTTTTGCCTCATAATATGAATCTGGGAATGTTGTTCCGCTTGGTAGAATATCTTCTTTTAATAATTGAAGTAACATAGTAAATGACGCATTACTCCATCCTCCAAGGCTCTTAATATGAAACAATTTGATCAGCAAAGATAATTTTGAGCATTTCGAACCATTATATAATGGTTGATTAGACTCTTTGAGTAATTTATAGAAAGACTTTGCTTCGTCATTTGGTTCATCTTCAAAATCTTCATCAATTATCGTAGTATTGTTCTCAAAATTTCTATTCAATTCGGGATATAAATCCCTTAAGATTTCATGCATTTCATCAGCACTATCATCTTCTTCTATTCCCTCATTATCATCATCTGAATCTGAATCCGATTGAGACTCACCAGATCTTTCACCATGGTGATACCAGAAAGTGTAACTTTGAACTATTCCATAAACTTTCAAATGCGTCTCAACTAGCTCACGAGTTCCTGAATATGTATTATTACATCTAACACAAGGGCATCGAATTTTATTGTTATGTCCTGTACGTTTAAAAGCATAATTCAAAAAAATTTGAACTCCATTTTCATATGCTTCACTTAATCGATCATTAACTAGATCCATCCAACTTTTACTAGGTGCCATTTTCTCAGAATCGAGTAGAGATAATCCAAAAAAATTACCTAAACAAACAGATAGTATAATGAGTAATGTTATACAATATTTTCTGAAGAATGTAAATAAACAATTATTGTTAGAATTCATTCATATTAAAGAGACTATTAAGAAGGCTAGCATGCATTTTAAATATATAGGAGCAAAATTTGATATTCTTTCTATTCATAAAAAGGGACAAACTTTTTGCAACTTGTCAAAAAACTTAGTAGCAATTTATGAAAATCTATAAAAAGTTTAAGATATAATGTGATTTCACTAATGACACAAAACTAATTATGAGCAGTTTTTGATAAATAATCAAGAAATCCTACTAAATAAAAAATAGTGAAAGTTAAAAAATAAAGAACAAAATATAAGCAATGTCTTAATTAAACTCTCGTTGCATACAACTAAAACTCAAATGTTTCGATTATCCTGTCAATCATTGACTCATCCATAGCTAAGTCTATTCTAAACACTAACAAATTATTCTAGCAAAATAATATTAATGAGTAAAATAATATTAACAAGAAAAAGAAAAATGTTTCGATTATCCTGTCAATCATTGACTCATCCATAGCTAAGTTTGTTCTAAACACTAACAAATTATTCTAGCAGAATAATATTAATGAGTAAAAAAAAAAAATTACTTAGAAAATCGGCACGACGACGGGCTGCGGTACGATGATGGCCTGCGGCACGACGATGGGTTGCAGGGGCGCGGGCGCGACGAGTTGTGGGCGTGGGCGCGAACGTGACTGTCTGTAGGTGAGGCGACGGGCTACAAAGGCGGCGAATGGGGGCTCCGGGCCGTCGACTGTGTATCGCGTGCGGTGAGAGTGGGCCGACGACAGAGGGCTGTAGGCGGAGCTTCTCGCGCGCGTTGAGAGGGGTCCGGCGACAAAGGTTGTAGGCGGAGCTTCTCGCGCGCGGTGAGAGGGGATCGGCGACGGAGGGCTTCTCGCGCGCGCGCGCGTTGAGAGGGGCGGGACGGATGGCTTCGAACTTGAATAAAATAGAGAGAAGAAAAATTAGAGAGGTTTTTTTGGTCTCTGTAGGTAGGTGGGTAAGAGAAGTATTTTGGAGGAAAGTGACGATAGGAAATAAAAAAGAATAAAGAGAGGTGTCTGTTTGGGAATTAGTAAAAGTGAAAATTAGCAAAAGAGGAAGGTGAATGGGTTTTAGGAGAGAGGTTGCGTGTGAGAATAAAAGAAAAATCTTGCTTTATCAAAAAAATATCAAGATTTTACTTTATCAGAAAAATATCAAGATTTTACACTATTAACGACAGGATAGATTATATTTAAGACGGCTAAAAAATTTTTGGTCGTAAAAAATCTAAATTAATTTGTCCTGGCCGCGGGAAACGTTTATATGTATGTTTTTAACGACCAAATTTTTTTTCCTTCGTTAAAATCTGGTCGTTAAAAATAATAATTCTTGTAGTAAAAAAAGTCTACAAAAGTGATTTTTAAGTTCAATTGTTTGATTGGCTATAAAGTGAAAATAGAAAATTTTAATGGTATGATTTTGATTATTTGATTATATGTAAGTGAAAAGTGAAAAGTAAAAATAAAAGTGAAAATAAAAATAAACGAGTTATACTCGTAATTTAAATTTAAATTTAAATTTAAATGTATATTTAAAATTCAAAATTAAAATTAAATTTTAAATAAATTTAAATATGAGTTAAATTTATAATTAAAATTAAAGACATATAATTAAATTTGTAATTTGAATTTAAAATTTAAGTTATAACCTACAACTGAAATTAAATTCTAAAATCAAATTTCTACTTAAAATTTAAACCTTAATTCAAATTTGAATTCATAATTTGAATTCATGATTTGACTCAAATTTTGATTTACTATTTGATCTTAAATTTTGAATTCAAATGTGAAATCACAATTTAATTAAAGTTTAAGTTTAAATTTCGGAGTTTAAATCACAATTCCAATTGAACATTTGGATTTATAGTTCGGATTCAAAGTTCAAACTAAAACTCAATATTGAAATTAATTTCAAACTCCAAACTTAAATTCAAAGTAAAATTTAACTTAAAAACTTAAATTTTGTATTCAAATTTCAGTAGATAATTTGAATTTATAGTTTGGAACAATTTGAATTCAAAGTTCAAATTGGAATTCATAGCTAAAAATAATTTAATTTAAATTAAATTTAAATGTTTAAATTTTAATTTTAATTTTAATTTTAAAACTATAATTCCAATTTAAATAAAAATAAAAATAAAATACAATTTTGCAAATGTATATTTAAAAATTTTGTGTTGAATTTAAAATTACAAATAAAATTTAAAATGTGAAATTAAATTCATAATTTCAACTCAAATTTAAGTTGAAATTCAACTCTAAAAATAAATTCAAAAATCAATGGTAAGACAAATATAACGTTTTAACAAGCTTGCACTTTTGGGGACTTCGGGAGGTTTTGGACTGAAGTAAAAAAAAAAGTGAGATTTAATTAGAGCAATGCTATATGTACACTCCCAAAGGGGGTGTATATCTTACATCCACCCATCTAAAGGTGGAGGAGTCACTTCATAAATTGTGAAGTGATCCCTCACCACACCCCACCCATTGGATGGGTGGGGTGTGTGATGTACACCCCAAATGGAGGTGTACAAGTAGCATTTTCCATTTAATTATAACTCGCTTTACGTAACCCTTTTTTTCTTAACCCTCTTTTGTAAAGTGAATTTTATATCCACTTTCGCAAATCAAATAATCAATAAAATGCCAACTTCTAAAAGTATTTTCAGGCAACTAAACAAAAAGTCAAACAATCGAAGTGAATATTTATGACTAAAAATAATTTTATTCCTTTCTGCTTCCGATAAAACAAATATATCCTAAACAAAATAAATAAAAAAAAAAAAAAAAGGAAAATCCTTTATAAGAGCCGGGCCTTAATTGAATACATGAATATCTTGTTTAGAATATTTTTTAAAATATTCATAATATTTTTTTTTAACATTATTTAAGAGGTTTATAATATTTGATAAAAAAAATACGTGATCAAATTCTACAATGTACGGATTCGGCCTTCAATTCTTTTTTTTTGAAATATAATAAATTCTGACATATTTTACCTTATGAAATCATAAATGCTAAGATCATTTAAGGAAAAATTAAGTTCCAAATCTAATTAAAGATGTCCGTTTACCGGGTTGGATCTAGATAGTTGAGATACCTTATTCGGAGCGGGTCCGAATTTAAATACTGAAGTTACTAATATATATATCGGGTCTATTTGAGCGAGTATAGATAGAGATTATTTATATACTACCCACTTAAGACTAGATAAAGTCTGATACGAATACTAATATCTATATATTTTTTATAAAATTTATTGAGTTATTTATAGACAAATTATAAATCTTTTATTATTGATTACTCAGTGTTATAATGCATTGCAACTATTCTAATAAAATTCATTCAAAAAAATAATAAAATATTCTAATACAAGAAAAGCACATCTTTTTCGCAAAAAAATTATGAAAAAACTTTCATATTCCACCCGATATTGCTATTGAATATTTCACCGAATCCGGGTATGGGTCCGGATCCGAATCCGGATTTGAAAACATTCTGGATATTAGTCATTAACCGTTTGGTTCGAGAATTATGAGCTTGGGGATAAATTTTTTTATCCCTGTAATAGCTTGCTATTCCGGAATAATCAGGGATAAAAGAAAATTAGTATTTGGTTTGTAAAACTGTTATTGTTAGTAATAGCTGAAATTGTGTTTGGTTTATTTCTTTAAATAAGCGAGAATAGTGAAAAAATAAAAATAATTATAAATTTAAAATAATAATATTTTATCTAATTAATTAATATAAAATATTAATTAAATAATAATTAATATTGTATAAATTAAAATTTATATTTTAGTAAATAATACTGTTTAATTTTTTAAAAATTAAAGTTAAAAATTTTAAAATTTGTATAAATTTTAAAATTTATTAAATTTATTAAAAATTAAAGTTACAAATTTTAAAAGTTATAAAATTTAAAATTTCTCTAAATTTAAAAATTTAAATTTTAATTATCTCGAAAAATATGTAAAAGATGGTGCAAAAATTTTAATTTTTAAATTTGTATAAATTTATAAAATTTTATAAAAAAATTAAAAATTTATATATATATAATTTGTATAAATTTTAAAATTTTACATTTTTTAAACTTTTTAGATTTATAAAAAATTAAAGTTAAAAATTTTAAAATTTATAAAATAAAAAAAAATAAATTTAAAATTTTATAAATTTTAATTTAAATTAAATACAAAAAAAAAAATGGAAAGAAGGTTGTTTACAGCCCATGAGTGGAATTGTTATTCCCTTCTAGAATAGCCCATTAAAGGGGATAGCAAAACCTCCTCTTTTTTTTTTTTTTTTTCTTTTGTTTGAAGTATAAAGGGGAATGGGGAATAAAGGAGTTATCCTTCCTTTATCCCCTAATCAAATATGGCAGGAAAGAGTATAAAGTATCCAGACCCTATCCAAAATTTTAATAGTTAATTATTTTTTATTCATATACTTTTTATTTTTTATGGGATTCTGTTCCGATCCGGATAAAATCTGGATTTGGTACAGGATATTGAATAATTTGAAATGCTTTAAATCTAATTGTATTTTATAAAAATAATATTCAATGCACCATATTGTGTTGCATATGGCAATATGATAAAACTTATTATAAATCATAAATATTATTCTATATATAATTTAATAATAATAAAAATAGATAAAATTACATAATCTAATATAAATAAATCATGTTTGCTTGTAATTCAGTTCTAAATAGTCATATTACTAGATAAAATTTATTTTTTTTTATTTATAATGTAATTAAATAAATAATTATATTTTAAAAATATTAATTTTTTTAATTAACAATTTGCAACGTGCCAGATTAAATAGATTATTCCGGCATTCAAGTAGGACTCTAAAGACAGGATAATCACGAGAAACTAGGAAAAGAGAGACAGCAACAGGCCAGAAGAAGAATTACAGGACATCACTTGTGGGGAGCCGAAAGCAAGAACAAGAAGAATATTAGCACAGAGGAAACAAGTCTTCAATAGAAGAGGAAATAAATAAGACAAAGTTGCCCCCCTTTGATAGGGGCAAATGAGATTCAAGAGCAAGCAAGAATTCTTTTTCTTTTCCTGCTCAAATTCGAAACTGGAACATGACACAACACAGATATACAAAAGAAGCCGTCAAAGTCGGTAATTTCAAGGATCTGCTTGCGCCAAAAGGACAACAGTTTCGGATATAAATAAAATTCCAACTCCTCGTGGGTGAATTCCTGTACATCTCCAGCACTTAGGAACTCGGATTTACAAATAAATTTTATTAGCCCAAGTGTTGCAAAGAAAAAGAAGAGGAAAGATGTGTCTATGACTGGGAGGCCTCCCTGTCGATGCTTTCGTCGCCAGAAGATAAATGCTGAGAATCAGAAATGGAGAGCCGTCTTGACTTTGCTGGGCCTGCTTCAGCATGCCCTTCTGAAGGCAATGTCAGAGTAGGAGGCCCCGACGAGGATCCTAATAGACGGCGGACAGTGGGTGCCTCAGGTGTGGAGGGCGTGGAAAGACCGTAGACAAGAGTTCCCATCGGGTGGTCAAATTTGCAGTTGGGTCCAAATTTACAGATACCATAACGCGAGTAGAAGGAACATAGAGGTTCTCCCTGTCATAAGAAAAAGCCATTTGTTCATCAGAAGGATGTCTCTCAAAGAAGGTAAAAGAAATACCAATCTTAAATAGGCTCATTAATAGGTGAGAAGATTGCATGCCACATGAAATAAAAAAATAAATAAATCGTAACCAGTATGTGCTTGTGTCAAATTAGATACAACCAACATATCTGGCCAAGAATTTAAGTGCCCATCAGTACAATCCATGCCCACTATGTCATATCATACTACCAAAGTATCGACACGATATAACTCCCGTGCCAATGATATAACTCAAAATCCTCTTTTCTTTGAAATTAGCAAGTATTTACATCAATTAATACAAAAAAAAATTGATAATTGATAAAGATGCATAATAAGCAAATATATATATAAAGCAATTATACAAAGGATTAGGTGCCAAACAAAATATATGTATCATGCATGTGTTAGCGCACAGATATTTTTGAACGCCACACACCAGCACAACATGGCATGCACCATGCTGGCAAGTGCTCAGCACGATACTGTGCCACGACACCTAAATCCTTGTATTTAGCAATGTGAATATTGGGAGAATTCACATTGCGAAGGACAGCAGAAAATTGTCTGCAAAGATTCATGTGCATGTCATTTATCTAGCTAAGGCCGCATATGATGTTGTGGTGAATGTAAAACTCAACTGGAGATGCTTTTTAAAATGCCCTGCAACTTGTCATCCAACAAAAGAAATGAATTTTTGAAATATTACTCACAGGGCGTAGTGGAAGACCTAATGGACTCAGCGCACAATTCGGGACAGGAATTAATCTCTCCTTAGGGTGATGAAACCTGCAAACAGCACCAAACTTACAATCCCCCGTCTTCATGTAGTACTGGCACTCAGGTTGGTCGGGTCTCTCCGGAAATATGTTCTCCCTCTGAACTGCATACATTCCCATAGAAACAGAACTCGGTCGATAAGAAGAATACATCCCTTGAGCACTTGCAATTGTTGTTTCACTTTGGCGTGAGGTAGTGTAGTACTGGGAACTCCCAGTAACTTGTTGCTGGCCCTCTGGAGATGAAGAACCCAATCGTCCCTTAAAAAATGTAAAGAATTGGCAATTATAATGGTTTTTTTGACTAGCGACAATAATAGTATGAAAAACTCCTACAATAATAAGACTGATAGTAAAGACCTAGCCTAATTCCGAAGAAAGTATCAAAAATAGCAAGAATAAACAACAAGTGTTTCTGTGGCATGGCTTTTAACTTCTCTTGTCCAGAAGGCAGAAGCTTCTGGAAACTAGGTGTAATATGGAGCTTTTGCTGTGACAGAAAGCCAAAATAAGCTTTTGGAGCCCAAATGTAGAAGCTCCAACTTAGAAACTTCTGCTTCTGCTGGGAAGTAGTAGACACTATTTTAATGATAAAAAACACTATCAGTGCTTCTTTAGATGACTCTACTCAAAAGGCACTTCCACAAAATCTCCAAATGAGTCAAGCGGACCTAACTTGTAGTTAAGATTTGGGAAACCTTAAGAAGTACACACTATTTCTAAAGAACTTTGAGTCAGCGTTCCATCACAAATGATCATTGTCAGTAAGGACCTGATAACTTCAGCGCACTCTTCCATTTATTATGAATGATACAAGAGAAGGCAATCAAAGATTGACAAAGGCACGAACTTCTTTCAACATATTTTGAAGTTCATCTTTCTCTTGTAGAAAACCACTCTGAACTTTTACACAGTTTGTGATCATCTAACAAAATCAATAAACAATAGGAAGATAAAAGGGTAGACAGTATCATTATGCTTCTGATACTGTTCTGCCTCACTATGGCAAAGAGATGCAAGGCAACTTGAAAGAGTAAAAACAGACATATTTGTAAAGCAGTACAAGCTATTCAAGGAATCACAAACAGTTATCAACAATATTTTAAAAAGAAAAGCATAGAACAAGAAAATGAAAATTCTGTAAGAGAGGCAAAAAGAAAAATAAAAAAAAAGGGAATAAGGAACAGGACTTTCCATCATGTCTTTGAGGATCTAAATAATATAAATATTTCTACACAAAAAGGAAGAAACTGAAGTAACTATAGAACCACAACTGCTCTGATAGTTCAAAATAATATCCAAAATTTTAAGTAGATCTATGCCGAGTATCAAAAACAAGGAAAAGGATCAAATCCTTCAACAGAGAACAAAAAAAATGTGGACCGACTTATACGAGTAATGAAATTTGCCATTTATGCATTGAACAGAGACGAAGAATTTAATGTTCAACAAAAGAGAAAAGCAAAGAAGAGAAAAGAACAAAAATATATAATTGCAAAAATATCTACCTTATTAATAAAATATGTATCGAAATGCATAATTTCTTTCCCCTGATTACGTAATAACACAAACCTAATAAGAAAATCCAAAACAGTTCGAGTTAGCACATCAAATAGGGAAAGGAGAGGCTTGCAGCATCCTCTTCCACCCTATTTGTATTCCTTCCTCGACATTACTCTGTCCCACTAGGACCTAAGTGTGACAGAGCATGCGGTATTTGGGTGTCATTTCCGCCTGTTCAAATCCTATTGGTAGGTATATTCTAATCTCTTCTTTGTAAAGAAAATACTGTACACCTGGAAATAACCCATATATTTAAGACTTCTATAACTCCCCGAAGTCCAAGCATTTGTAACCAATCTTGATAGGACACCACTAATGAAAACCAAATTGACCAGATCCACATAATTCATCCTGGAACAATATGTAGAAGTGTAATTAAAAGGTAGCAAGATAGATCCTAGTCTCCAAGATTTAATGATTGTATTGGCAAGTAGGCTTATGGATTCAAATTTAAAGGCAGAATTGATTAGACCTGCTATTTTCCTTGCCGAAAAAAGGAAAAAAGCACATCTAGCTGGCCAAAAGAGTTCATTAGTAAGAGAAGCAACTACAAGAAAGAATCAAGCAAAACGATCCAAAGAATATGAATGTTACACCTAAAGCTTCTCAACTTAATTCACTTGTGGCTTTGTTTATCGGTATTTAGTAGCTTCGCATTCTCCAAAATGCATCTGTCGACCACAATCCAATCATCTCTATACCTTCCCGTTCTCAGAAACCAATTGCATTGTCAAAATGGAGTTGATTGAGCATTAGAAAAGGAATAACAAAAGAAACAAAGAAGCAATTTACAAAGCATGTGCAAAATCTTCCTTAGAGTGCATACATACTTAACTTACTAGATTTTATGAATAATCACATTGTATCAGAAGAAGATAAGCATTGTATAGCTTGATGCCACAGATGTTCATTTGACACTTTCTAATCATTTCAAATCATTTCAATACACAAAAACACCATTGCGTACTGCTACAACCACAGGAGAAATTTGCTATCAAGAGTTCAAGTAGAATAGAAAAAAAAAATAAGTTAACATCACCTTGGAATACAGTTGCACATGAAAATAGGAAAACAATATCACAAAAGAAAGTTTGCTTAATCTACATGTAGTAAATAAAGATTCTTGAAGTCCTACATGGATTTCTACATTAACATTAAAAAGAGAAGAGGTATACAAGAACTCACAGGGTATGAATTCCACCCAGGAACTTGAACTAATCCTTGAGGAAGAATCAGTTGCGCATAGCTTGAAGGGCCTTGCCATCGAGGACTTGCAATAAACGAAGTTCTCGACAAGGACCAGTTCGTTGAAAGACCCGGAAAAGACTGTTGACTGGGCGATGCGGCAGACTGTACAGATGGATAAACAGGAGAACCGCGTAGAGTAACCATTGCATTAGATGGTTGTGGGTGGTGGAATTTACATGTGTACCCAAATTTACACTGCCCAGTTCTTAAATAATATGCACACTCCTTCTCATTCTGTAACAATAAACTGCAAATAACTTATTATGGTACATAATTTATAGTCACAAAGGTAAAAATGTACAGGCCTTAGCTACAGTGAATTTTGGCAAAGGTATCTGAACTTTGATAGATTTTAATTTTTCTGCCTGAGCAATTGTTCTAACATCTTTGATGGAATATTCCAAAATCATATAGAACATTCCATCACTTGATGGAATATTCCCAAACTTCCCTAAACTAAATGAAATTTTCTAAAATAACTAGCAATTAAAGGAACCCATTTCAAAATTCATACAATTATGATTTGACTTTGAATTTCTTTGTATAAAGCAAAGTTCTTCCTCTTCCAATCCTGTTCTAGTAGGGAAGTCATTCGTCATTCCCTCTGTTGTTGTCACAGTAGAGCTACCCTTTTCAAAATTAATGTAGTTCAGGTAAGGCCTAACATTTTTAACTTTTTATAAAGATACAAGCCAAAAAAATCATTAACTTTTTATACATTGCTACTAAACAAGCTTGAGAGTAACAATAATCATAAGTAGATAATGGGGGAAACAAAAATCAAAACATTTTAAGCACAAACCGGACGAAGGGGATAGCCTAAAACGTTCAACTCAACTCGTCCAGCAAAACCAGCCTTATCTTTAGGGTGGTCAAACTTGCATGTAGCTCCAAATTTGCATGTTCCTGTCTTCAAGTAATACTGCAAAAAAAATTAAAATAGGTTGGAGGTAAGAAATTAGTTCTTCTAGATCACAGAGGAAAGGAGAATAATTTATAATGTGTAGTAGTTAAAGTTGGGATAACTTTATGTTGTAAGAGTTGTTAAAACCACACCTGAAGTGTTAACATAACCTTTTATACATCTTTCCAAATTATAAAAACAAAGGGACAGGAGCAAATATATAAAATAGAAGAGCCGACTTCAGACTTAAGTCAAGACCAAGTAACCTAGTATTTCCTAATATTATGATTATCGACAATTGAAGGGAAACACAATAATTCAAAAACTAATTGAAAAAAAAAAGAATAAAATTATCAGGATAATACTAAGAGGACAGAGAACGAAAGAGATTTATTCTCGGTATTACAATTAAGGCAAAAGAAATTTAGACTCAACAATTACCTAAGAACATAAATATTGTTTCATCAATCAATCTTAGTGTTAGATATATTTATTCCAAACCTAAACTTACTAGGATAAGATGTATAGAACTCTTTGTTTTTACTAAATTTCCGATCAAATCTCTTTCAGAGACTGTGCATATGTCCACCATCCATGTTATTCGATTGCAATATGACAAAATGTGGCATAGATTTGCCAATTTAACGATCTCACGATTAACCGTACTGAACAATTGATTTTTTTTCTTCTCAGTTTCTTCGCGCTAATACATGGCATGATGAGTCAAGAACATCTACCATGCATAAGCTAAGTACACAGGACAAGAATATCTTTTGTATTGAGATCCCATTGACTATACACTTAAATGCATAGAATTCTTAACAAGTCCAAGTCGGGAAAAAAATTTGCATTTGTAACTGGCCAGCTGAGGTTAGCATGCAATAACTTCAGTTGTGTATGTCCTTTTTGGTGAAATGAGCGAGAGAATGTATTGTAAACATGTCAGGTCCATGTGGAAAGAGAATTTGTAAACTGCATGAAGTCAAAAAGCAATCAACATCAACAGAAACTATTAACATCCTAATAATTGTTAATCAATAATTATAGTTACTTAATATAAGAATACAAATGGCTGGTACAGAATAGTTGACAATTCCTCAATATTATCAATCAAGAGTATAACAACGTCAAAATACAGATACAAACTGGGAAGGATTAATCTGTCCAGCCATGCTGGAGAAGAGTAAAGAAAAATCAAAGCTAACCTGACATTCTGGTTGACCAATTCTTTCAGGATATCCTCCCTTAATTCTTGCCGCAGCAACAGCCTGGTAATAAACAAGATCAAATCAAAATTAAATCAAATTGATATGAAGGCATCCGTGGTATCAGAACTACGTGTTATGTATGTATTTTATTTAGTCTACAAAGTGATCATAAAAATCTTTAAAGAATTGCATAGGGCATCCAAATTGGTGACATCTTCCTGATAAAAGTCATACAACTCTTCCCTCTTCGCAATAAATCGGCATGTTTCAGGAATAGACTGGTTCACGGGCCTTCTGTCAGTACTGAAGTAATTGGCAAGAATTACATCACAAGAGTATCATACTACAAGGCTTCCGCATACTACAGCACAGCTGTTCCCTTACATCCAGCACATAATAATCCATTAAAACAAACTCAAATATAGATGAGTAACGAGATTGTCATTCATCCACCATGGTGAGGATTCAGTGGTTATTTAGGGCCTGTTTGGCATATACATGGAGCTTCTTAAAAAGAGTTGGTTAAATAGAGCTACTCAAGCAAGCTCTTACAGGTTTTTGCCTAAAATCTCCCAGCTGAACTTTTCCACCAAGATCTAATGCAAAGTACCTAGGTTCATGATTAACAGAATGCAAAGAAACCATTTGACATCCTCAATCCCAAAAAGTTAAAATAATTTGCAGTATTTCTATGCCTAAATAAATGACCATAATGAACAACAGCTTTTGGAAAGTCAAATTCTGCATCGTAAAATTCTTGCTGGATCTAACTTCCAAATTTACATCTAACATCTTAGTGGCAAGCCTAGGCTTCTTTCTTAATGGATCCACCATCCACAACCTAATGTTTGATTCATCACTCAAAATTAAGATGGCCTGGTAAAGTTCATTTCTCGATCCTACCACATAAAAGATACCTGTTATTAATATTACCAATAAGGCTGAGCAAACAAAATCTTTTTCTTTGATACTAGCAAGTCATATATTGGAGATTAGCAAGTAGCTGAAAGCACAGAGGATGCAACAAAGTAACAGGCTAGACCGGTCTCTTCATCCAACTTTGCATTAAGCTGCAACGTAAAATAATTGATGTTATTTTAATATTCCTTTCTATTGAGCTAGTTTAGACCAATTCCTGCTTCTTTTTTCCATTTTGCGAGGGGTCAAGGAGGGTAATTCAATTGGGCAAACAATTCTGAATTATCCGCATACCAAATGAACCTCCCACTAAGGCCCGAGGTACATATCTAAGAAATCTTTTCACATCGTAAAAAGGACGACACCACAAATTTATATGATCAGCTAGATATAGTGCTCAACAACAACCCCAAATAGGAATCCAACCTAGCAAAATGTGAACTGTTATCAATGTTTCCCATCCCAAAATAAAGGATGCTCAGTGCCATCAAGAAGAAGCTATTAGTTCAGTAGTTGAGATCATGGTACAGCAATGCATGGAGTAAGAGGCAAGTTTCAAGGTGCATAAAAAGTGTAGCCAAGATAAAGTTAGCTAACCAGCTTACGCTGCAACATGAGAGAGAGAGGGAGGGAGAGAAGACGTTACCGATAGAAAAGCACAAAGATTGCAGTCACACTTTTAATCCAAAAGAGGTAGCATAACACAGTAAGGCAAGACTAAAAATGCAACAAAGATGATCAGAAAGGAACTTTTAATTACCAGCTTCCTATTTGGTGGGTGATTGAATTTGCAAGTCATCCCAAATCTACAGAGTCCAGTTCTGAGGTAATAAGTACAATCAGGCTCTCCTGGACGCTCGGGATAATGCCCTGCTTCCATGGATTCGCTTCCTCTTAAGTTCATTTGCCACATTGCCTCTGCAGCAACAGCAGAATATGCTTGTTAGATCCATTCCACATACTTGCAACAAACTCAGAACATCAAAAACACAAAGAACTAGAAGATAAGGCAAAATAATTCATATATACGGTGATTTTATTATACGATCGCATGAATTGCTACGAATTTCCAGATCAAATACTCCTGTTTCACAGATCAGAAACAGAATTAAGAAAACACTACGAAGCACGGATCAGTTAGAAGCAAACAAATCCCAAGATCACGATTCTAAATCCGCTCCCGAGCGCCCAGCATCGAAATTCCCAAGAGGCGATCGAGGAACGCGTCCGATTCCAGCATTGCAACAGTAGTACGAGAGCGAGGAGGATAGACACAAACCCTAGGCTCTCACCTTCATCGACCTCCGCCCCGATCGCTGCCGCCGCCGACAGCGACGATGCACCCTCCGCCAACGCCCTGGTCCCGCCGATCCCGGCGACGGCCATCACCGCCGGAGCTCCGGCGCCCCCATCACCGTGCCTCCGCGGCGTGGGCGATCGAAGTATAAGGGTAGGGCTAGGGTTTGGGCGAGGGGAGAGGAAGAGGAGCAGGAGGAGGAGGAGGAGGAGGCGGAGAAGGGGAAGGGTAGAGCGATAAAGAAGGAGAGGAGGAGGAGAGGGAGAATGAAGAGCTCTCTTCTCCACAAACGAGGGGAGGAGGAATGAGAACCAGCCATCGTTTTGTTCCCTTTTCACCCGCGCGAGCGAACCCCAGCAAAATAACGATAATAGAAATTATTCAAGTCCCGTCACCCGCGGTAAGTTCACCTCTGGACATCCCATCGCGTGATCGATCCTCGTGTGGAAAAATGGACGGATCCGATTTGCTTGAGTCGGTTCCCTGGGGAAACATGGGACGGATCAGATTTGTTTTTAGAGTCCGGTTGTTTAGTTATTCCGCGGGGGGGGGGGAGTGCGGTGGCACAAGCGCGCGGTGCGGTATCTCTCTGCTTGGACCGGGCTCGTGAGCCGCCCATATACTCTTATGAGCCAAATTTCTTCGTTCGTATAAATTTTCAATTTTTGGATTAATAAATGTGCGATTATAATTATACTAGTCCCTAAAATTTATACTATTTCACTAACAACCCACTAAATCCTAGAAAGACCACTATCATTCTAACTGCTCATCCCTTCATCCTAAGATGAAAAAGTTATGAGTACAAAAGGATTTATACTCATAACAGTATAGTAACCCTACACTATATATATATATATATATATGTATATATATATATATATATATATATATATATATATATAGAGAGAGAGAGAGAGAGAGAGTCCGGCTACTATACTATTAATAGTATCAAGTTATTGGTGTCATCAAGTTTTCTACCCTTAGATCAACCCCTTTGATCATTTTCATCCGTTAGATTTTACTATTTTTCTAACCACCTATTAAACCCAAAGGGCCCACTATCATTTCAACCACACAACTTTTAATCCAAAGAATAAAAACTTAATAGCACCAATGACTTGGTACTATTAATAGTATTCCATCCTAGCTCTCTTTCTCTCTCTCTCTCTCTCTCTCTCTCTCTCTCTCTATATATATATATATATATATATATATATATATATATAATTGAGCTCCAATATTTTTAAAAGTATAAATTATTGATGCTTATAGGTTTTTAGCTCTTGAATGAAAAGATATGTGGTTAGAATAATAGTGGCCCCTTGGGTTAAGTAAGTGGTTGATTGAATAGAATAATCTAAGGGATGAAATTAGTCAAAATGGTGATTTAACGGTAGAAAATTTACAAATATCAATTGCTTGGTGCTTGTACAAGCATAGTAGTCATACTCTCCCTCCCTCTCTCTCTCTCTCTCTCTCTCTCTCTCTCTCTCTCTCTATATATATATATATATATATATATATATATATATATATATATATATATATATATATATATATACATATATATATATAATGAGGCTAATATCCTATTAATAATATCAAACACTTGATGCTATTGAGTTTTTGGCCATTGGATGAAGAAATGTGTGATTAAGATGATAGTGGTTTCCTAAGATTTAGTGGTTGTTGGTGAAATAGTATATAAACATTAGGGAACCACTATAATTCTAACCGCACATCCATTCATCGAAAGGTAAAAAAGTCAATAGTACCAAATGCTTGGTACTATTGATAGTATATATATATATATATATATATATATATATATATATATAAAATTGGGGTCCTATGCTTTTATAAATATCACCTCATTGGTACTCGTAGGTTTTTTAATATTTGGATGAAAAAATATGCAGTTACGATGATAGTGAGCCTTTTGGTTTAGTAGGTGGTTAGTGGGCGAAATTAGTCAAATGGATAGATCTAACGGCAGAAAACTTACAAGCACCAATTGTTTTGTAATTTTACGAGCATAGTAACCGGATTTTGTATATATATATATATATATATATATATATATATATATATATATAGAGAGAGAGAGAGAGAGAGAGAGAGAGAGAGAGAGAGAGAGAGAGAGAGAGAGTGTGTGTGTGTGTTCGACTACTATGCTATCGATAGTACCAAACACTTGAACTACCAAAATTTTCACCATTAGATCAACTCCTTTGATTATTTCAACCCTTAGATTATACTATTCAACTAACCACTCACTAAACCCTAGGGGCTTACTATCATCATAACCACATATCCCTTCATCCAATGGTTAAAAACTTAATAGTATCAATGACTTCGTACTATTAATAATATAGTAGCCTATATATATATATATATATATATATATATGAGTGTGGCTACTATACTATCGATAGCACAAAACACTTTATACTACCAAGTTTTCCATCGTTAGATCTATCTTTTTGATTATTTTCACCCCTTAGACTATATTATTTCTCCCATCGCCCACTAAACCCAAAGGATTCACTATCAACCATTCATCTTCTCAACCAAAAGGTGAATATATATATATATATATATATATATATATATATATATATATATGAGTAGAGCTTATATACTTTTAAAAGTATAAGCCCAACTATACTTGTGAATTTTTTATCATTAGATTTGTATTGAGGTTTGTGATATTATAAAGTCAACTAAAAAGAGAAAAAGATAAAGTACAATAGCACAAATCTCAATGCAAATTCAATGGTAAAAAATTCACAAACATAGTTGGGCTTGTGCTTTTAAAAGTATATAAGCTCTACTATATATATATATATATATATATATATATATATATATATATATATATATATATATATATCGTAGGGCTACTATGCTCTTATGAGTATAAACCCCTTTGTACTCATAACTTTTTCGCCCTTGAATGAAGGAATGTGCGGTTAGGATGATAGTGGTCCCCCTAGGGTTTACTAGGTTGTTGGTGAAATAGTATAAATCCTAGGAACTACTATAATCCTAACCGCACATTCCTTCATCCAAGGGATAAAAACTTATGAATACGAAAGGATTTTACTCATAAGGGTCTATACTCTTATGAGTATAGACCTTTTTGTACTCATAACTTTTTCGCCCTAGGATGAAGGGATATGTGGTTAGGATGATAGTGGTCCCCCTAGGGTTTAGTGGGTTGTTGGCGAAATAGTATAAACCCTTAGGGACGACTATAATCCTAACCGGACATTCCTTCATCCAATCGCCGAAAATTTATAAATACGAAGGGATCTATACTCACAAAAGTATAGTACTCTCTCTCTCTCTCTCTCTCTCTCTCTCTCTCTCTATATATATATATATATATATATATATATATATATATATATATATATATATATATATATATATCCGGCTACTATTCTTGTAAAAAGTATCAAGTAAATGGTGCTTGTAAGTTTTCTACGGTTAGATCTATTTTTTTGATTAATTTCAATCCTTATATCATGCTATTCCACCAACCATCTGTGGGTTATGAATAATATGGATCTGAATAGAGAAAAAACCACCTAGAGGGGGGGGGGTGAATAGGTGAACAATAAACATACCAAATCGTTGCGTAAAAAATAACCCAATGCGGAAAGTAAATAGAGTACGCAAGATTTACGTGGAAAACTCCGTCACAGGAGTAAAAAAAACCACGGGACCGATAACACGGCGAAATCCACTAGAATTAAAAACACGTACAAGGTGATTTACCGTAAACCTACGACTCAACATTTTTCATACGCTCCTAGTTGATCTTCTCCGCTCGCTCCACAACGCGCCTCGAATCCACGATTTACGTCCAACTTCGAATCCACGAAGTCCAACGTCGAATCCACGGCGTCCAACCGAATCCACGGTCTTCACCAATGCGGCACGCCTCGATCACACGAACGCGCCTCGCTCCGAATCCACGAGAGCGGTCACACCTTGAATCCTCAAGGCCACGCGAATCCTCGCGCCGATTCTTGATGGATCGTTGTTTTGTTTGGTGATGATAATCCGCCGAATACTTAGATCAAAGATAGATAAGGAAATACCATCTAAGTATTCTTCAAATTGATTCTACGAAAAATAGGAGTTTGAAAACCCTAGAATCAAATTGAACAATATAGATGAAGAAACATGAATTTAATCGTGTTTTCCTTTCTTCTCTATATTTGTGGATTTTACTATAATTTTTCTTAATCGATTTTTCCTCGATTATCCGATTACCCTAAAAGATGAAATTAGGGTTTATTTATAGGTTAGAAACCTCTGGAAAAAGATAAGCATAAAAAACTGGCTTAACAAATTTTTTCCCACACGACGGTCCGGACTGGATTTGGCTGATCCGGACTGTCGTCTTTTTCTCAGCAATTTTCTGAAAAACGCAGTTCGGGGTCCAGACTGAAACAGGGGAGGTCCGGACTGTTCGTACAATTTTACAAAATTAAGGTTCGGGGGCCGGATTGAAACAGGAGAGGTCCGGACTAGAAAATCGTATGAACTAAACTGTGTTCGGGGTCCGGACTGGATTGGTCTGATCCGGATCCTGAACATCCAATATGTCCAGTTTTTTATTTTTATGCAATGAAAATTCATCCAAGTGTTTCTAAACTACACAAATGTATTCGGATCACCAAAATTATTTAGTTAAACGTACCTCATCATTCCGAATCCATTCTTCTTGAGATTGATGTAGTTGATCCACAAATCTTCATCTTCAATCTTCAAGACTTATATCATTTCACGAAATACGCCAATACAAAATCCTTAACAATCTCCCCCTTTGGCGGTTTCGTGACAAAACAAAAATCCACTTAAAAATTCTAAAACATATTTTTGTTGCTATCACTATACAACAAAAATTTACAAGTATGATCCAAATAAAATGAATACAAGAGATAAACTCCTAAAACAGACTCTAAACTTAGACGTTTGTACTCTCTGCAAAAGACATAATTCTTGACAAAAGAAATCGTTAGATACCTCAAGAATTCAAATAAACAATTAGAGAGATAGAGTTTATACTCACCATGATATTAATTATCAGATATGTATGAAAAATTTAGCAGACAAAGATTCACATATCCCTATACATTAACAATCCAAATATCATGTCCAAACAATTAACAAGTTAATAAATGTGTCAGTTATCAAGCAACTTGTTAGTAATATTACATGCCCAAATAGTTAGTCAAATAGTTAGTCGGGGTATGTACTCAACGTACACAAAGTGTTCATACTTGCCTTTACTACACCGTGCAAAAGTTCCAACACTTTTTAAGTGTTTTCAATATTCCAAGTACTTACCAAAAGTCAAAAGTTCCAAATAGTTGCATGTTTCTCCCCCTTTTTGTCACAGAAAAGTAGCCAAAATTACAAGAAAGGGAGGTAAGGTTCATAAAGTTTGTCAGTGCCAACAAAAAAATAGAAACCTGCAAAAGAACACAAATGTTAGAGACAGACATACTTCACTAATTCTCTGAGTCGGACTCTTCTGAGCTGCTGCAACCCATTTTTGTGAAAATCTTTTTCACCAATTTTGTCAGTGAGTTATACTTCTTTGTCAGAGTAACTTGAGCTGCAGTGATCAGTTCCAATTCCTGAGAAATACATCCTTGCTCTTTCACGATGCGCTCCTGTTTGGAAGATAACCTTTGTTGTTCCCTGTAGATGGACGTTACAGATGCGTCATCATCTGATGTCTCCATCGGTGTTGCTGCTGGTGCTGTAGGTGCTGTATATGGTGCTGGTGCTGCTGGTGCTGTTGGTGTTGTATGTGCTGCTGGTGCAGTTGGTGTTGCTGGTCTTTTGCTACGAGGAGGTGTTGGAGTGTCATCTGGTTTTGTGGAGAGTGACTTGACAACCGTTGAGTCATTAATCGTTCCCAAACTATGCAAATAAGCTGACGATCGGATATCTACGTCAAACTTCTTGAAAATTCGCATAATAATCATAGGAAATGGAAGTCTCTCAGTTTGATGAGGATGCTCCACATATCGAGCCATCCTATTCCAGATGACGTAAGGAATATTGATATTCAATCCTCGTGCATCTCTTGGATGTCCTAAAAGATATAAGAACAGCATCCTGTCCCATCGTAACACCTTCGTCTGCATATTCGGCAAAATATTGTAGCAAACGATAAAGTTGAGGAATCAGTACTCTGGGCGAAGTTCTTTTGATAATACCGAGTTTCCTGCTGACCGAGTTTCCGGCATGCAAATGCCATCCACAACTCGTCGCCAATCTAAACTGGTCAAGGGACAACCCTTCAGATAGTTGGTCCCTACCATACTTGCTGACATCCCTAACACCTCTCCAACTAACTGAGGCATAATGATAAGTTTCTTGTTTCGAACTGAAGTGATAAACTTCATAGGTCCTCCTTTGTTTTCTTGAAGCTGCTGTGCACACATGTAAAATGTTCTTACCAAGTGTAAACAATATCCAGATGACTTTGGAAAATGACAAATTTTAGAGAGATTGGCTTGATCAATCAGATTTCTGAAAATTGCAGATCGATCTTGAAGCGCTGCAATATTGACGTGTCGTTCGCAAATGCACTCTCGATTCTCAAACGCCTTCATCCGATCTGTGCTAATGTGCACGCATTCCTCTGGAGGTGGTGCGCTTGCTAGTGGTTCATCAATTTCAATTCCTCGCGCTCTGCCCCTTTTTCTAGCAACGCTCTTCCTCTTCATCGATACTTGCTCCATGGGAGCTTTTCCTTTCTCAGCGGCTGTTGGCGGAGTCTTCGCCTTTGATGAAGCAGGGGCTTTCTCTTTCGATCTTGATGAAGCTTTAGCTGCAGCTTCTTCACATATTTTCTCCCAGTTTTCAGACTCAGTGTCTGAATCTTCAAGAGAAACATATTCTCCTTCAGCTTGAGGCTTTCTTGCTCTCTTCAGTTTGTTTGTTGCTTGCGTACCAACCATACCGATAACAAGCACAATTATCCAACTCAAAACCATTTTAGTTGAGAATTTGAAGAAACTGAACCTGTGAACAAGAACTCAAGAACACGAAAAAAATGTTTAATTTCAAAAATTTGAAAAATTATACCCAAACAATCATTTTCGTGTATAGAGACTAGGAATCAAGTTAGATTTTCAAAAAGAAATTTAAAAATAGATCAATTCCATGTTTTTAGAAAATTCTCAAATATTGCCCTAAAACCGAATTTTCAGAAATCGAAGCCCAAAAATCCATTAATCAGATGAATACAAGGCATAGAAACAAATCTAAGGTGTCCAAAGTTCTAATTTCAAAAGAAATTTGATCAAAAACCATGCAAAATCAAGATTAAGCCAAGAAATCTCTCACGTTTTGATGAACAAAAACAAAAACAGTGAAGAACGGGGGTTTCGATCAAAGTAACTTACTTGAATCGAGAGAAATCAAGTTGAGAAAAGTCCAAACCTCCTGGATTCTAGAGAGAGAAACTCTAGGAAGCTAGAAACAAAGGATTGAAGAGAATAAAAATCGAAAACCCTTTCGTTTCAATTAAAACCTAGCCGCGATCCGGATCGTGTTGGAGTTCAGTCCGGATCGGCTATGCGCATGAAAATCCCTCGTTCGGGATCCGGATCGGATTCATCCAGTCCGGATCGGATTCAACTTTTTCTCCAGAAAAACTTGTAAAAATTCCAGAAAATCCAAAAAATGAATGTAAGCATTTTTGTATATCAACTTTAAACAAAAATTATCGTTTCACATCAAAAGAAATAGATTATGCTAAATCTATCAACAATATCCAAATAATGCAAAAATTTATAAAAATTAAATCCTTTAAAGTTGAACAAGTTCAAAACATCCATCATGATCTAATGAGTAATGTGTTTATCAAATCATCAATTTAGTAAAGAAAATAAAGCACCATCACGATCTAATGAGTAATGTGTTTATCAAATCATCAAATTAGTAAAGAAAATAAAGCACTAAGATCGATAGATGTTTGAAATCCCAAATAAATTAGATAATGTATCTAGTCAATTTATTGTGGGGAGTGGCTCTTTGAGCATCTTTCAATAAAAATACCCACCTTATGCCAACCTTGGAATTCGACAAAGTCAAGTATTCCAAAAAGCATTTTAATAAACAATATTCACTATGCTTGGTAAACATGTGGTAGCTGCACACAGTACTCGGACGACCGAGGTGGTAGCTCTTTCCTCCATGTGGTGGTAGTTTTCACACTCCACTTAAGGATGTAACTCTTTCCACATCTTTTGAGTATGAAACTTTAATAATAGACTCCCCCTCAATTGGCTATCAATTATTTAAGATATGAAGTATTCAACCAAAAATTGATCCCGTGTTCATACTTGACTTAACTATCAAATAAGATAAAAACTATACCAAGAGATCAATGAGAGAGAAATTGACTTTGATCAATTAAAGATGAGCTAATTGATATAAATGATCATTGCAACAAATGTATTATCATGATATCCAAATCATAATAAATTTCTCAAAATATGAAAGGATGCACTTAAAGTTAATTAACTAATGCCCAGTTAATGTTCTATATACCAATAAAAATACAAAACAAAATCTAACCTAAGCAAAGGTTCAAAAGAGGTTATTTCAAAGAAAACATTCCAATTGCTTTACGTAAATGAATAAAACGTTTTTGATCCAAAGGTTTTGTCAAAATATCGGCTAATTGATCTTCAGTTGAAATATAAGAAATTTGTAAAGAACTTGATTCAACTAGCTCTCGTAGAAAATGATATCTAAGTTCAATGTGTTTAGTTCTTGAGTGCAACACAGGGTTTTTTGAAATATTAATGGCATTACTGTTGTCACAAAGAATTGTTACCGAAGTCGCATGAATTCGGAAGTCACTCAATACGCTTTTCATCCAAATCAATTGAGTTGCACAACTTCCCGCTGAAATGTATTCTGCTTCGGCAGTCGAGAGAGCAATGCAATTTTGTTTCTTACTATGCCATGCAACAAGACAATGGCCAAGGTAAAAGCATGCACCACTCGTGCTCTTTCGATCATCCACTGATCCAGCCCAATCGGCATCTGAATATCCTATTATGTCGAGAGATGTGCCCATAGGATACCAAATCCCGAAATTCAACGTACCTTTGATGTACCGGATGATCCGTTTCACTGCTTTCAGGTGAATTTCCTTCGGTGCTGATTGATATCTCGCACAAATCCCAACACTGAAGGCAATGCCCGGGCGACTAGCCGTAAGGTAAAGTAGACTTCCAATCATGCTTCGGTAAAGTTTCTCGTCTACTTTTTCTCCGTGAGATTCACATACAAGTCCCTTATTGCTAGTTCCCATGAGAGTCGGAAAGTCTTTAGAGTTCTCTAATCCGAATTTCTTGACCAACTCCTTTGCATACTTGGATTGACACAAATGAATGCCATCTTCACTTTGTTTAACTTGCAATCCAAGAAAGTATGTCAACTCGCCCATCATGGACATCTCAAATTCGCTTTCCATTGTTTCGGCGAATTTTGAAGCATCATTATTCCTTGTAGCACCAAACACAATGTCGTCCACATAGATTTGTGCTACAATGAAATTATCTTGAAAGTGTTTCACAAAGAGTGTCCGATCGGCTCCCACTCGAGTATAGCCCTTTTCCAAAAGGTGCTTTGTCAGTCTTTCATACCATGCTCGCGGTGCTTGTTTTAGACCGTAAAGAGCCTTTTTCAATCGAAAAATATGGTTTGGAAGTTTATGATCAATGAAACCTTTCTGTTATGCAACATAAACTTCTTCATTTAGAAAACCATTTAAAAACGCGCTCTTAACGTCCATTTAAAAAAGTTTTATTTTAAAATGACAAGCAATAGCAAATAAAATACGAATTGACTCAAGATGGGCTACCGGGGCAAAAGTTTAATCAAAGTCTATACCTTCAACTTGTGAATAGCCCTGAGCAACCAACCTTGCTTTGTTCCGAATAACGGTACCTTCTTCATTTTTCTTGTTCTTAAATATCCATTTTGTACCGATGACGTTTTGTTGCTTTGGGGGCTTCGTTAGTTCCCAGACTTTGTTCCTTTCAAATTGATTGAGCTCTTCTTGCATTGCTTCAATCCAATAGTCGTCCTGAAGAGTTTCATCAATGTTCCTTGGTTCTATCATGGAGACGTAACATGCGACTCCACATTCCAACTGTCTCCGAGTCCTAACTCCTTTTTGAGGATCTCCAATGATGTTTGATTCCGGATGGTCCTTGGAGATTCGTAGCGTTTGAGGTAATGGAGTACTCGGGGGTAATTGTGATGATTCCTGCACATTAGATAAACTAGAAGAACCATGAGATGCATCAAAATTTTCAGAAGATTTATCATGCAAAGATGCAATATCATTAGCAGGGGATTCATCATCAAGAGACATTTCAAGAGTAGATTTATCAGAAGACAAATGAGAAGCTTCATCTACTTTAACGTTAATTGATTCTATCATCGTCTTCGATTCAAGATTTTATACTCGATATGCTCTACTATTTGTAGAATAACCCATGAAAATTCCTTCATCACTTCGAGAGTCGAATTTTCAAAGATTTTCTCGATCGCGTAAAATGTAACAGCGACTCCCAAAGATACGAAAATACTTAATGTTAGGTTTTCTAGTAAACCATAGCTCATATGGGGTATTCAAAGTACCCGGGCGCAAATAGATGCGATTGATTACATAGATAGCAGTGTTAATTGCTTCAGCCCAAAAATATAAAGGGAGTTTCTGGCTATGAAGCATAACACGTGCCATCTCTTGAACAACTCTATTTTTGCGCTCGACTACACCGTTTTGCTGCGGTGTATAAGGTGCAGAGAATTCATGTTTTATGCCATTTGAAGAGCAAAAATCAATAAATTTTGAATTGATGAATTCTCCACCTCTATCACTGCGAACACGGACAATCTTTTCATTTTTCTCAATCATAATACGATGACATATATCATGAAAAGAGTCAAAAGTATTCGCTTTCTCTTTTAAAAAATCTACCCAAGAATATCTAGAGAAATCATCAACCGTAAGAAAGATATACCATTTTCCACCCAAACTAGGTTGACGAGTTGGCCCCATTAAATCTATATGCAATAATTCTAATGGCCGTTTAGTTCCTACATGGTTCAAATTCTTGTGAGTGGATCTCGTTTGTTTTCCCTTTTGACCACCACACACAAGGTTTTCCTTGAAGTTCAATTTAGGAACACCTCTAACTATGTCTTTGTTAGATATTTTAGATAGTTCCTTAAAGTTAATGTGACCTAGTCTTTCATGCCAAAGAGTCTCATTATCAAGTGACACTAGGTTACAATTTTGACTTGTTTTACAAGGAACTACATAGCAATTGTTTTGTGACCTAACCCCTTTTAAAATGAAGGAATGATTTTTATCAGTTACAAGACATTCTACAGAAGAAAAAATTAACTGAAAAACCATCATCACAAAGTTGGCTAATGCTTATGAGGTTAGTCTTAAGGCCTTCAACAAACAAAACATTGTTTAAAGCCGGGCCATCTGGAATAGCAATTGTTCCTTTGCCAACTATTTTTGAAGATCGTCCATCTCCAAAAACTACATGACCTCCGGAGGTTTTCTCAAGGGTTTGAAAAACATTTTTATCTCCGGTCATGTGGTGTGAGCAACCACTATCCAGATACCAAGACGAATTGTCATACGCATAAAGTGATGTGTGAATGACAAGACAAAGGAAGAATTCACCTTTGCGCACCCAAGCCTTACGAGTTTTGGAGTACGTCGGCAATGGTCATGGCATTGATCTCCTTGGTGAATGCGTCTTGTTCGGTTGATCACTTTTCTTTGGAATCCATGATGATGTCGTCTTGTGGGGTGTACTACCATTGTTCTTGACCTTTGGTTGATTTCTTCTTGAATTCCGGTCTTTGTCCTTAATGGCAGTTGTTGCAAGAGGTGCTTGATTTGATCGCTTCGCTCCATTCTTGCAATTTCGTCTTATGCGCCCTGCAAAACCGCAACGAAAACATACCTTTGTGCATGTTGAACCCGAAGTAGATGAGGTAGGTTTGTTCACGTTGGATGCAGTGATTTTCGTCGGAGGAGGAGAATCCGACTGGGGCACAAAAACCGTTTCACTCGAGCTTGGATCATTGCTAGTTCGAGTGTATCCAAGACCCAAACGATTCGTTTGACCGAGACCAAGCAACTTGTCCAACTTGCTCCTTCCAGAAGAGAATCGCTTCAGATCTTCCTTAAGTTGGAGTATGGTCTTCGTCATTTCCAATTTATCTTGTTGAGCCTCGGAGTAGAGCTTCAAGAAGTAGTTAGCTTTATCCACCAATTTGATGTGCTCCTTCACGAAATGCTCGTTCTTCTCTCGAAGGGAAACATTTATCTTCATCAAGTTATCCTTTTCCTCTTCAAGGGCGTTTGAGAGGGAAGTTGCCTCTTTAGATTGTTCTTCAAGATCCCGCAATCTTCTCCTCAAACTCTTATTTTGCTTTGCCAATTTCTTTGAATCATTCAATAACTTATGATAGGCAAAAGCAAAATCTTCATCTTCGGAGTCACTCGGTTCATTGTCCGTTGCATTCTTTTCATCCAAGGAGTTGGATAATGAACCAGAGGAAATCGCTGAAAAGCACATGTAAGGTGAAGTTGTGGACGCATGGAATGCTGTGGCGTTATCGTCCTCATCACTGGAAGATGATTCATTGGTAGTAGAAGTGTCATCCCATGTGACGGCTTGCATAGCCTTCTTTTTTGACGGATTCTTGTTGGGACAGTCCGTTGAGATATGGCCATAACCTCGGCACTTGAAGCACTGAATTTGTCCCTCGAAGTTCTTCTTGTCCTTTGAAGAACCCTCTTACTTTCTTGACTTAAAGCTTGAAGATCCCTTGCCTTTCTTAGACTTAATGAAGGATGAGGATTTACTTGAATTTCCCCTTCGAAAGCTTCGGCGAAATTTTCTCGTCAAGAGTGCAAGTTGTTTCTCGAAATCCTCCAATGATAAATTTTCATCAGCGTCTGAGGAGGATGAATCCGCGTCTTCTTCTTTTCTTGATTTCAATGCAAAACCTGAAGACTTAGAAGACGAAGAAGGCTTTCCAGAAGAATAGTTAGTAGGAAAAGTCATTTCATAAGTTTGAAGTGCACCAACTAATTCTTCTACTTTGATTTCGTCCGGGTGTTTTACTGTTTCAATGGCTGCGACCTTAGGGCGAAATCTTTCCGGAAGAGTTCTCAAAATCTTTCTTACAACTTTTGATTCTGAAATTTTCTCTCCCAAGTTAGCACATGTATTCACGATATCTTGCAATCGTGTATAATAATCTGTAAACGATTTATTTTCTGCCATAAAAATTGAGTCAAATTTGCTCATAGGCATTTGCAGTTTTTGAATCTTCACTAAACTTGTTCCCTCATGTGTAACTTGTAGAGTATCCCAGATTTCTTTCGCAGTCTCACATGCTGAGACGCGAGAGAATTCGGTTTGTGACAAGGCATTAAATAATGCGTTAATTCCTTTGCCGTTGTAAGAAGATGCATCAATTTCTTCCTTAGTCCATTTCGACCTAGGTTTGATGGTGACAACATCGACAATAATCTCAGTAGGATTTGTCCATCCAAACTAAATTGATTGCCAAACCCGTTCATCGATGGAAATTAAAAATGCTCTCATGCGTACTTTCCAGTAAGCATAATTTGTTCCATCGAAGAACGGTGGTCTATTGATGTTTCCACCTTCAACCATTGTTTACAACCCTATTCCCGCTCTGATACCACTTGTGGGTTATGAATAATATGGATCTGAATAGGGAAAAAACTACCTAGAGGGAGGGGGTGAATAGGTGAAAACAATAAACACACCAAATCGTTGCGTAAAAAATAACCTAATGCGGAAAGTAAATAAAGTACACAAGATTTATGTGGAAAACTCCGTCACAGGAGTAAAAAAAACCACGGGACCGATAACACGGCGAAATCCGCTAGAATTAAAAACACCTACAAGGTGATTTACCGTAAACCTACGACTCAACCTTTTTCATACGCTCCTAGTTGCTTCTCCGCTCGCTCCACAACGCGCCTCGAATCCACGATTTGCGTCCAACTTCGAATCCACGAAGTCCAACGTCGAATCCACGACGTCCAACCGAATCCACGGTCTTCACCAATGCGGCACGCCTCAATACACGAACGCGCCTCGCTCCGAATCCACGAGAGCTGTCACACCTTGAATCCTCAAGGCCACGCGAATCCTCGTGCCGATTCTTGATAGATCGTTGTTTTGTTTGGTGATGATAATCCGCCGAATACTTAGATCAAAGATAGATCAGGAAATACCATCTAAGTATTCTTCAAATTGATTCTACGAAAAATAGAAGTTTGAAAACCCTAGAATCAAATTGAACAATATAGATGAAGAAACATGAATTTAATCGTGTTTTCCTTTCTTCTCTATATTTGTGGATTTTATTATATTTTTTCTTAATCGATTTTTCCTCGATTATCCGATTACCCTAAAAGATGAAATTAGGGTTTATTTATAGGTTAGAAACCTCTGGAAAAAGATAAGCATAAAAAACGGACTTAACAAAATTTTTCCCGCACGACGGTCCGGACTGGATTTGGCTGATCCGGACTGTCGTCTTTTTCTCAGCAATTTTCTGAAAAACGCAGTTCGGGGTCCGGACTGAAAACAGGGGAGGTCCGGACTGGAAAATCGCATGAACTAAACTATGTTCGGGGTCCGGACTGGATTGATCTGATCCGGATCCTGAACATCCAATATGTCTAGTTTTTGATTTTTATGCCATGAAAATTCATCCAAGTGTTTCTAAACTACACAAATGTATTCGAATCACCAAAATTATTTAGTTAAACGTACCTGATCATTCCGAATCCATTCTTCTTGAGATTGATGTAGTTGATCCACAAATCTTCATCTTCAATCTTCAAGACTTATATCATTTCACGAAATACGCCAATACAAAATCCTTAACACCATCTACTAAACCCAAGGGGCCCACTATCATCCTAACCGCACATCTTTTCATTCAAGAGCTAAAAACCTACAAGCATCAATGACTTGATACTTTTACAAGCATAGGAGCTCAATTATATTATTGGCTTTTTGGCCCTTGGATGAAGGAATATACGGTTAGGATTATAGTGGTCCCCTAGAATTTATACTATTTCACCAACAACCCACTAAACTCTAAGGCAGTTATTAGGGCCGAAAACGTCGGTCGTCGATCGACCCATGGTTCGGTTGACCCTTTGAATGTGAATGTGCCATGTGCCAATGGATCAAACGATCGGGCCGAGAAGAGATCTGCTCGGCCGGGTTCTTCTCACTTAAACTCTCGCGACCGTCCGGCTTAGATTAGCCGAATCGGGATATGGAGATAAAGAGAGGCTGAGTCCGACCTAGAGTAGCCGAACCAGATAGTAGAACCAATAATTTGACACGGCTGATGAGCAGATTAGAACTTTGTATTGATTGGAAAGGGGATACAAGGAGGAGGAAAAGGAAGAAATTATAAGTAAGCCTAATCCTAAAAAATACGGTAAATGCAAATTGAAAGATATAAAATGTAGGGGGGTGGTCTTGGATTACGAGGTTGCAGGACCTCTTTTCCTTTGATGGTTCAGATATTTATACTCTCCCGAGCCATGACTATGATCACCGATTTTGAATTATCGATGTAATTTGGGGAGAGTTATCGGGAAATCCTCAACTACTTCCTTTTAAGTCGCTTCTCCTTAGAAAGATAATAATCATTTTTACGTCCATGTTCATCCCCTTAAATGGCGAGCCAAAGCGTGATCTTTGGCGCTTTCCAATGCTGGGAGCCGCTTGCCGTTCCGAAGGTGTTACGAGAATCGCGCCCAAAACTCGTACACTTTCCTTCCATGGTCTTTCCTTCTACAGTTCGGTCAACCGAGAATTGACCCTGACTCCGCCTTTTTCGTCTTTCGACTGAGACGGTTTAATATTGCCTTCGACCGAGGTCGTTTTCGAGTGAGACGGTACCCCATTGTCGGCTGTTTTTTTTTTCGGCTGATGCCTTTAGCCGCTGGCGTACGTCGCGTTCCCACATGACTGAGGTCGGTCTTAGCCAAGACGCAGGTCCCTCTTTGTTGACTCATTCTTCCGTCGGTCGATGTCTTCTAGCCGAAGGTATACGCCACGTGTCATCTCCTTGAGTTGCACAAATTTTGGTCTCAACAACAGTGTTTGGTTGAGAAATAAAAAGGGAATAACCCACTTTATCCCACTATTTCTGCCAAACAACATATTTTTTAGCCGGGATATTTTATTCCGGCCAAACATTGCTATTCTCGATTATCCCGTAATAGTTTGGCATAAACTATTCCACCATTTTGGTGGAATACTTCTATTCTAAAAATTAATTTTAAACTTTATTAAGATTATAAATTAAATTAAACCTAAATTATGTAGACATGATTTATTATATATTATAATACATTATTTTTATTATAAAATTAGTAATTATATATATTAATACATATTATTTTTATTTAAATATTATAATAAATTATACTTAAATATTATAATGAATTATTTTTATTAAATTTAAGTTTAAATATAAGTTGAAAAAAAATTATTTTTATAAAACTATTTTTATTAAATTATCATTTATAATAAATTAATTTTATCAAATATTATAATAAATTATTTTTATAACAAATTTTTTTTATTAAATTATATTTTATATTAAATTTAACAAAACTTTTTTTTTTTCACTATCCTTTGCTATTCTATAAAATTAATCAAATACAATTTCAGTTATTCCTGAGAATAACAGTATTACAAATTAAACACAATTTTATTTTTATTCTTGACTATTCCAGAATAGTAAACTATCCCTGGGATAAAAAAATTTATCCCAATATTTGTTATCCTCGAGCCAAACGGGACCTAAAGAATCACTATCATCTTAACTGCACATCCCTTCATCCAAGAGCCAGAAACTCAATAGTACCAGATGCAGTAGTATATATATATATATATATATATATATATATATATATATATATATATATATATATATATATATATATATATATATATATATATATAGTCCGGCTATTATACTATTAATAGTATGAAGTTATTGGTATTATCAAGTTTTCTACACTTAGATCAACCCCTTTGATCATTTTCACCCGTTAGATTTTACTATTTCCCCAACCACCTATTAAACCCAAGGGGCCCACTATCATCTCAACCACACATTTTTTAATCCAAGGGTTAAAAACTTAATAGCACCAATGACTTGGTACTATTAATAGTATTCCAGCCTGGCGCTCTCTCTCTCTCTCTCTCTCTCTCTATATATATATATATATATATATATATATATATATATAAAATTCAAAAGTTAAAAACTTAATAACACCAATGACTCAGTGCTATCGATAGCATAGTAGCATAGTTATCTCTCTCTCTCTCTCTCTCTCTCTATATATATATATATACTCTCTCTCTCTCTCTATATATATATACTCTCTCTCTCTTTATATATATAGAGAGAGAGAGAGAGAACTATGCTATTATGCTATCGATAGCACTGAGTTATTGGTGTTATTAAGTTTTTAATTTTTGAATTAGGTTTTACTTCCCAATCTTATGTACTTATTTTATTTTAAAATTTGCGAAAAAATTTCTTTAATTTAGTAGAGTTAAATATTTTTCTTTAAAAAGTTATTGGTGCTCTCTGAAAATGTTAATTGTATAATATTGTTGGGGTAAAAAGAATTAAAGCAGAGAGATATATAGAGAATTATATTTTACTAGTGATGAACCCGCTCTACGCTGCGGATATATATATATATATATATATATATATATATATATATATATATATATATATATATATATATATATATATATATATATATTCATGCAGTTTGTTCATCCTTTTCCTTTTCCTCACTCTGCTCATGAGTAACATTCATGTCTTTCTCTTTCTTTTTATCAAAACTGGAAATGCAGGTAATATGTACATGTAGATGAGAAAATTTTGAGAGAAAATGCAAGTAAAATTTAAACAAAATTCAATAAAATGCACGTGAAATGTCAAGCAGAACAAAATGGAGAAGAAAAGTATAAACACAAATATAAAAGAAAACTTTGCACCAGCCTTTTACCGTATTTTTTGCCACAATACCGCCGCCTTTACCTATTAAACCTACAATTTTTGATAAAGAACAAAAAATCTAGAACTTAGGTATGTGTGAATTGCTACAATAGATAACATCAAGCAACAGAAAAAAGGGTCACCAACTTATAATGAAGCTAAAAAGAACTATACAAAGCAAGTATTGTGAGAAATTATTTACAACCGAAAGAGACAAAATTAATCAGATCGACCACAAAACAAAGTACATTTATAATTATGTATGAATGAAAATTTAAAACACATTCTAACTGATTGTGGAGTACAATTTACTCACTTAAACAATCACAAATATACAACCACATTGTAACAATAGATTCACGCAATCGCTCCATAAGAACATATCCCTAATCGATCAAAACTTTGAATTGTTTAACTATGTCCATCAATTTTCGACAATGAAGCCCACTTGACAGTGGTGGAAAAAAAACACTAAAAGGAAATAGAGATTAGTTGAGCGTGACTACTTTAGGAAATTATTTACAACAAGATTTACATGAGGAGCTTACTGACAGTAAACTTGGGAACCGGGAATCAACTACCAAGGCTTCAAATTCTCTTTCCCAGATTATCCTAGAATAATGCCAGTTTAGCAAGAACAGATCTCCCCTACTCCTTAGGTATTTAGAATAATTTCCATTGTTGTTCCCAAAATATGGCAACCTTTAGGAATTGTTAGGAATTTTAAGCTTATAAATGATGCAACAACAGAGGTTACCTAATTTCTAAGATTGGCTGCAAGAATCTTTTTGGTCCATTAGCTCTATCTTGATTAATGTCTTTCTATAGAATATATAAAAAATCAATAGCTATAAAATGTATACAGGGAAAGGAAAGTGACCATAGTACCTCTCATGATGGCAGTATTCAGCTAATCCAAAGTCAAAATTTCGACAAAGTAAGTTATATGAGTTTTATTACAATTCAAAATCAGATTATAACAGAAAAAGGGGAAAATACCTTCCAAAACTGCAATAAAAAATGATCTACTACCTGCACTGCAATTATCTTAGTGTCAACCCAAAATTCCCAGCAAGTTGAAGGAACTTCATCACTCCATATGGTGTGATCGACAGAGGCAATCATGCGATTAGAACAAACAATCAGAGGCAATCCCCATGACAGAGATTAGAGAAGGGAATCAATAGGGGAAGAGATCAAACCTTGGTAGGATTGACAAAGGGTAAGGATCTGAGGAGGCCGAGGACTCGATTGGTGACCTCGTGCTTGTCGAGGGCGGAGCTTGCGGCAGCGGCGACGACGGCGGGCTGAGCGAAATCCCTAGATCCTGCACTATAGAGGAGACCTCCTCTTCCACCTCCATGGGCAAAGATTGTAGAGGAAGAGGACGACGATCTCAGGAGATTTAAAGACGAATCTTACTTTGATGCTCTCTTTGAATTACATGCATTAAGAAATTGGATAGCTTCAAGACATGAATTATAAAAAAAAAAAACAATTTAGAGAACATCAAAATATATCTAAGCACAATCCCGAAAAATATTCAACCAACATATGACCTAAACTAAACCTCAAATGATAGAGCAATTGACTACATTTAAAGACGGACCTTACTCTAATACTCTCATTGAATTACATGCACTGAGAACTTGGATAGCTTCAAAACATGAATTATAAGGAGCTCAACAAACCATAGTTAAATAAAAGAAAAAAATTACAATTTAGAAAACATCAAGGAATAAGAAATCTAGAATTTGGAACAAAAAAACTGTGTGGACACATTAAAATACATGAAACAGTGAACTCTTTCCCCCTTTTTTTTTTTTTTCTTTTTTTACTTGCTTAGAGAGAGGATATTTGAAGGTAATTATTGAAGGATATGTAATTATTGACTTCATTTACTATATTTAAAGAGAGTATGTAATTATTGACTTCGATGCTCACTATATTTGAAGGTACCATGTTGTATATGGCATCCCAAGGATCAGATGATCATCATAATTACCAATTACTCCCATGCATTATAGTAGAATGACATCAAGCAGTAAGAAGCACATGCATATCTCATGAGAAAGTCAGGAACTAATAAGATCACAACAAAGGGAAGAAAATTGATGCATATGAATAACAATTTAAGATGCAAGGGTTTCATCCAAAATGATTTGTTAATGGTAACAAACACTAAGCAGAGAGTAAATATAGTAATATGGACATAGCCCCCCTAAATTTTTCTTCGTATTGATATTTTCTCAACTTTGTTTTTGTTTTTTTTCATTTCAGTAATTTTACTCAATTGAGTTGGGAATTTGCACAAAGACTAATCAGGTGATCAGTTATATTTCTTCTTGATTCTTTTGCTGTTAATATATCTGTCTTAGCACAAAAAATTGGTTCCTGTCATACCTTGGAGACATGGATAACTATGCTGGCTCTCTGTTCTTGCCATTGGACTCAGACATGTTACTCGACTCTCCAGACCTACAGGATGATATAGGTAACATGTTACCACCTGCTTTGTTTCTCTTCCTTTTCTACTAATAACATCAGGAGTGCATGGTTCAGGTACCAAATTTGTGATTAAACATTTGCTGTGTTTCAGTCGAAAAGTATTTCACGGATGTTGTTACCAACCCCTGTTATCAACAAGATGAAGAGAATAGTAGAGAAGATAAAGCTGCCATCAAACTTTGCTGACTTCAACTTCTAGATTAGGTTCTACAAATTCAGGGCTACCATCTTTTCTGCTTGTGTTGTCCTTAACGATGACGGTTAATAGCGTACTGATTATTCATCTATTTTCACTATTCTGAGAACTTCCAACATGGTATTAACTCCAGATTCTTTGAGAAATTGCAGAGATCAATAAACCCACATGTTGGACCATGGGTGCAAAGTATGAGACAAATTTAAATACGTTAAGCAATGGAATAGAGGTCCTTAGAAATGACTACAAACTTTGTTTTATGATAGTTTGATACATAGCAGAGCAAACAAATCCATTTTTCTGTTTATACATTTAATCAAAATAGAACACATCAAACAGACTCTTGCAATTTCCAAGAATTACAGTTGGAGATTTTTCATGTCTACTTTTGCGAATAAATCAGATGAAATGCGGCTGCATACCTTTAGGAATTGACTTCAGGAATTGAACTCTCAGAAGTTATCTGTTGAACAAAAATACAATTACCCAATGCACTGACAATGAGCTTGCTTAGCATGTCTTCAAATCCAAATATAGTGGTTATCACAATATGAGAGAAAGTTTGTTACGGCCTTTTGGGTTGGCATATTTCGTGAGTTGAGTCGGAGTCTTAAAGGGATCAAATTGTCAAATCAGGTTTCGAAGACTCATTGAAGATTCAACATGAGCTCAAGATAACACTCAGGTATGGTTAATTAAATCATGGTGATTTAAGTTCATTTATAATCATTGGAATCTAGAAATGATTGAAACCCGGTTTAGACTTGGTTTTAGGAACTTGGTTTTAACTTACAACTTATTTTAAGTTTGGATTCCGGTACTAGGTCTGTTTTGGATAAAGCTTATCTTGGAAAAATCAGTTTTTACATTGAGTACCGGAACCACACTTTGAGTTCCTCAAACCCGACACAGAATTTTCTGTAATTTGCATTGCGTACCGGAACACAGACTTGCGTACCGGAACACAATAGAAAAATCTGTGTTTTGCACCATTGAGTACCGGAACACGTTTTGTTGGTACCGGTACACAATGCCTTCTCGGGATAAGATTTCTAAACCGACTTTTATCTTTTTCCAAAGGTTATAAATAGATACTTAGGGTTTCTCGATACTTACCGATCAATTAAGAAAACACTTGAGAGCAACCCTAGAGGCTAGGTTTTTTATCGTTCTTCTTTTAGCCTCTTTTAGGTCAATTCGACGGTTCTTCCAAGATCTATCTTTTGTCGAATTGATCTAGTCTTTGCTTAGAGATTCCTTCTATGGTTCTTCAATGATAATCTAAGCAAAGGATCACCATCGAAGCTTTTATCAAGTTTGCGTCGTGGATTCGACGTAGCATCGTGGATTCGATGTGTTGAAGGCGTTTCGTGAATTCGAAACGTGTGCTCATGGATTCGAGTGGCGTTCGTGGATTCGAACGTGTGCAGTGGACGTGCAATCGGTGGAGCGCAAGGTCCGAAGAAGTTGAAGGAGGGGTTGAGTCCGTGGAGTCGGTAATCACCTTGTTATTCTTCTATACTTAGTGGATTGTTATTGCGTGTTGGTCTCGTGGTTTTTCTCCTGGATTGGAGTTTCCACATATATCTCGGTGTGCTGTTTTTATTTCCGCATTGGTTTTTATTTTGCACTGAGATTTGTTTTTAAGTATTACACCTATTCACCCCCCCCTCTAGTTGTTTGATAGTACCTATTTAGATCCTTGTGGATCCTTAATATATAAAAACCAACAAGTGGTATCAGAGCGGGTTTTAGGTTTATCTATCATGTCGGGTGAAAGTGGTAATATTTTTAGACCTCCTCTTTTTGATGGGATTAATTATGCGTATTGGAAAGTGCGGATGAGAGCTTTTCTCATCTCAATTGATGAGCGCGTATGGCAAACCGTGGAATACGGTTGGGTGCATCCTGTTAAGGAAGTAGGAAATTCTACTACCCCAAAACCTCGCTCTAGATGGTCCAAAGAGGAAATCGAAAGATCTTCTTACAATGGGAAAGGTATGAACGCTTTATTTAATTCTCTTTCCTTGACTGAGTTCACACGAATTTCCGCGTGTGAAACCGCGAAGGAAATTTGGGATATTCTCAAAATTACACATGAGGGTACTAATCTTGTAAAAATTCAAAAGCTCCAGATGCTTACAAGTCAATTTGACTCTATTCATATGGAAGAGCATGAATTATTTACAGATTATTACACTAGACTTCAAGATGTAATCAATACTTGTGCTAATTTAGGAGAAAAGATCCTGGAGTTGAAAATTGTAAGAAAGATACTTTGGACTCTTCCGGAACAGTTTAGGGCAAAGGTTACCGCCATTGAAACCGTTAGTCATCCGGATGAGATGAGTGCAGAGGAATTAGTAGGTGCTTTGCAAACTTATGAAATGACTTTTCCTACTAATCAAGTTTCTTCCAAGTCTTTTTCTAAGCTTACAGGTATTGCATTCAAATCAACAAAGGAAGAAGATAGCGAATCAAGTTCCGACGATGAAATCTCTTTTGCCGACTTTGAAGAGAAATTGGCGCGGATCGTAAAGAAATTTCGTCGAAAGTTTTGGAAGAATCGAACCGATGGATCTACATCCACGAAACCATCTAAAGGATCATCGGGTTCTAAATCCTCTAAACTCAAAGGCGTTGCAAAACCTTCTAAAGAAAAAAAAAGAAGATGAATTCGAAGGGAAAATCCAATGTTATCGATGCAAAGGCTACGGCCATATTTTAACGGATTTTCCTTATCCGAAATCATATAAAAAGAAGGCTTTGCAAGCGAAAACTTGGGACGATTCTACTTCTAATGAATCGGCCTCAAGTAAAGAGGAAAAAGTCATTGCCTTTCATGCCTCTCAAATTCCTTCTTCTAATATTTGCTTATCATCCTTAATCACTGACTCTATTCCTTTGATTTTGCATGAAACATCAACATCCGGCGGAGAGTCATCAAGTGAGGGGGAGTCGGACGAAGAAGAACTCGTTGAGGCATATCAACAACTTCTTGCGGAATCTAAGAAGATGGCCAAGCATATCAAGAAGTTGAGGAAGCAACGACTTGAGATTCAAGACGAGAATCATGCTTTAAAGATCAAACTTAATGATCTCGAGGAGGAACGAGAACGTTTATTGGATAATACTAAAATCCTCCAAGAAAAGCTAAACCAATCGGAGACAAACGCTAAATCATATATGGACAAGATTGGTTTTCTAGAAAAACAGTTTGAGGAAATTCATATCACCAACCAAGCTTTGACCAAGCAAGTTCATCAACTCAAATCCGACATACAAAGGATTTCAACCAGTTCCAAAAAACTTGATTGTATGTTTGGATTAGGTCAAACAAGCAAGGTTGGTTTGGGATTTAAAAAGAACCAAACTGTGAAGGCTTCAAGTTCCACAACTAAATTGAAAAGAAGAACTTGTCACCAATGCGGACTTGAAGGACACTTGATGAAGTCGTGCTCGAAAAAGAGAAAGAGGAATTCTTCGGCAACTTCATCTACGGAGCGAACTCATCGGAATCAAAAGACTCATCAAGTCAAAGGAGTTCACTCAAACCACCAAAGGTCCGAGCCACAACATCAATCATACAAGTGGATCATTGCGAGGCAAAGACCTAAGGTGGATCAACAGTCAAAGCTATCATCTCCCAACCACAATGAATCAAGACAACCCAAAATCCGACGATTTTGGATTCGGAAAGGTGATATCTTTCATTGTCTTAAGTTCTAAATAGCTTATGACTGTATGTAATGCTTTGATTGTTTTTCCTTTCATATTTTTCTGAATCTCTGCATTACATGTTTTCAATGCTCTTCGTTTTTATGTTTTGTTTTTGAATAAAAGGGTTTTAACGAACAAGTGCATTGAATAAAAAGGGTTTCACTATCAATCACTCCAATTTAATTTTATATGAATTATCAACTTTACTCTATAATCATAATTCTTGAAGATACTCCATTATAAGAGTTTTTGATAATTATATTCATCAAATTTTAGTAATCATGTGTGATCTTTAGATGATTATTCTATCTCGGTTGTGTGAGTTCTTTGTGATAAACATGAGACAACCGATAGACTAAAATTTGGGATTTAATTCTTTCACATAAGAGATTGTATTTTCTTACAAGGGTAATGAAATGAATTGCAAAAGATGTGGAAAGAGTTACATCCGAAAGGAGTGTGAAAACTACCACCACATGTTGGAAAGAGCTGCCACCCCGGTCGTCCGGTCTGTGTGTGAAGTTACCACATGTTATGGATGCTTGAAAAATATTTATGAAATTTTGTTTAGTTGAAGCATTCGAAGATTTAAATTCAAAGTTCTTATTTTGAACAATCTCCTGGTTGGTATAAGGTGGGATAGTTAAAAGATGCTCAAAGAGCCACCCTTAGGTATTTTAATGCATATCTCAATCTAAAAGGGTAAAATTCAAAATTGATGTCATTTGGAAATCTCTGTAAGTCATCTTTGTAAATCCGTTACATCTTGATAGACTTTGGATCTCAAGATTATTTTTGATGACTTATGTTTGACGAATATAACATGAAAAACGGTTTATAATGTTTTATCTTTATTTTTCATGATTTAGGAGTAAATCTTTTTAATTTTTATAATTAATTGGATTGAATGACATCTATGTGAATTCATTGTTTTTCAAAGCACTTAAATGGATTTCTTGATGGTATACAAATCGTTATTTGAAAAGATTTCAAAATTTGGATTTGTTTCAAAAAATTTTTGCTTTTTGGCTCTGGTGTACCGGTACCTGCTTTTTAGTACCGGAACCAAGATTCCGGATCAGAAAACCCAATCCGGAACCCGAACGTGAAATTTTCTGGTTTTTCACTTGAGTACCGGTACTCCATATTTAGTACCGGAACTAAAATTGCGGATCCGGATCACCCATGTTTTCAATCCGGAACCCGAACGAAGGATTTTCAGGAATTGCACTGCGTACCGGTACGCGACTTATTAGTACCGGTACGCGATCTGGAATTCTTTATATTCCGAAACTCCTATGGTTTAATTCATCTCTCCCATTTCAAAACACTCCCTCTCTCTCTCTAAAACTTCTCTAAGGGGTTTTTCATCAAGTTCAAGAGATTTGTTGCTTTAATTTGTAAGTTTCTTCGTTAATCTTACTTTCTTTTGTTTCAAAACCCTAGTTTTAGGTTTTGATGTTTTATTTAGGGATTTTTGAGTTGATCCTTACTTCAAATGAAATCTCTTGTATAAATCACCCCTATTTCATGTTTAGAACATAAATGGTTGCTTTCTATGTAATTAGATTCATGTTTCCATGCTTATATGCTTGAATCTAACATTTTCATATGTTCTTGACATCAAAAATTAAAATTTAGGGCTTTCAATGTAAATGGATTTTAAATGATGAATCATCAATTGTGACATGTTTAGAATGTTTCTTAAACATGTTTAAGCCTTCCTATGAGATCAAATCATAGTGCATTGTGTTCTTTGTAGGAAATGTCATTTTCATGGCTACTTGCACTAGTGATTTTGATGGCCATTGGAAGTGGACGTGGTCGCGGTTCTGGAAATAAAAAGGCTACGAAACGATCACGCAATGAGGATTCAACTAGCTCAGAATCTGAACATTCCTCAGAATATGAAGAAGAAACTGTTCAAGGAAAGGGAAAAGCACCTATGGCTCCAAGGAAAAAGAAGGGTGTGGATTCTCCTCCGCGTAGAAGTACCGGTGGACCGGTAATACGCGAGCGCTCTCAACGGAGATCAAATGTTGATGAAAGTGAACCGCATGTGAGTGCAAAATGCCGTGCCAGATTTGCAAACCGCACATGCATTGGAGAGCGACACGTGAATTTTAACGAGCTATGTCGTGAGGTGCCAGACTTTGCAAGGCTTTTGGAACGAAGTCATATTCGGCCACTTGGCAGAGTTCAACCTAAGATGGGTTTTTGTGTGGAGATCATCAGGGAGTTCTACATGAGAGCTAACATACTTCAAAAGGACCATGACACAGGGGCCTTCATCATTGAAACAGCAGTTAAGGACATCAAGTTTGACATTACTCCAGTAGTAATTGGTGCAAATCTTGGATTAGCTGTTGACACTACTGGTCTTTATTACACTGATGGTGATTTCCAACATGACACCCATTGGGATATGGTTGTGGACTCTATTTGCAAGTCAGGGACGCACACGAACAGGTCATATGTTGAATCAAAGGACCTAAAACCAGAGTATCATATTTTGTCCTTAATTGTATGCTACAACCTATTGCACACACTGGGGACCAAAAGGATTCGATGGGATCGATTGCTACTTCTCTTTTTCCTTGGTCACCCGGAGAGTGCAAATGGAATTAACATTAACATTCCATTTCTTATTTGGCAGCAGATGGTACATGTCATTGAGGGATCAAGGCAACGTGACCTTCTACCGTATCCAATCTTGATTACTCGTATTCTGGAAGATCACGGAGTGGACATTTCCTGTGCCAAATATGATTATGGCTTGGGGGCAATTGATGGAATCACTTTAGCCAAGTCAATTAGCACTTTGAAGACATTTGGGCATACAAAAGGCTATGCAAGTGAAGCGACAGTGAATGCACCACCTCGTCAAGAATCTCCTGAATCAGATGAGGTCGTAACTCTTCAAACCTTGCATCGGGATGTTCGCTCCTTAAAGCAAAGGATGGAGCAAGGCTTCAAGAAACTTGAGGATGGTTTAAAGAAAATCTTCGATATCCTTGGGTGCAAACATGATGATGTGGTCACTGGAGCAACTGCACCGAGTACATCGCATGGACCAACATCACATGATGATGATGATGATTCAAATGAGGATGAGTGATTTCTTTTCCTTCTTGTTTTTGGTTTTCAGTTTCTTTTCACTTTGTGATGAACAAGAACTCTAATGGGCATGTAACTAAGAACTTATCCTTCTAGTATGTTTCTTTTTGTCTATATTAACTGTTTGACAATTTGTGACAAAAAGGGGGAGAACAGAAGATGATGGGCGTATCATAAAGGGGGAGAACAGAGATGCTCAAGATAGGAGGAGATAAAGAAAAGATTGAGAACAAGAGCTACAAAACAAAAGAGCCGGAAAAACAAAAGAACCAAAAGGAAGACGAATCAAATGTAGGATTTTAATTTCTAACGACTAACGTTTGATTTTGTTTTGGAGTTTTGTTTTGCAGGAATGACACACTTTAAGACTCCAAGTCCTAAGTCATAGAGTATGTTCTAGGACTATTTGGTTCAAATGTAATTTGTATTTATTGGATCTTTCACGCAAAGAAAATCAATGTTTTGGTGATAACATTGAGTTTTGATTTTTTGGTTTAAGATGAGTGACTTGAGCGGTTTTATGTATTTTTGGGTTTTGTCACGAAATTGCCAAAGGGGGAGATTGTTACGGCTTTTTGTGTTGGCATATTTCGTGAGTTGAGTCGGAGTCTTAAAGGGATCAAATTGTCAAATCAAGTTTCGAAGACTCATTGAAGATTCAACATGAGCTCAAGATAACACTCAGGTATGGTTAATTAAATCATGGTGATTTAAGTTCATTTATAATCATTGGAATCTAGAAATGATTGAAACCCGGTTTAGACTTGGTTTTAGGAACTTGGTTTTAACTTACAACTTATTTTAAGTTTGGATTCCGGTACTAGGTCTGTTTTGGATAAATCAGTTTTTACATTGAGTACCGGAACCACACTTTGAGTTCCTCAAACTCGACACAGAATTTTTTATAATTTGCATTGCATACCGGAACACAGACTTGCGTACCGGAACACAATAGAAAAATCTGTGTTTTGCACCATTGAGTACCGAAACACGTTTTGTTGGTACCGGTACACAATGCCTTCTCGGGATAAGATTTCTAAACTGACTTTTATCTTTTTCCAAAGGTTATAAATAGATACTTAGGGTTTCTCGATACTTACCGATCAATTAAGAAAACACTTGAGAGCAACCCTAGAGGCTAGGTTTTTTATCGTTCTTCTTTTAGCCTCTTTTAGGTCAATTCGATGGTTCTTCCAAGATCTATCTTTTGTCGAATTGATCTAGTCTTTGCTTAGAGATTCCTTCTACGGTTCTTCAATGATAATCTAAGCAAAGGATCACCATCGAAGCTTTTATCAAGTTTGCGTCGTGGATTCGACGTAGCATCGTGGATTCAATGTGTTGAAGGCGTTTCGTGGATTCGAAACGTGTGCTCGTGGATTCGAGTGGCGTTCGTGGATTCGAATGTGTGCAGTGGACGTGCAATCGGTGGAGCGCAAGGTCCGAAGAAGTTGAAGGAGGGGTTGAGTCCGTGGAGTCGGTAATCACCTTGTTATTCTTCTATTCTTAGTGGATTGTTATTGTGTGTTGGTCCCGTGGTTTTTCTCCTGGATTGGAATTTCCACGTATATCTCGGTGTGTTGTTTTTATTTCCGCATTGGTTTTTATTTTGCACTGAGGTTTGTTTTTAAGTATTACACCTATTCACCCCCCCCCTCTAGTTGTTTGATAGTACCTATTTAGATCCTTGTGGATCCTTAATATATAAAAACCAACAAAGTTCATTGCATTCAATAAATTACTGCACTTTAAAGCTTAAATCCTATTTAAGATACCATATTTCCATCTTTGTTTGTATGGAGGCAATCAATTGCCACAACATTTGGGCTTGGTGATTTAGGAGACTGCAAAGGAGAGAGCTGCACACAGGTATTGACCTTAGCTATATTAGAATAAAGTTAGCATATTACTAAAATTTATTAGAAAAGGGATGCATGAATTTTCCTTTGGTAAGGTGGTTTGGTCAAGCTCATCTTTCCCAGGGGAGTCATCTCCTGATTGGCATTCACCATGTTGACATGTGGCTGCAGAGGGGACGATTTTCTGTCATTTCTCTTCTGAAAGAAAGCACAAACTGCTCAAGCAGGTGAACTTACATTCTCAAAAAGGCACCCTCCGGAAGTGCTGGTGTTCCGGTCGATACAAGGTATTCAACGCCAATTGGAGCTTGAGATGTTCAGGGTCCGCAAGCTATGACTGAGGGACTTGCCATGATAGTGATACAAAGTTGGTTGATGGATAGACTAATCAACCCTTTTTACAATAGTTTAGGGATTTGTAGATCAGGAGCAATCCTTATTTAAAGCCCTCTAGACATGGGAATTGTCTCGAAAAGAGATAAGAGAAAAACTAATTGAAGAACAATTTAATCCACTGTCGTCGCCAATTTGCTTACTAAGATATGAAGAGAAGTAGAAATCAAGTATATAGGAATAAGCCAGCTACCATTTTTAAATGCAAATGACTGCCTAGGTTCTAAAGAGAGAGTTTGTGACAACACTAAATCAGCCCGAAATAAAAGTTCAGTAGCAGATGCAACACAGTTTTATGATAATATAATTAGTAACAATAATAACATAATAATGAAAATAAATGTTTCATATCAGTTAGTCTTCAACATAAACATATCTACAATTCCTTTTGCCACACGTCAATAACCAAGTTCTTACATAAAAATCCAATTTACCCTACCCAAACATACCTTTACAGAGAAGTAAGCCCATACATTCGGCTTGCTTTTAAAACTTAGCTTGTCACGCCCCAGCGTCGAAACTGTGACCCGGGCTCGCCAACAGATCCGCCACCTATACAGGAAACCCCGCATAGGCGAAGCGTCCATCCTGAAAAAGATAACAACTATCAACTATACAGATATCAGAGTTGAAAATAATTGCTGTAATAAAAATCTGAACCCGCTACAACTAAAATAAAGGTACAATATCCATCTCCCAAAATAAAATACAATAATCTGATCCACCGAAACTGAATACAAGTAAAATACACCTATACATCATCTATGAATCCAAAAGGGAGATAAAATAAAATCATAAAATACAACAGTGTACAGTAAAACCCACAATCCGGGTTGGTACATCTATCTCACCAAAAGACAACATGGTAGGGATCTATCACGCGACTCCCTCACCACGGTCCATCGAGCCAACTGAAGTTGGGACAGAAAGGAAAGCCTCTGCAAAACAAAGGGAGGAAAGAAAAAAGGGGGGGAGAACCCCCAACGGGTGTGAGAACACGCATCGTTCCGATACCCGTAGGCGAAGATAACCCAGAAACACTCCACCGCTGTCCGAAAATCCGCCGCAGAAAATGGGGTCAAAAGAAGCCTCGGTACCCTGCCAAAAACCCAAAATGAAGCGAAGTGGTAAACACAGAAAACGTAGGCCTACCAGTCGTGGAAACGGTGCCCCAAGAATCGTCTAAAAACACCTTCGGGGTTGCTGTAGAATACCGGGATTTCGGATAGCGCACCGACCTCGCAGGATGGCGTGACGTGGAGAAACGTCTCGAGCATGTCCCATATGTGACTTCAGATGAGTTCGAGTTGATTCGGATCAACGCGGAAGCCCCAGCTTGATTCAGAGTTTTCCTGGCTTTGTGCGCCGATAGAGGACTGGTTTCGGGGGGAAGCATCGACCCCACAGTGGAGTGCAAAAAATTTGGAAATACTTGGAACAGGTATACTTTGAGTTTACAGCAGAGTTCGGGAGGTTCCGGACTGACGCGGAAGACTCGAGGGCAAAAAGTGAGTTGGAGTTGGCAGTTTTGGAGCCGGTTTTTGGTTTGAGCACACCGACTCCACGGTTGAGCTTTTTGAGGAGAAAAAGCTTTGAGCATGTGTATTTTCAGATTACAGCGGAATTTGGGAGGTTCCGGACTGGTGCAGAGGCCCCGAGGGCAAAAAGTGAGTTGATCGGGGCATTTAATGGATTAAGTAATTAATTTATTTAATTAGTGGCATTTGACCTTGGTCTGGGATGAAATGCAAGAAAGAGAAGAGTGGTTGGAGGGTGGATTTTTAGTAAGGAGGGGTTTAGATATTTGATAGGGGTATTATGGTCTTTTTATTTCCCTATTAATGGCTGCCAACCACCGCCTTAATTAGCCGCCTCTAATTAATTCGGGCCACCTCATCACCACCTTCATAAGGTGAAACAGAGGAAAACAGTTAGAACAGAGGAAAGAAAGAAGGTGGAAGAAGGAGATGAAGTAGTTGAAGGAGTGGAGGAAAAAAACATGGAAATGAAGGGAGTGTGGTGAGGACTTGCTGCTAGAAGCCTTGTGGAGCCGAGCGGAGCGCCGTCGAGCCTTGATCGAGGTATGTGGATTTTGCAGTTTTTTTTTTGAAGAGGCTTTGTATATGGGTTTTGGGTTGGTTGGAATGGGAACCTGAGGGAGTTTTGGTGTGGTTTGGGGTGTGATCCTTTTGGAGGGCCGCAGCTGCTGGGAGCCGCGCGGGTGTAAATGGGCGCCGCGCGCGGCTGTCACTGCGCTGGCTGCGCAGGCGCGCTTGGGCGACGCGCGCTTCAACCGCAGGGCAGCTGTGCGGGCTCGCAAGCGGGCGCCGCGCAGCGTGTGGACGCCACGCTGGTAGCGGGTGCAGCGCGGCAGGTGCGCCCCTGGGCGCTGCGCAGCGCGCCTGGGGGCCGCGCCCTGCGCACCTGGGCGCCGCGCGCGTGCGGTCAAGCACACCGCGCGGTTGGCGGCAGCGGCGCAGAGCGTTGTTGGCGCGGCTGCTGCGTGCTGTGGGCGTGTGAGCGGGGGGCCGTGCCGGTGGGTTGTGAGCGCACGCGAGGCTTGTCGTTGCCGGGTGTCGCCCGTGTTTGGTGGGCTGTGTTTAATTCTTGGTTTCCCCTCTTCTCTCTCGCAGGTGGCGTTTTCGGCGGCAGAATTCTGCCAGCTTACAACGCGGCTTTCAGCGTGATGCCGTGCGGAGCCTAGATCAAGTGAGCGGCGCGATTTTCTTCCATCTGAGAATTTTGGGCTGAGTTTGGGTTTGTGTGAGCATATACTTTAGTGTGCAGATTTTGGTGGACTTGTGAGTTTTTGTGTATGTGTAAATGTGTGCTGAGTGTGTGGGTGAGTGCATTTGGAGCTTGGGCAGAATGTAGTTGTGCTGTGGGTGTGTGTGGGTGAGCATTTGGAGCTGTTGTGTGTTGTGAGAGCTGGTAGGATGTAGGTGGATTGTGTAATTTGTTAAGAGAGCACCTATTTATTAGTGTGCAGTTATTAATTGGAGGGCTTTGAGAGTGTGATGTGGATTTATGTAAATTGGATATAAGTGAACTTGTATTTTTGTTGGCTGAGGAGCGCGCCGGTTGCGCGCCGGAGTTTTTGTATGGACTCAAGGATTTTTTTTTTCTTCGAACTTTCGAAGATTTTTCCGAGTTCGCGGCAATCTTCGAGGTTTCTTCAGTTTGAGAGTTCGGCGCTTCACCGACTTCAGCGGTTGCCTGCGGAAAGCGTTCCAGGTGGGTTGGAATTTCTCCAAAATTTATGGAATGCCCCTTAAAGCTATTGAATGCAAGTTGAGCATGTTTATTATATTATTTTCTCTGTATTTAAATCTGATAGTTGCCTGAAAATTTTTAAAAAATTGTTTAGAACCCCAGATTATTTTTAGTAGATACCTAACATCATATGACACTAGACTTCATGTTCTTTTGGCTTTTATTTTGCACCCTGATCATTTTAAAAATCGAGAAAATCCGTTTTAATGAAAATCAGCCTTTTTAAAAGTGGTTTTTAAATCTAGATTTCGCCAGAGGTATGGCTTAGGTTCAGGGTGCTTTTGACCTCGTGCCTGGGGGCAGAGGGGTCTCCTTTTGAGTTTTCGTGATGAGTTATGGTGTCATGTGGGTTTTGTGCTTCTGATGTGAGTTTCGGGTTCTGGCAGATCGAGTCGTGGAGGTTTCCCGACTTAGCCATGGGTTGTGCATTATCAGATTGAGTCGTACAGGGTTCTCCGACAGATTATGTGAGGTTTTGGGCATTTCCAGATCGAGTCGTGGAGTCTTTCTCCGACTGAGTTATGCTAGTTGAGCTTTGAGTTCCGATCTGTTTGATCGTGGATTATAGCCTGCTGAGACTGAGGTTTTATGCCAGTTGTGAGATCTTGAGTTCATGGGGTCGCTCCCCGCGAGCTACGCTCCGGATGCGATGATGATACCGAGCCTGACAAGGCTGCGATGTGGTTACTGAGATAGTCCTTGAGGGACACCCTACGTAAGAGCAAGCCCTGTTTGGGCATGAGTGGCAGTAGATGAGCGTAGGCTTGACTGGTCCAAAGAGGTACAGTCATTGAGATTGGGTGATATGTGTGAGTGAGTTTCATAGCATGTTCTTTGTTCAGTTTTCCTTTGAGCATGATACTTGAGGCATATTAGCAGTAGCGAGTGTATGCATATTTATAGTAGAGTTTACTTGAACATGTTGATTGAGACATTTTAGCTGTAGTTTCTTTCAGCTTACCCTTTATCTATCTATCTATCTGCATACCTATCTGTTTTGCCTCCAGTAGACTTAGTGGGCATACCGTGAATATTGGGACGGTACCCACTGAGATCTGCCTTCTGCAGTAGATCTCACACCCGCTGCGGTGACAGGTTACTGAGGTTGCTGTTCCGGCTTAGCTCGCGTGGAGACAGCCGTTCGAGGTGAGGACGTGGCCGAGTAGTTCCTTACCAGCATCGAGAGTCAAAGGTAGATGTACCCGGTTTTATTTTTATGATTCCACTTTTGTACTGGACTTTCTGAGAGACTTGTGAGGATTGTTTTTTATTATTCATAGCTAGACAGACTATGTATTTGAGGATTTTGTTTTATTTATCCAGATGTTCAGTAGATTTCAGTAGTTATTTAGTTCTTTTCAGCTCTGATACATGTTTAGCTATAGATCTCTTGCAGGGTAGATGCTTCGTCTGTGCGGCAGTTTCCGCACAGACGGCGGATCTGTTGGCGAGCCCGGGTCGCAGTTCGACCCCGGGGCGTGATAGATTTAGGTAGTATCAGAGCCTAGGTTATAGGTCGTTGAGGACTTAGAGACCCTAGGCTATTGGTTGGACAGTAGGATGACTGTCGTGAGAGACGTGACTTTAGCGAGAGTCCTGATTGAGTTTGTACCTCCCCCAGAGGATTGGGGCGAGTGATCTTACATGTTATTTCTCTAAAGATGATTATGTTGGCTGCAGACAACATAATGCTTTAGAATGGTTAACATGTTATAGACTTTCGCTGGATTGGGTCGAGAGAGTTTTGGTCCTAATGTTTGTTCTGTTGCAGTGGTTTTCGATGCTTCCGAGACGCCGTGCGGCGGCGAGGGCGTGTTGACCTTGGATGAGGAGTCGAACAGCGGGAAGCTAAATGATATAGCAGAGTGAGGTCTGAGAGTTACAGGCCCAAGTAGCCCAGACGTTTGAGGCGATGCGGCGCCAGGAAGAGAACATGGAGCGCGTGATGCGCATGCTTGAGTTGAGAGCATCTCCCGGGGTATCGCCAGTAGTACTTCCGGCCGCGACATCGCCGATTTCGACCCTGATCGCACCACTGATGGTGCAGAAGCAGCGAGGGGTTGCTGACCGCTTGTTTTACTTCATCCAGTTCCATCCCCTGTAGATTACGGATAGAGTTTGGAGCATTGGGAGGCCGAGAACTGGATCGCTGCTATGAAAGAGCTGTTCGAGGATTTGTTCATCCAGGAGAAGCATCAGAGCGCTTGGTCATGCACCTTTGGATAAGGACGCCGAGAGTTGGAGGCGTTGAGTTCGTCCTGATGGACCACCGGGAGCGCAGTCGATGACCTGGATCGAGTTTCTACGATTGATGAGCAGAGTAATCCATGTCGCCCAGGACGAGGCTCGGAAAGTTGATTATTTTTGAGAGGAGTGAATCGAGACATCTATGATTTGGGGCATACTCGGCGGGCGCCGACCTTAGATGCAGCGATGGTGCATGCTCGATGGATTGACCGAGGATCACTGATCACATCCAAGAGGGATGAAGAGCGAGGGACCAGCTCCAGTGGGAGAAGTCCAGCATCGTCGGATTTTGGGATAGTTGAGTGGATCGAGGTTGCCATGATTCTAGTCTCAGGGTCATGGGTCTCAGAGGAGACAGAGACCAGGAGGTACTCGACAGTCGAGGCACCAACAGTAGTGACAGGATATTTTCAGGCAGAATGTCCCAGAATAGTACTCATGGTTTTGCCGCTTGCGACGGTATCCCCACTACCCCTTCAGGACGAAGAGGTTCATCCGATGTACCGATAGGCTGATGGAGCCATGATGCCGAGGCAGTTAGAGCGATGGCCACCAGCATCTATTTGTTGAGTTTGTGCAGCCGGCTGGAGAACACCAGGTTAGTGGATCGCATTTTACCAGGTGTGGATTCCTTTGGTCATCGTAGTTGGAGCATGTTTTTGCCGACACCGCTTGTACATGTTCCAGTGGAGCAGGGGTAGCTTCGCGTGGGCAAGAGAGGGGACTATTGGCTTGTGCACGTGAGAATCAGGTTCCAGTTCACGTTTAGCACATAGATGAGTGTGGCCAGTCCTGCCCAGTGCGGTTAGGACCTTGGATTTGATCCATGGAGTTGTTGGTCCTACATTAGTTTCGAGTTGTTGATTCAAGGTTGGAGGGGGATGGTTTACCCCAAGGTTTTGCTATCTTGGATTGTCGAGAGAGGACAATGAACCTCCGTGAACCTGGTCCGGAGGAGTGTGTTTATAGATGGAGCTAGACCACGGCAGAGTTGAGTCGTGGTCGTATCGCGTTGCTAGCGACTATAGAGGAGGTACCTACGGCGGCGCCGGGACTAAGGAATATCCGTATCGCCGTGTGATCCCGGGAGAGAGTCTACCTGAGCTGTTACTAAAGCCGCCGTTTAGTGAGATCGAGATCGAGATAGTGGTCGAGATAGTTTTGGAAACTGCGCCAACTTCTATAGCACTGCTTGGAGTATCACTTGAGTTAGAGAGTGAAAGCTGATAGCGCAGTTGCGGGATTTGATGGATCGAACGGGTCTGAATGACCCAGAGCCACGTCGTGGGTATATGACTGTGAGGATCCTAGAGATTGATACTTGAGTAGGATGCCACGTCGTTAATTCACGGTGTTGATGCCATGCCGTTGGTACGCGGTAGTGTTACCACGTTGTGAGTACACAACGGTGATGGTTCTATGATGATTTGAGCACAGACAGGTTGGGATTGTTTTTCGGCAGATGCCTTTGTGAGAGTGGTAGCTTTATGGAACCATACAGCCGAGGGTTGTACCCAGATGGTGTTCAGGACCCGGTAGGTGCATTATGAGTTTACAGTGTGGGTAAATGGACTGACTAATGCCCTGCCGCCTTTATGACTTGAGGATTAGGTTTATTCCAGCTGTGTTTGGACGGGTTCGTAGTAGTACCCGTCGTGGATATTGGATTTATATTTCCGAGGTGGCATAGAGCTGAGGAACACTTGAGGATAGTGCTACAACTTCTAAGAGGGAAGAAGTTGTTTGCCAAGTTGATAAGGTATGCATTTTGACTTCGGGAGGTTGTGTTGTTAGACCCAGTGATTTCAGCTACAAGAGTGACAGTGGACCCAACGAAGAGTGACGCCGTTTGGGTTGGGCCTAAACCTATGATAGTGACTGAGGCCAGAAGTTTCTGGACTAAGCAGGGCCTGTATGGCTTCGAGGAGTTAAAGTTGAGTATGATACCAGCATCGATATGGACGATTGCCAGTGATAGAGAGAACATGGAGTTATCCCTAGTCCCTCGAACCTGAAGTACTTGGTTACTTAGGAGGCTTTTGGTGGAGGCAACGCCGGTGGACAGAGTTATTGGGATTGTAAGGTTGATCGTATACTATTATCACGGCAAGAACCTTATGGTCAGTTACGCCTTGTCTAGGCGAGCAGGGCAACCTTGGAAATGAGATGGTCGATCTGTGAGTGCCACTTTGAAAACTCGGAATTGAGAGTTGGAAATTTGGGGTATGTCCCCGATGTTGAATTTCTTTTCCTGTAAAGGGAGGTAAGAGTGCATTGTGGAGTTTTGAGCATTTTAGTTGCTAAGGAGCAACGGAGAGGTTATGCCAATTGGAGGCTTAGAGTTTGGATTTGGAGATCTTGATTTTTGGAAGCCTCTATCCGCGGGGATTTGTAGATTTAAGTTTATGCGGGAGTTTGGTCCGCGAGAATTTATCTGGCTGAAAGAAGTATATTTGATCCCTGACATGTTTTGGATTTCACTTCTTTGGAATTGGACGAGGAATTGAGCTATTTGGAGCGACCGATGCAAATCTGGCTTGTGAGACAAAGGAATTTTGCAGTCGAGTTATACCTTTGGTGAAAGTTCAGTGGAGCCATCGTGATGAGTGAGAACGTCCACCTGAGAGCCTGAGGATGAGTTGAGTGTTCCTATCCCCATTTGATTGAGACACCCTCCTAAGTTATGGATTTATTCTGGTTTCGAGGACGAAACCCTTTTAAGGAGGGGAGAGTGTAGAATACCGGAATTTCGGATAGCGCACCGACCTTGCAGGATGGCGTGACGCGGAGAAAAGTATCGAGCATGTCCCATATGTGACTTCAGATGAGTTCGAGTTGATTTGGATCAACGCGGAAGCCCCAGCTTGATTCGGAGTATTCCGGGCTTTGTGCGCCGATAGAGGACTGGTTTCGGGGGGAAGCATCGACCCCACAGTGGAGTGCAGAAAATTTGGAAATACTTGGAACAGGTATACTTTGAGTTTACAGCGGAGTTCGGGAGGTTCCGGACTGACGCGGAAGACCCAAGGGCAAAAAGTGAGTTGGAGTTGGCAGTTTTGGAGCCGGTTTTTGGTTTGAGCACACCGACTCCACGGTTGAGTTTTTTGAGGAGAAAAAGCTTTGAGCATGTGTATTTTCAGATTACAACGGAGTTCGGGAGGTTCCGGACTGGTGCGGAGGCCCCGAGGGCAAAAAGTGAGTTGATGGGGGCATTTAATGGATTAATTAATTTATTTATTTAATTAGTGGCATTTGACCTTGGTCTGGGATGAAATGCAAGAAAGAGAAGAGTGGTTGGAGGGTGGATTTTTAGTAAGGGGGGGTTAGATATTTGATAGGGGTATTATGGTCTTTTTATTTCCCTATTAATGGCTGCCAACCACCGCCTTAATTAGCCGCCACTAATTAATTCGGGCCACCTCATCACCACCTTCATAAGGTGAAACAGGAAAAAAGTTAGAACAGAGGAAAGAAAGAAGGTGGAAGAAGGAGATGAAGTAGTTGAAGGAGTGGAGGAAAAAAACATGGAAATGAAGGGAGTGTGGTGAGGACTTGCTGCTAGAAGCCTTGTGGAGCCGAGCGGAGCGCCGTCGAGCCTTGATCGAGGTATGTGGATTTTGCAGTTTTTTTTTTTTGAAGAGGCTTTGTTTATGGGTTTTGGGTTGGTTGGAATGGGAACCTGAGGGAGTTTTGGTGTGGTTTGGGGTGTGATCCTTTTGGAGGGCCGCAGCTGCTGGGAGCCGCGCGGGTGCAAGTGGGCGCCGCGCGCGGCTGTCACTGCGCTGGCTGCGCAGGCGCGCTTGGGCGATGCGCGCTTCAACCGCAGGGCAGCTGCGCGGGCTCGCAAGCGGGCGCCGCACAGCGTGTGGACGCCGCGCTGGTAGCGTGTGTAGTGCAGCAGGTGCGCCCCTGGGCGCTGCGCTGCGCAGCGGGCGCCAGGGCGCCGCGCAGTGCGCCCCTGGGCGCTGCGCAGCGCGCCTGGGCGTCGCGCCCTGCGCACCTGGGCGCCGCGCGCGTGCGGTCAAGCACAGCGCGCGGTTGGCGGCAGCGGCGCAGAGCGTTGTTGGCGCGGCTGCTGCGTGCTGTGGGTGTCACGCCCCGAGTCCGCCAATTTGTACGGTTCGGGTACGCCAACAGACCCGCCAATCGGGTAAGACCTTTTCCTACCCGAAAGGAACGGTAACATCCATAATAACACAACAAGTGTATGCGGAAGCTCAATATCAGAGTACTAAAAATCACTACAAATTAAAACTTTCATTCAATAACAACAGTTAATGCGGAAATGAAAGCATAAAAGAGTGAACCATGCCTTACTTTATTGCACTTTACATTTCTGAACTTGCAATATAAATTATTACAATTCTTTTACATAAATTCCTCACCATACAAGGTTCACTCAAGAAATATATAAATGGGATACCTCTGCTAGACCCTCTAGGTCTCTATGCTGCTGGGCCCTTGCCCCTGTCGTATACCTCGCCGTCTGCCTCTGAACCGTCACGATCGCTGCATCCATACCTGAACCTGTGGGGGGAGTCACCCAAGGGGTGTGAGAACTACGACATAGTTCCCAGTGGGTTCAACCACCGAGATAAAGTGTCCTACACCACTTGGTCCAATGGAAGCAATAATAATAGTGCTAGGAAACTAAAATCCTCCATATCATAATGCTACTATGCATATACTGGCCACTACACTATCTGTGTATACTCACCAATCCATCACTACTCTGTCGAGCCACACTAGGCAACTAACCACCAACTCGGCCACTAAGCCGCTGTATACTGGGTTACACTAACCCGGCCACCTTGGCCACTCTCTGTTCTTTTTATTCTTTACCTTATGGTGGTTTAATTTAAGTTAACCCTCAGAAATTCTTATCCAACGGGCCGCAGCCCGGTAGTCCTGCTACCATCAGATAAGATTTCTAAGGTTGCCGATAACACTCGCAAGTGTTACCCCGTCCTGCCGGGGGGACTTGTCATACGGGACACTGCCCGATAGGGTCACTGCCCAACTCTGACAAGAGTACTCTAGAACCTGTCATACGGGTCGCTGCCCGGGAGAGGGACCCTGTCCAACTCCGGCAGTTGTACGTTCGCCCTCGGAGGTACGCCCGTTTTATCTTTTTCTTTTCTTTTCTTTCTCTTTTATTTTCTTTCTCTTTTCTTTTTCTTTCTCTTTTCTTTTTCTTTTACTTTAGCACTTGGCCTTTTTGCTCTTAACACTTGCTTTTCTGTCTTATACGAGCTTGTAGCTCCCTTTTTGCCACTGGCAATCTCTTTCTCTTTTCTTTAAGCATTTAGCTCTTTACTTTCACTTTTAGCCTTTCGAAAGTACCTCGTCTGACGGGTCACTACCCAGGGAGTCCTGCTCCACAATGACGAGTCTCAAATTCGAAGGCGCCATTTACATTCTCGATATGCTCTTTTAGCCGCTTTTAGCTTGCTATTAAACTTTACCTTTTGCATTTATTAACTCTTATCCTAGGTCTTGCCATAAGGATAATTAGAGAGTCTCCTGGACTCTTAAACATTTCACCTTCATTTATTTAACTCAAATTGAAGTTAAAGTTATTATCCATTTGCCCAGACACCCTATGACTTTCTAGGGTTATATTTGTTCAACTCTTTAACCTTGGGATCTTATCCTACTTTACTGATTCTTCACTGAATCCCAGAGTTAACTTAACTCTATCTCTTTTTTTCTGTTCCACTTTTATCTTAGAGTTACACTGACTCTAATTTCCTGTCTGTGAGTTTAAACTCCTCTGGATCACCTTAGGTTCCCTTTACCTAAGTTCCATATCATACTCATTCTAGAGTTCCTTGACTCTATGTTGATCACTAGTCCACCTTAGGTTCCCTTTACCTAAGTTCCACGTCATACTCATCCTAGAGTTCCTTGACTCTATGTTGATCACTAGTCCACCTTAGGTTCCCTTTACCTAAGTTCCACGTCATACTCATCCTAGAGTTCCTTGACTCTATGTTGATCACTAGTCCACCTTAGGTTCCCTTTACCTAAGTTCCATGTCATACTCATCCTAGAGTTTTCTGACTCTATGTTGATCACTCTATCCAGTGTCCTTAGGTTATCACCTAAGACCATGCCACTCGTCCTATCCTAGGATAACTCCTAAGTTGATGTCACTCGTCAAACCCCTATACTAGGTTTTCTTCTAGTCTTACTACCAACAACTGTTGTTCCCTTATGTCACGTGATTCCTAGGGTTATACCCTAACATGCTCACAATCATGAATAGCTAATCTTTTTCATGCATACAATTATTTTCATCTCATTCATAAAATAATAATTATCTCTACGCATGTATACTCATCATATATCTTTGGCAACCAACAGTTGCACTTTTCCTCTGTGTTCATTTACACATGCACATCTATTCCTCTAACTCTGGCAACCAACAGTTGCACTTTTCCATCTGAATTCATCTACACAGGCAATCATAATCATAATTACCTAACGCCTCTAACAGGCTACTATCATGCTTCGAATCGAAAAGCAAAGGAGCAAGGGGAGAGGTCACCCAATTTCGGCAGAATTCCCCACCTTGTGGTGTCCCCAATTGCTTGTAGACACTTGCAATTGGTCTCTGCGCGATTCCATTTGTTTTCTCGAGCTTGCACGCAAAACGGTGCACATCTTTCGAGTCCGCACGCAAAACGGTGAACGTCCACCAAACCTGCACGTAAAACGGTGCACGTCATTAAAGCCGGCATGCAAAATGGTGCGCATTAATTCAACCTGCACGCAAAACGGTGCACGTACCTCGGGTTTGCACGCAAAACGAAGCATGCTTCTCTTAAGGTTGCACCCAAAACGGTGCGCGTTCTTCTTGCCCTGCACGCAAAAAGGTGCATAACATTAGAGCCGCCACGCAAAACGGTGCGCGACAACACAATCCGCTTGTGAAACGGTGCACGTACCTCAAATCTGCACGCAAAACGGTGCACGCTTGATTATAGGGTTGCATGCAAAACGGTGCACATCTGACTGTAGGGTTGCACGCAAAACGGTGCATATTTTTCTAGCCCTACACGAAAAACGATGCAAAATATTAGAATCTGCACGTAAAACGGTACGCATTGGTCCAACCTGCACGCAAAACGGAGCACATACCTCATATTGGCACGCAAAACGGTGCACATTCTATTATAGGGTTGCACGCAAAACGGTGCACATTTTTCTCGTCCTGCACGCAAAACAATGCAAACATCATAGTCTGCACTTAAAACGGTGCCCGTTAGTCCAACCTGCACGCAAAACGGAGCACGTACCTCATATTAGCACGCAAAACGGTGCACGATTTACTATATGGTTGCACGCAAAACGATGCACACATTTTTAATCCTGCACGTAAAACGATGCAAAATATTAGAGTTTGCACGTAAAACGGTGCACAACAACGCAACCTGCACGCAAGACGGAGCACGTACCTCGGGTTGGCACGCAAAACGGTGCACGTTCTTTTTTCAACGTTGCACGCAAAACGGTGCACGTTTTCCGAGTTTGCGCCCAAAACTGCGCATATTCTCCGAATCCGCACGCAAAACGGTCCATTTCTTCTATAAGCTTGCACGCAAATCGAGGCGCGCCAAAATGCCCCTGACAGTCCGCGCAGCAAAACGGCACAGTATACACGGTCCCTAACACGCATAAGGGCACATGGTTAAATCCAAAATCCAAAAGGACACCTCAAAACTGTGCCAAAAATACCACAAAAATAACACGCGGGACTTACCTCGACAGCGCCGCGCCGCCCATCCGGCTTTTTGAAACACCTTGCGCGTTCCACGGGATCAACGCCGCGCCGCAGCACCCCAAAAAACCTCCTGCCTCTCTCTCTCTCTCTCTCTCTCTCTCTCTCTCTCTCTCTCTCTCTCTCTCTCTCTCTCTACTGCTCGGGTGGAGAAGAAGAGGAAGAGAAGGTCGAGGGGAGAAGGAAAAATAAAGAGAAGAGAAGAAGAAGGGGTTCTGTGGACCCGGTCCACGGAGCCCCCCCCCCCCAATAGGGAACCGCCACGTGGCGGAAAATTCGAATTTGAAATTCGAATTTTCCCGAGCCGCGCCTCCTGCGCCACGCGGGCGCGACACCCGCGCGCCACATGGGCGCGCGCCCCCACGCGGGCCTGCTGCGACCCGCAGCAGCCAGTGGGGCGCTGCCACGTGGCGCCCCACCTGCGCGTGTTTTATCTGTTTTCGCTCTGTTTTCTGTCCGTTTCTCGCCCGTTTCCGTCCAAATTTGACAGGCAGGCTCCTCTCAGCTTAATTTATCACAGAAAATTTTAAATTTTCAATTTGGGCTATTTCTGGGTCACCAAAAGTCTCGCTGTATCCAGAATCGTTGGCGGACCCCGTTCTCACAATCCGGGAATCCGATCAACACGAAACTTTTACTGTGGCCTTAGAACATATTTACGGAGCTCCCAGAATTTTCTCAGAATTTTCTGACACTGTTGGCGGAGCCCGTTCTCATTATCCGGGCATCCGATCAACGCGAAACTTTTACTGTGGCCTTAAAACATATTTACGGAGCTCCCGTAATTTTCTCAGAATTTTCTGACACTGTGAATTTTCAACTAAAAATCTGGACCCCATTTCTCAAATAAAATTTTAGATCTCACATTTTTATCCCGATTTGGGCCCAATTCGCTTCCAAACCATTCTTTACTTCCCTAACTTTCATAAAAGTAGTATTTCATACTATTTTTATTTAGATTTATTTATATACCAGAATCCGGTACATTACAATGGGCGTGTGAGCGGGGGGCCGTGCCGGTGGGCTGTGAGCGCACGCCGAGGCTTGTCGCTGCCGGGTGTAGATACCTAACATCATATGACACTAGACTTCATGTTCTTTTGGCTTTTATTTTGCACCCTGATCATTTTAAAAATCGAGAAAACCCGTTTTAATGAAAATCAGCCTTTTTAAAAGTGGTTTTTAAATCTGGATTTCGCCAGAGGTATGGCTTAGGTTCAGGGTGCTTTTGACCTCGTGCCTGGGGGCCGAGGGGTCTCCTTTTGAGTTTTCGTGATGAGTTATGGTGTCATGTGGGTTTTGTGCTTCTGATGTGAGTTTCAGGTTCTGGCAGATCGAGTCGTGGAGGTTTTCCGACTTAGCCATGGGTTGTGCATTATCAGATTCAGCCGTAGAGGGTTCTCCGACAGATTATGTGAGGTTTTGGGCATTTCCAGATCGAGTCGTGGAGTCTTTCTCCGACTGAGTTATGCTAGTTGAGCTTTGAGTTCCGATCTGTTTGATCGTGGATTATAGCCTGCCGAGACTGAGGTTTTATGCCAGTTGTGAGATACTTGAGTTCGTTGGGTCGCTCCCCGCGAGCTACGCTCCGGATGCGATGATGATACCGAGCCTGACGAGGCTGCGATGTGGTTACTGAGATAGTCCTTGAGGGACACCCTACGTAAGAGCAAGCCCGGTTTGGGCATGAGTGGCAGTAGATGAGCACAGGCTTGACTGGTCCAAAGAGGTACAGTCATTGAGATTGGGTGATATGTGTGAGTGAGTTTCATAGCATGTTATTTGATGAGTTTTCCTTTGAGCATGATACTTGAGGCATATTAGCAGTAGCGAGTGTATGCATATTTATAGTAGAGTTTACTTGAACATGTTGATTGAGACATTTTAGCTGTAGTTTCTTTTAGCTTACCCTTTATCTATCTATCTGCATACCTATCTGTTTTGCCTCCAGTAGACTTAGTGGGCATACCGTGAATATTGGGACGGTACCCACTGAGATCTGCCTTCTGCAGTAGATCTCACACCCGCTGCGGTGACAGGTTACTGAGGTTGCTGTTCCGGCTTAGCTCGCGCGGAGACAGCCGTTCGAGGTGAGGACGTGGCCGAGTAGTTCCTTACCAGCATCGAGAGTCAAAGGTAGATGTACCCGGTTTTATTTTTATGATTCCACTTTTGTACTGGACTTTCTGAGAGACTTGTGAGGATTGTTTTTATTATTCATAGCTAGACAGACTATGTATTTGAGGATTTTGTTTTATTTATCCAGATGTTCAGTAGATTTCAGTAGTTATTTAGTTCTTTTCAGCTCTGATACATGTTTAGCTATAGATCTCTTGCAGGGTAGACGCTTCGTCTGTGCGGCAGTTTCCGCACAGACGGCGGATCTGTTGACGAGCCCGGGTCGCAGTTCGACCCCGGGGCGTGACAGTTGCGCAGGGGACTTCTCGGACCGAAAAGCGATGAAAAAGCCACCAATCAAGGGAATGTCAAAGCGCGCCGCGTCGCCGAAATCGTCGATGTTGCGGTCTTCAAAAATCCTAAGAACCCTCCACGAGGTGAAGAACACAGAGATGAACAACTTCTCTATTGGGTGCTCTGGGAGAAAAGGCTCAAAAAGCCCAAAAAAAAGAAATGGGAACTCTATTTATAGGCCGGGCCCAGGCCGGAATTGGGCCAAGAAATCGGGCGCCCGAATCATTCGGGCGCCGATTTTGCGCCCAAAACCCGCCCGCGACGAGCGCTCGGATCTACCCGGGCGCGACGCGTGTCCCGAACAGGGGACAGCGGCGCCCGGCGAACCAGCGCCTGCCACGTGGCCCTGGCGCAGTGGCGGGGTGGGTGGCGCCCGCCAACGGCGGGGCGCCACGTGGCGCACGCGTGCGCCACGCTAGCCGCCGTGCCCGCCACGCCAACCGCCGCGCCCAGTCGCCGCCTGCCACGCTTGTCGCGCCTGCCTCGCGTGCGTACGGCCGCCTGCCCTGCTCCCCGGCTGGACCGCGCGAGCGTGAGCCACCCAATCCGGGGCCGCCACATGGTGCGCCCCGGTCTACGCGCTCCCCCGCGCGTCTCTATGGACCGCGCCGCGTGAGCCAACCAATGACAGGCTGCCACGCGTCTCCCGCCCGGTCCACTACACCAGCGCCCAAGCTCCGTGGACCGCGACGCATGCGCTGGCCAATCCGCTGCCGCCACGTGTCATCCCCACCGGTCCACGGCTCCCCCGTGCACCGAAATACATCGAAAACTTCTGGGTGTCCGTTTTTGGGCATCCGGACTCAGAAAAATACAATTAAATAGTTGTTTTCAAGCGGTTTTCCACACTGAATCCAAAACTGGTCTCCGATTCGCCTGAAACCACTTCCAAAATTTGGCAAAAACCAGCCGAAAGACAGGCTTGATCCAAAATCTCACCGAGTCCATCCAACACGTCCATTTGACGTGTTACAAGCCCGACACACCAATAATAGGTGTCTCACACCACGGATTACAGGGGAAAAGCCACACAAAAGTCTGGGCTACTACATTCCCTCTGCCATAGGTTTCCTCTTTACATAATAGAGGCCTATAATGAGCTTATTCCATTGCAAATTAGGTATCGTGAATAGTCTCCACCACCATTTATAGAGGAGAGCCACATTCATTACGCTCAGATCCAGAATACCCAAACTGCCTTCTATTTTAGTCCTACACACGTTTCTCCAGGTGACTAGCAGTCCCCACCCTTGCACTACCGAGGTGCCGTTCCAAAAGAAATTCCTTCTGAGGGCTTCAATCCGTTAAGTTACATATTTTGGCGCCATAGAAATAGAAAAATGGTAGAGGGGTATGTTGGTCAATACAGCGTTAACTAGCATGAGCCTACCACCTCTGAGAAGCTTAGCATGCTACCCCTCTATTCTTCCCTGAACTTTAAGAATAACTCCTTTCCACTCCTTCTTTTGAGACTCTTATTGGACAGTGGAAGACCAAGGTATTTTATCGGAAAGGCCCCAACCTTACAGTCTAAAATATTCGCCAGTCTATTCCCCTTGTTCTCATGTCTACTGGTGTAGAACAACTTTGTTTTCTCCTTGTTAACTTTAAGTCCGACAGCCCACTCGAACAGGAGCCAAATGAACCTTAAATTCCTTAACTGATTCTTACGAGCTTCGCAGAAAAAGAGAGTGTCATCTGTTTATTGTATAAGAGAGATCCGACAATCATCCGATAGCCTGACCCCCCCCCAAGAGGTTGTTTCTGATCGCTTCATCTGTCATTCGTGTTAGTCCCTCGGCCACCATAAGGAACAGATATGGCGAAAGAGGGCCCCCTTGCCTCACCCCTCTCTTAGTCTTGATCCAGTTAGTTGCCTCTCTATTTACTAGTACCCCCACTTTGGCATTTCTGATGCATTGCTGAATCCACTCGCACCATATGCCGTCGAAACCCCACCACTCCATTTGTCACGCCCCGGGTGTAAACCAGAACCCGGGCCCGTCTACAGATCCGCCATGCACACGAAATTTTCCGCGTACACGAAGCGCCAGCAACCTGCTCAGATATAAGAGATAATAATAAAGAGCATAAAACAGAGCTGAACTAAAAACTAATAAATCTCAGACTGAAACTAGAAGTAAAATACGGTACATTTGTAAAAATAATACATCTGTCTCTCCCAGCTCACCAAAATAAATACAATCTGCTAGCAAAAGCCAGACCCAAAAGTAAAAGTACAACAGTCTGAGAAGAATGGGTACACCGACAGTCCAGCTAACTCACTCATCCTGCCGTGAGATCTATCTACTCAGCCGCCCTCTCACCTCGACCCGCCGCTAAAAGCCCAGCAGCTCCCGCAGAAGACTCTGCAAAACATAGGGAAGGAAAAAAAATAAAAGAAGAATGGGGGGTGAGAACTACTAGTAAACCAGTAGCCTCCCCTAGTGGGTAAGGCCTCAAACTCCAACGCACCCACTAGGTCTACCAGAGGCAAAAAGGGAAAGAAGAGTGGTAAGCACTAAAAACTGCCGATAAAAAGAAACTACCACTACTATGCCTCTAAATGCAGTCCCAGAATGGAATAGCGGCATGTATGCATCAGTAACCGAAACCGTCCAGATAACCCCATCTATCCACTACTAAAAACTGGTACTGCCTGCTGCCGCCCTCATCATCGGGCAAGTAAAGCCGCGCCGATGTGATAGCAAAAACTCCTTCTACCGCCCTCATCATCGGGCAAGTAAAGCCGCGCCGATGTGATAGCAAAAACTCAATAACTTTTGACCCCCACGCTCCGGAAGGGAACTCGAGGGGAGCTACCCACACGAGGAAAGTAACCATGTCACAAGTATCATAAAAGCAGGACTGTATCACTACTATGCTCAAGTGGAACAAATCCCTCCACTAAAACAACCCTGATCCCCAATCTGATGCATAAGTACACATCCGGTCAACTGCCCAATATCCGCGGTCGCCACAATACCCCCCTATCCACAGTCATGTCACACAACCGACATCCGGTCAACCGCCCAATATCCGCGGTCGCCGCAATACCCCACAATCCACAATCATGTCCCACAACCGACATCCGGTCAACCGCCCAATATCCGCGGTTGCCGCAATATCCCACAATCCAGGCCCCGGCTACACTATCCCAAACCCCTGCTCGAACCCGAGCAACAAGAACCACCTGACTAACGAATAAGGAGAAAAAAACAAACATGGTTTCTCCTAAGTCAAGTTCCAACATGATAGTGTAGCAATAATAGATGGCCTATCTAGATATCCATACAAGCATGCAAGTGTTCTCAAGAAAGATAAAAGAAGGATTATCATGCTATAATCTCGCAAAGAGTAAGTCATCGGTCAGAACCACCATCCACCTATGTATGTCCATAATATCCTCAAGTAGTACCCACTAACAGGATAAATCACTTTGCTCCAATTTAATATTCGATTCCACATACAAGGTTAAGTGCTAACATAGCAATCCATATGTCCAAACATAGCAACCCCAATTGTTAATCAATAATCCTAACACAGGGGGATCACTCTAATAATCCTAGTGAGCATGTCGAAATAGAGATAAACAACAACCACCCACCTCGGCCGCGAAGCACGGATCCAAATACGCGCTCACTCCAGGTAAACACGACACACCACAAAAACTGCAAAGATAACCCAAACGGCGTACAATCAATCTAAAAAATGCACAATCTGCCGCTGTCCATACAACAAGTCCCGAAAATGGCTAAATTTTACCTGCGAGATGATCTCAGAAAAATCCAAAAAAAATAACCGCTGCGATCCTCACGACGAGTAGATGAAGATCGAGTATTCACACCTCCCGTTCCGACACCTGTAGGCCAAGTTACAAAATAAACATCGCGGTAAGCGCGAAACTCCCAAAATCACAGTTCTGCAGTAATCCGCCCAGAAAAAGTAGGATTTTCACCTTCGGGATAACCTCAAAAAAATCTAGAAAAATCACAATGATGTTCCTTGCGTCGCGTAGATACAAATCGAGTACTTGCACCTCTCGTTCCGACTCTCGTGCGCGGAGAAAACCCACAAAAACTCTGATGCTGTCCAAAACTCCGCCACAGAAAAAGGGTCAAAAAAATGGTCCGAAAAGCCCAAGAAAAGCTTAGAATGAGGAGAAGCTGAAAATACAAAAGTCGTAGCCCTACCTGTCGTGGACACACCGGCGTAAGAATCGCCCAAAAAATCTATCTAAGCAGCCCAGGGGAGTCCTCGAACCAAAACGCGACGGGAATGGCTGCCGAAGAAGAAGCGTCGCAGTGCGCCGAATCGCTGTAAAAGTCGATACAGTAGCCTCCTAAAATCCCATAAATCCTCCATGAGGTGTGGCACTGGTATAGGGAGAGGTTTATTGTAGAACTCCCAGAGAGAAACAACCCAGAAAAACCTGAATCGGAGCTGGAATGGGCCTATTTATAGGCCCAGCCGAAGAAATCGAACAATTCCCATTTTGTCCTTGGATTCGGGCGCTCGGGCTGAATTCGGGCACCCGAATCACCTGGGAGGTTCCCCGAGAGGAGCGCCCGGATCGCCCACACAACGCCACGTCGCCCCGAACAGCGGACAACGGTGCAAGGCCACCCGGGCGCCACCACGTGGCCCAGTTGGGTCAACGCGGGCGGGTGGCGCCCGCGAATCCCCGGGCGCCACGTGGCCCGCAATGATGGGCCCCGACCGCGCCTACGCGCGCGCGTGCTGCGCTGCCTGTCACCCTGCCTCGCACGCATCCCGAGGCGCCCCCCTGCACCTCTGTGGTCCCCACCTTCGTGAGCCCGCCAACCGGAAGCCGCCACGTGGCACACCCAACCACTCCGAACCGCGCTTGCCCGCGCTCCTGCCCAGCCTGCTCGACCTGCCCGGGCGCTCCCGCGTGGATCACGCGCATTGCACCGACCAACCCGGGGCTGCCACGTGTCCCCGCCCCGGTCCATGCACCCGGCCGCGCGCCTCCGTGGACCGCGCGCGCTGCGCCGGCCAATCCGGCTCCGCCACGTGGCGGCCCGGCGGTCCACGGTTCCCCCCATGCACCCGAAAACACAGAAAACTTCCGGGTGTCCGTTTTCGGGCGTCCGGACTCAGAAAAATACATCCAAGTAGTCAATTTTCATCGTTTTTCCGCGCTGAATCCAAATCCGATGTCCGTTTCATGCAAAACCACTTCTAAAATTTCGATGGGTGCATCCGAAAACACTCAGGATCTATTCAACGCACTGAGTCCATTTCTTGAGTCCGAAACGCACACAAACAACTCCAACACCCAACATAGGCCTCCAGAAGCTGCTAATCCAACAATAATCCTCTCGCGGGATTCTGGTCCTCACACCATTGTTTTGCGTAAAAAAAGCTAATTGAGAGTATCGTACACTTTTTCGAAATCTACTTTCAAACCAACCCCTTCAACTTTTGTCTTAAGGCTCCACCCAAATAATTCGCATGCCGATACGAAGGTGTCTGAAATATTTCTCCCCTTGAGGAATGCAGATTGGGAGTGTGATATCAGAGTTTGAAGGGCCGGTGCTAGTCTATGTTGAGATCAAAATTTTTACCACTGGAGGGAGTGACACGCGGCGTCTACCATCGACTAAAGGGTATTAGCCGACGGAGGTTTGAGTCAGCAAAAAGGATTCGTGTCTCAATTGAGACCGATCTCAGACGCACAAGAATGCGGCATACGATATAGGTTATCGGCTAAAAGTATCAACCGATAGGAAAAGAAGCCGACACAAGGATTATCACATCGGCTAGGGTCGACTGCGGTTGAAGGAAGGCATTCGACCGCCCCAATCAGTCGATGAAGCAGACTGGTTTTAGGTACGTAGCGGTGTAGTACAAGGCGCACGCCATCGGACGAGAACTTCGACCGAAGAAAGGGTCCGCATCCTGAAATAAATCGAGCCCAGTCACGCAAAGACAAAAGGCACGACGAACGCTATCGGCTGAAGGTACCTGCTAGAAGGAGAGTCAGCCGACAAGAGAAGCGGTCAATAAAAAGACTATCGTCTCTTTTAGGATTGTTCGTCGGCCAAAGATAAATACCAGACTTCAGGCAAGCGATAAAAGAGGCAAAGTTAAGATCAATCCTAAGCTGATTGAGACAGCGTAAGGAAAGATCTTAAGCGGAAGGAGCGCGAGACTTGGGTGTAGGTTTTTATAAGGATCCACAAAGATCTAAATAGGTACTATCAAACAACTAGAGGGGGGGGTGAATAGGTGTAATACTTAAAAACAAATCTCAGTGCAAAATAAAAACCAATGCGGAAAATAAAAACAACACACCGAGATTTACGTGGAAACTCCAATCCAGGAGAAAAACCACGGGACCAACATGCAATAACAATCCACTAAGAATAGAATAATAACAAGGTGATTACTGACTCCACGGACTCAAACCCCTCCTTCAACTTCTTCGGATCTTGCGCTCCACCGATTGCACGTCCACTGCACACGTTCGAATCCACTACGCCACTCGAATCCACGAGCACACGTTTCGAATCCACGAAACGCCTTCAACACACCGAATCCACGGCGCTACGTCGAATCCACGACGCAAACTCAGCCGATACAGAATATAGGCTTCGTTGGTGATCCTTTGCTTAGATTAACATTGAAGAACCATAGATGGAATCTCTAAGCAAAGATTAGATCAATTCGACAAAAAGTATATCTTGGAAGAACCGTCGAATTGACCTAAAAGAGGCTAAAGAGAAGAACGATGAAAACCTAGCCTCTAGGGTTGCTCTCGAGTGTTTCTGAATTGATCGGTAGTTCTCGAGAAACCCTAAGTGTCTATTTATAGGTTAGAAACCTTTGGAAAGAGATAAGCATAAAAAACTGACTTAACAGAATTTTTCCCGCACGACGGTCCGGACTGGATTTGGCTGATCCGGACTGTCGTCTTTTTTCAGCAATTTTCCTGAAAAAACAGTTCGGGGTCCGGACTGGAATTTTCTGATCCGGACTGTTCATGCGATTTCATCAAACACATAGTTCGGGGTCCGGACTGAAACAAGGGAGGTCCGGACTGGGATTCCACATGAACTAAACTATGTTCGGGGTCCGGACTGGAATGCCCTGATCCGGATCCTGAACATATTACATGTCCAGTTTTTAATTTTTATGCAATTAAAAATTCATCCAAGAGTTTCTACACTATAAGAAAGTATTCGGATCACCAAAATTATTTAGTTAAACATACCTGATCCTTTTGAATTCTTTCTTCTTGAGATTGATGTAATTGATCCACAATTCTTCATCTTCAATCTTCAAGACTCAAAACACTAAGTGTCAACTTGAGCTCTTGTTGAATCTTCTCTGAGTCTTCGATTGCTGATTGACAATTTGATCACTTCAAGACTCCGACTCAACTCACGAAATATGCCAACACGAAAAGCCGTAACAATCTCCCCCTTTGGCAATTTCGTGACAAAACCCAAAAATACATAAAACGCTCAAGACACTCATCTTAAACCAAAAAATCGAAACTCAATGTCATCACCAAAACATTGACTTTCTTTGCGTGAAAGATCCAATAAACAAAATTTACATTTGAACCAGTCTTAGAACAAACTCTATGACTTAGGACTTGGAGTCTTAAAGTGATGTAAATCCTGCAAAACAAAATCAAAAGTCAGTCGTTAGAAATTAAATGTAATTCCTACATTTGATTCGTCCTTTTTGTTCTTTTTGTTTTTTAGCTCCTTTTTTATCATCTCCCCCTATCTTGATCATCTCATCTCTGTCTATCTCTTCTCCCCCTTTTTGTCACAAATTGTCAAACAGTGAACATACTAGACAAAAGGAAATCACTAACAACATTAGTTCATAGAGAAAGAGAGATTAAAGCTCAGTTCCGGTATATAACAAAAACACAGATTGCGTACCGGTACTCGAAAGCAAAAATCAAATAATTTCTTGAAACAAATCCAGATTTTGAAATCTTTGAATTACCGATTTGCGTGCCATCAAGAAAACAATTTAAGTGCTTGAAAATTGTGAGATCACATAGATGTCATTCAATCCAATTAATTTTACAAAAATTAAAAAGATTTACTCCAAAATCATGAAAAACAAAGATAAAACATTATAAACCGTTTTTCATGTTATATTCGTCAAACACAAGTCATCAAAAGTAATCTAGAGATCCAAACTCTATCAAGATGTAACGGATTTACAAAGATGACTTACAGAGATTTCCAAATGACATCAATTTGATTTCTACCCTTTCAAATTTGAGATAAACACAAAAATACCTAAGGGTGGCTCTTTGAGCATCTTTCAACTATCCCACCTTATACCAACCAGGAGATTGTTCAAAATATAAGAACTTTGAATATAAATCTCCGAATGCTTCAACTAAAAATTTCAAAAATATTTTTCTAGCATCCAAAACATGTGGTAGCCTCACACATAAACCGGACGACCGGGGTGGCAGCTCTTTCCAACATGTGGTGGTAGTTTTCACACTCCTTTCGGATGTAACTCTTTCCACATCTTTTACAATTCATCTATTTACCCTTGAAAAAATGCAATCTCTTATGTGAAAGAATTAAATCCCAAATTTTAATCTATCGGTTGTCTCATGTTTATCACAATGAATTCACACAACCGAGATAGGTTAAGCATCTTAAGATCACACAAGATTACTAAAATTTGATGTATATAACTATCAAAAACTCCTATAATGGAATATCTTCAAAGATTATGATTATGGAGTAAAGTTGATAATTAATTGTGAAATTAATTAGGAGTGAGTGAAAGTAAATCCTTTTCAAATTCAATGCACTTGATCGTTAAAACCCTTTTGTTCAAAAACAAAACATAAAAACGAAGAGCATTGAAATCATGTAATGCAAAGATTAAGAAAAATATGAAAGGAAAAACCAATCAAAGCATTACATATAGTTATAAGCTATTTAGAACTTAAGACAAGGAAAGATATCACCTTTCCGAATCCAAAATCGTCGGATTTTGGGTTGTCTTGATTCATTGTGGCCGGGAGTTGATAGCTTTAACTGTTCGTCCACGTTAGGTCTTTGCCTCGCAATGATCCACTTGTATGATTGATGCTGTGGCTCGGACCTTTGGTGGATTGAGTGAACTCCATTGACTTGATGTGTTTTTTGATTCCGTTGAGTTCGCTCCGTAGATGAAATTGCCGAAGAATTTTTCTTTCTCTTTTTCGGGCACATCTTCATCAAGTGTCCTTCAAGTCCACATTGGTGACAAGTTCTTCCTCTCAATTTAGTTGTGGAACTTGAAGCCTTCACAATTTGGTTCTTTTTAAATCCCAAACCAGCTTTGCTTGTTTGACCTAATCCGAACATACGGTCAAGTTTCTTGGAACCGGTTGAAAGCCTTTGTATGTCGGATTTGAGTTGATGAACTTGCTTGGTCAAAGCTTGGTTGGTGACATGAATTTCCTCAAACTGCTTTTCAAGAAAACCAGTCTTGTTAATATCGAAATTAATGATCGTTTCCGATTGGTTTATCTTATCTTGGAGGATTTTATTATTATCCAATAAAAGTTCTCGTTCCTCCTCGAGATCATGAAGTTTGATCTTTAAAGCACGGTTCTCGTCCTGAACCTCAAGTCGTTGCTTCCTCAACTTCTTAATATGTTTGGCCATCTTCTTTGATTCCGTAAGAAGTTGTTGATATGCCTCAACGAGTTCTTCTTCGTCCGACTCCCCCTCAATTGATGACTCTCCATCGGATGTTGATGTTTCATGCAAAATCAAAGGACTAGAGTCAGTAATTAATGATGACAAGCAAAAATTAGAAGAGGGAATTTGAGAAGCATGAAAGGCAACAACTTTTTCCTCTTTACTTGAGGTCGATTCATCGGAAGTAGAATCGTCCCAAGTTTTCGCTTGCAAAGCCTTCTTTTTATATGATTTCTTAGAAGGACAATCCGTTGAAATATGGCCGTAGCCTTTGCATCTATAGCATTGGATTTCCCCTTCGAAATCATCTTTTTCTTTTTCTTTAGAAGGTTTTGCAACGACTTTGAGTTTTGAGGATTTAGAACCCGATGATCCTTTAGATGGTTTCGAGGATGAAGATCCATCGGTTCGATTCTTCCAAAACTTTCGATGAAATTTCTTTGTGATCCGCGCCAATTGTTCTTCAAAATCGACAAAAGAGATTTCATCGTCGGAACTTGTATCGCTATCTTCTTCCTTTGTTGATTTGAATGCAATACCTGTAAGCTTAAAAGAAGACTTGGAAGAAACTTGATTAGTAGGAAAAGTCATCTCATAAGTTTGTAAAGCACCTACTAATTCCTCAACTCTCATCTCATCCGGATGACTAACGGTTTCAATGGCGGCAACCTTTGCCCTAAACCGTTTCGGAAGAGTCCGAAGTATCTTTCTTACAACTTTCGACTCCGGGATCTTTTCTCCTAAATTAGCACATGTATTGATTATATCTTGAAGTCTAGTGTAATAATCAGTAAACAATTCATGCTCATCCATATGAATAGAGTCAAATTGACTTGTAAGCATCTAGAGCTTTTGAATTTTTACTAGATTAGTACCCTCATGTGTAATTTTGAGAATATCCCAAATCTCCTTTGCAGTTTCACACGTAGAAATTCGTGTGAACTCGGTCGAGGAAAGAGAATTAGATAAAGAGTTCATACCTTTCCGGCCCATTGTAAGAAGATCTTTCGATTTCCTCTTTGGACCATCTAGAGCGAGATTTTGGGATAGTAGAATTTCCTACTTTCTCAATTGGATGCACCCAACCGTATTCCACGGTTTGACATACCCGCTCATCAATAGCGATGAGAAAAGCTCTCATCCGCACTTTCCAATATGCATAATTGGTCCCATCAAAAAGAGGAGGTCTATAAATATTACCACTTTCACCCGACATGATAGATAAACCTAAAACCTGCTCTGAAACAATTGTAGGTTTTTATAAGGATCCACAAGGATTTAAATAGGTACTATCAAACAACTAGAGGGGGGGGTGAATAGGTGTAATACTTAAAAACAAATCTCAGTGCAAAATAAAAACCAATGCGGAAAATAAAAACAGCACACCGAGATTTACGTGGAAACTCCAATCCAGGAGAAAAACTACGGGACCAACACGCAATAACAATCCACTAAGAATAGAAGAATAACAAGGTGATTACCGACTCCACGGACTCAAACCCCTCCTTCAACTTCTTCGGATCTTGCGCTCTACTGATTGCACGTCCACTGCACACATTCGAATCCACGAACGCCACTCGAATCCACGAGCACACGTTTCGAATCCACGAAACGCCTTCAACACACCGAATCCACGGTGCTACGTCGAATCCACGACGCAAACTCAGCCGATAGAGAATATAGGCTTCGTTGGTGATCCTTTGCTTAGATTAACATTGAAGAACCATAGATGGAATCTCTAAGCAAAGACTAGATCAATTCGACAAAAAGTATATCTTGGAAGAACCGTCGAATTGACCTAAAAGAGGCTAAAGAGAAGAACGATGAAAACCTAGCCTCTAAGGTCGCTCTCGAGTGTTTCTGAATTGATCGGTAGTTCTCGAGAAACCCTAAGTGTCTATTTATAGGTTAGAAACCTTTGGAAAGAGATAAGCATCAAAAACTGACTTAACAGAATTTTTCCCGCACGACGGTCCGGACTGGATTTGGCTGATCCGGACTGTCGTCTTTTTTCAGCAATTTTCCTGAAAAAACAGTTCGGGGTCCGGACTGGAATTTTTTGATTCGGACTGTTCATGCGATTTCATCAAACACATAGTTCGGGGTCCGGACTGAAACATGGGAGGTCCGGACTGGAATTCCGCATGAACTGAACTATGTTCGGGGTCCGGACTGGAATGCCCTGATCCGGATCCTGAACATATTACATGTCCAGTTTTTTATTTTTATGCAATTAAAAATTCATCCAAGTGTTTCTACACTATAAGAAAGTATTCGGATTACCAAAATTATTTAGTTAAACATACCTGATCCTTTTGAATTCTTTCTTTTTTGAGATTGATGTAATTGATCCACAATTCTTCATCTTCAATCTTCAAGACTCAAAACACTAAGTGTCAACTTGAGCTCTTGTTGAATCTTCTCTGAGTCTTCGTGTAATAACCTTGAAATTTGAAAACCTAAATTTGCTTTAAAAAAAAAAAATATAATAATAAGCGGATTTATTAATTTGGCAAAAAATAGGTATTTAATAGTGCAACTATGGCCAGAAAATACCGACTTTTGATCGGGGCCTGATCTCGAAAATCTAAAATCACCATTGCGACCGTCTCGTCGAAACATGAAAAATTGATATTCACATGTCTTCGATCCAACGGTCGGATCTTCCGCAAAACAGCGAAAGAAAATCGGGCCCCACAACTTAAGTTGTGAATAGTAACCCCTGATTTAAATACCCTCTCAACCAACGTCGGCCGTTTCGCCGTCTGGACCCCAGACATAGTGGTATGAGTAGTCAATTCCAGCTATTTTCGACGTTCTGAGCGGAATGGCACTGACGGAATTCGCGTTTGGCGATCCGGGTGCATCGAAATGAGTGCGTCGTTTTACAACATAAAGGACTTTATGGCCCGAGATTTTATTCGAGCGCCCAATCAAGCAAGCAAATACGCTACTTGAAAGGTCTCGACGAGCCGGACGTCGTGGCGAAGTCCGTTTCGCAATTCGACGAACAGTTTGTCTCGAAATGCATGAAAAGTACCGAAAAAGCGGGTATTTTTGAAGAAACCTTAATATTTTATGTACCGAATTAAATGAGACTTCTTGGTGAGGGTTCTGGGTGCAATTGTCACCTACAGCAGGGACCCTAGGGCTTTAGGTTAATTGTGTAAGGGGTTAAACCAAAATTTTGCAAAAATTTGCATTTAAGCCAAAATGGCTTTTGGTCTCCTTGGGTGTGAGCACGAGGGGTCTTGTGGGATTCCGAAGCATCACAAACCCTCTCTGCATCTTCCAGCCAAAGCCCAGGGTGCAAGGTTGCCGAGGAGTCACCACCCATAAAGAGAGAATCCGAGAGTGAGAGGGAGAGAGAAAGGTTGATCCAAGGTTGCACCAAATCGATTTCCGGAATTTTTGAGGTGCTCTCCTGCGTCTGGAGGACAACTTGGAGCTTGCTGTGGCCGCGCGAAGCAAGGAGGAGCGAACCGGCTTCTTCCTCTTCTTCTCCAACTCCGGCGAGGTGAGTCCTCTTTAACTAATGGTTCTCTGGACCCAAGACCACTAGCAGTAGTTTCTATAGGTTATAAGGATGCTCCCTGCCGAGCCCCGAGTCCCCATGCACGGCCGGTTGCCGGCGGAGGAAACTTCTTCGCCGGAACCCTATTTTGCTCCGCCGCGGCCAAGCTTCGCAACCAGTGGACCAAATGGAAAAATAAAATGATGGGAAAATACTATAGAATCTGTGGATCATCTACACCAAATTTGGTGGAGTTTGGTTGAGTAACCACGTTGCAGATTGAAACCCTAGTTTTCGGGTTTTTGCACTTTGGCCGAGCTTTGTGCTCCGGCGCCGGCGAGCCTCCCCACCTCCGGCCAAGTGGCCGAGAAGCTTCCTTGGAGCAAGGAGGTTCCATCCATGCCCTTGCATGGCGTCCATGCAGCCCAAAGTGGGAGTTGCCATGGATGACCCGAGCTTGAGCTCGAGGGTCATGGCCGGCCTTCCGGTCGTTTCCGTCGGGGAAGACATGCCCAGAAATGATCCTTGGATCATTTAGATCCCATCCATGCTGTTGCATGAGCCCCATGCTGCCCCGAGGGAAATCCGCCATTGTTGGTGGTGAAGCTCAAACCGAGCTTTGCTCCGCCGCGCCGCCGCCGTGCCCTGTCGTCGGGCATGGGTTCAGGTAAGTTGGTAGGATGGTGTAGCACCTGTTGGTGCTAATCTTTGAGGCTCAGGAATCAGTGAAGGAAAATCACCATTAATGGTGCCCGAGCTTCATCTTCAACCTCGGTTTTCCGGCCAACCATGGGTGCAAGATGACCCAGACTTGCTGGGAATGATCCTTTTTGCCTTGTAGAATATTTTCCCTCCATCTTAGGAAGCCCCAGGTTTCCCCTCTGTAGAGAACTAACTTGGGTTTGGGAAGGGTGTGTGTTGAGAGATTGTGCACACCATGTGTTTGTGAAAATGCCTCAATGAAGAAAAATTTGGTTTCAGGTTTCGAGCATAATATGAAAATTGCTCCATACAATCCCCTGAGCTTGATGCTCATTTCAGATCAAAAGTTGTCTGAGTGGATGTGTGTGTGGGGCATTGTCGAATTGTTAGAGAGCTAGGGATTTGGATCTCTTTGATCCAGCAGCTTCTGGGCTGCACTAGGGCAAGCCCTCGAATCCCTGTGGTGCCCTGAGCAAGATGCTCAAGCTGGTTTGCAAATGGCACAAGTAGTTTAAAGAGTTTTGTATTTAAAAGCCTTAGGTTAAGTTGTTTGGTCTAGGGGCTGTTTTGGGCTTGTAGCAAAGCCGCGGCAGTGAGCTCCTGGCTATTTTGGGGTCACTGGACGCGATGCTCGCGTTAGATTTTAGTTTGGTCGAGCCAAAGAAATAAAAATGCATTAGGCCTATGTTAGTATAGTAAGTCATGGCCCGAAGTATTTCTCGGGTCCCGTGCTACTGCAAATGGGTGAGCACGGTGTTCAGCAAGTCAAGGGTCACCTACTGGAGGTGACGGTTCGTAAAAATAATATCCCGATTAAGAGAACGAGCGAAAACGGCTCTCAAATAGCTATAAAAGTGTGATTTTTGGAAATCCTAGGGGTCTAAGTGCAATTGTAATAGTATGTGCTGCCTAGGGCAGTGTGTATATGATCCCTAAGCTTTTCGTTAGGAATCCATCGGCTCCCGTTGAGCGAAAATCGATTATCGGTCCGAGAATCGGCAAAATCGTCGATTTAACGGCGTCCCGGCGGCAATCGCGCAATTCGGGTAATTGCGGCGGTTCCGCCTAGCCAACTGTTGAGTCTCAGTAGAATCAGGTTGAACCAGCGGCAAAGGGTTAAAGCCCGAGTCTCCCGGAAATCCAAAAGGAATTCCCGGGAGGGGCATTTTGGTAATCTTATTACCATAGGGTTGTAACTAGCCAAGTGATATCGTCGAGTGTTATTGTTGGAACGTTCCAACGCTGTAGATGAAGTCGGATTCTGCTATTCGGGTCTAGGTGAGTCGTTGGACGGGTTTGAGTTTTCCCTGATCAGTACTTTTGATTCAGGTTGGCACGGTTTGACTCCGGTCTTCGAGCATTCCGTCAGGTGCGGTTTAGTCGCCTGCTAACGACAGGTGGGTTTATCTTCGGTCCGGGCTTTATCATTTCGGCCCTCTGGGGTATAGTATTGGTTGGACCCCTGTTCTTGTAGCCTAGATGTAATTTGAGCCTGCCTTTTTATTGATCAGTTTCATTCTGCTATATGATCCTTATCTGCAAATTGATTATATGATACCTTGCATGATTGATCTTAGTTGCTTCTAGTTATTATGATATTATTCTGGACATTGCCATGCCTGCTTGGTCATTAGCTAGTTTGCATACCTGATTATCAGTATTCCCTGATTATGGCTGATCCGCGTTATAGTAGTTGTTGATTATATTTTGCATTTCATTCCTGTTGGAATTGATCTGGCTTGTTGTTGATCATTGGAGTTGAGATTCTGTTGGCATTCTACTGTTGCATCCCAGTGGGGATTTTCTCGGCTTGTCGCCGATTACCCGGTCAGTGGACCGTGAGCTTGAGCATTTGCATTATGATCGCTCGCACCGCTGTTCTTCACGTACACTAGCGGGCTGATTCCCCGCAGTGGTGTACTTTACCGGTAAAGTGGTTAGCAGTGGCGACCCGTGACCCCCAAGGGGGGAATGTCAGCCAGGTGGTGCCAGGTGGGCATTTTCCCTGAGGTCTTGTAGACCAATATGGTGGCTTATGATTGGGTTATTTGTTATTTTAGTTATTGATGCATAGTGCCTGTTCAGCATGCTTTCCTATCTTGATTGTTCAGTTTCTTTCAGTATTTATTTCAGTATACTCCTGTTGAGATCTATATATGCTTTACTGATTAATTATACGCTTCATAATCATGCTTACCTAACTTGTTGATTTTTACTATCCTCTAGTATTGTATGCCAGTAGGTACGATCTGCTATTTCTCGGCTCGTCGTGCCCACTGGGATACATGTACAGTGTATCTCACACCCCCTGGGTGACCATTTTTCAGGTCGATCGGGTGTTGGGATGTCGGGACGTGTTGGTGAGATGCCACGATAGACCGGACCCTGGACAGCCGTTATACTTATTAGCAGTTATCAAATTGTAAATAAATTGTAATAGGTTATTGTAATATTTATTTTGAGTTGTTTGGTTGTACGTAGTTAGTTACTCTGATGTTATTGCAAAAGCTTAGCCGTGCATATATAGAAAAGGCTCAATTCTAAGGGGGATTGGGACTCTTCTATATATGTACGTGGAGGTCTGTCATGCCTTGGCTGTTTTAAAACTCTGATTGAAAAATAAAATAAAATAAAATTTAGACGCTGATTTTCGAACTCGGGGCGTGACACTTCGATTGCTGATTGACAATTTGATCACTTCAAGACTCCGACTCAACTCACGAAATATGCCAACACAAAAAGCCGTAACATTGGGCACGAGTTTCGTAACCAACTCGAAACAGCAAGCGGCGTCCAGCGAAGGAAAGCACCGAAAATTACATTCCAGCGCGTTGATTAGGGGATGAACCTAAACAGAGAAACGACTACTGTCCTGATTTAGGGCTTTTGGCTCAAAAGGAAGTAGTTGCTAGTTATCCGATAACTTCCCCTAATTTACGCCGATAATTCAAATTGACGCCTAATAACTTGGTTCATATGTGTATAAATACCCGAACCATCGAAGCCCGGTACCACTCTAGCTTCTTCATTTATCTAGGAGTAGGTTAACTTAACTCTCTTTTTTTTCTTTTTTTTACTACTTTCCTAGGAGTAGGCTTAATTATAATCCTTCTATCCCTTTTTCCCCACTTGTATCCCCTTCTTTGATCAATATAAAGTGTAAACCGGCTCAGCCGTGTCTTTATCTTGTTTTTTCCTTTAGAGTGTAAATCGGCCAATCAGCCGTGTCTTTATTGGTGATTTTTGTGCTTTAATATTACAATCAGCTCATCAGCCGTACATTTATATCTCTACTCGGTTCGACTACCCTAGGTTGAAACCGGCGATCCATCTATACCTCCGTAAACCCGCTTCCGCTGTCCTCATTCGAGCGGTCATGAGAAGTTACCAGAGGAGAACCCGGCCGAGCGGATCCCTTCTCGGCCTGATCGCTTGATTGTTGGCACGCGACGCACTTCAACACCTCTGGAGGGTCACCTAAAGGGGCTGATCGCGCGCAAGCCACATTTTGGGCCCAACAACTTTCTTGGCACGCACGGTGGGACCCTCAAGTAAATTTTACCTAGTTCTACCATCAGCATGTCACAACTCCCAGAGTTGTATGGGAAGTCGGCACAACCGGAGCCGTCCCTGTCAGAGATATATGGGCAACTGGCCCAAATGATGAGGGCTCTAGAGAACAAGATCCGAGCCTGGGATGCCAACGCCCCAGCTACGGATGAAAGCCTCGCTCGATTCGGGTTGTTTTTAGCTCGAGAGGAGCTATAGGGAGCTCCAGCCGCCCCACCACCACTGCTATCGACACAGTCGGTTGTGTAAGCACTGCAGGTTATGCCCCCCACAACAACACTTCTGCCAGGGACAATGCAGCCATAATTACCTTCTACCCTAGCGCAGGATAGGCCGCTGACGTTGAGCATCGACCACTAGAGGGAAACCGACCAGAGGGTGCCTATGCCACCCCTTACGTTGGTGCATCAGCCCTAGGCTGGGGGCAGGGAGGCCAGGCAGACCCCAGAGAGGGAATCTGCCCAAAAACAGGCAAGCCTAGTCGCACTGTCACCTGCAAACGCAAGAAAGATGCTGCCGACGACATTGACTCACCCGGTAAGAAATGCTGAGCCAAGTGCTCAAAAGGAAAAATTAAAATATACTTTCGGCAGAAAGGCCAAGTCTAATATGCGGCCGGCCCACGGATCCCCATGTTTCGCAAGTACGAGTGTGGCGTACTCATACTTGACCGATTGGAAAATGCCAATGTTTGACAAGTTCTCGGGAGAAGTAATCAAGGATGCGGTCGGGCATACTGACCAAGGATAAATCGGTCCCAGTTTACAAGGCCACGATCGGCCAGAAGGGCCGAAAGTGGTTTGGATAGCTGGAGTTGTTATGGTAGAATGCTTCGATGAAGAGGCGCCGAGAAGCAGCGATAAAGCACTGGCAGAAAACTAAAAGCCAGTCGTTCAAAGCAAAGTGATGAGGATCGGCTTACGTTTGCCGACCGTGAAAATAATTTGGAACTAATTCCTTCTTCCCGCAGGCAAACATGATGGAGACGAATGAAGATGAGCCGGCGTTGAGATCTGAATGCCCTGAGAAGGGGGCACCAGCGGGTAACAGTCCTCGGTTCTTCACTCGATGCAAGACCGAGATGACAGTCGAACAGTGGGGCGAATTCCTCCTCGGCATGCCCGAGGAAATCAAGAAACGGTTCGCCTTCCCCAATTCGATCAAAGACAAGATTGGATGCGACCCAACGCCAGAGCAACTTTTGACTGAAAGGTTCAACAAGCAACCCCCTAAGGAGGAACAGGACCGTGCGAGCCGGCGGGTTCTAGGTGATTTTTAGGGCCTAGGGAGGCCGAGGCCGCAAGCAGGCAGTCATAGGGGGGTTGGGAGCCCCACCACGACAACCAGGCTCCCACTTCGGCTGTTAGGAGGGCCAAAGGCAGGGGGCATCCAGAGGGGTCTTCAGCCGAGGGGCTGAGGATGAGCAAAGGTATGGGCTAATATCGCACCCACGACAAGATAGCTTAGGGATGAACCCCCAAATCTCTCGCCGCAGAGTCAACAGGCCGGGGGCCCGGGTCACCCACCTTGCGCCTGATTTTGAGTTTCCCTGGCTCACAGCCAGGAAGGTGGGGACCCACAAAGAATCTAGCTCGGTGGTTGGGCACCCGCAGATAAGGCCGAAATCCCGAGCTTGGCTTCGTGAAGATAATCAAGTAAGGGCAAGTGTGATGATTCGGATCTCCGCGGAGGTTTTGCGGAGTGATCAATGGCTTATGGAGGCCTTTGTTGTGTGTTGGAGATGGTAACACACGAATCAGACCTCAGTATTGGGCACGGCGTGAAAATTAGATTAAGTTTGCCAATTCGAATGCCTTCATCAAAATTTAGAAGTGGATTCTTGCAAAATGGACATCGGATTTGGATTCAGCTCGTGAAAACGGTCAAAATCGGCTATTTGGATGTATTTTTCGGGATTCGAACGCTCTAAAATTAAGTTCGGGCAGTTTTACTGTAGCTCGGCAGGCCGGGCATAGCTGGTGGCCACAGGCAGGCGCCCGAGAGTGGCGGGGTGGCCGCGGGCAGGCGCGGGGCAGCCGCGGGCAGGCCGGTCCACGGCCTAGGCGCATGCACCGGCACCAGCGGGCGGGCGGGCGGGCCACGTGGCGCAACCCCATTGGCCGAGCCAATTGCATTCCGCCATGATTGGCGAGCGGGCCACGTGGTAACACCCCATTGGCCGGGCGGCGGACCCGGTGGACCCGGCGTGTCGCGCGGCGCATACTCCCCGCCGTGCTCCCGGCTGCCACATGGCGCGCTGCGATTGATGGGCCCGCGTGCGCGGGGCGCGCAGGGTGCGCGGAGCGCGGACGCAGGACACGTGGTGCCATCCCGTGCTTTCGGGCGCTGTGCGGAGATGGCCCGGATGAGCGCCACGTGGATCCGGGCGCGTCCTGTAGCATTCGGGCGCCCGAAAGTTGGGCCCAAATCCGTTTGGGCTCATTTTTGGGTTTTGGACTATAAATAGCCCTATTGGAGCATTGTTTGAGGCCTTTTTGGATCTCTTCTTGAAGCCATTTTTGACAGGGAGCTTCTACATCGAGTCCTCTTCGTATCTTGGCATCCCGGATGATTTTTCGACACCGTTTCATATTTTTCCTCCCCGACTTCGTGAGCTTCGACATTTCTTTGATACCGATCTTTTCCATCGGCTCTTCGTCTGCGGGCTCCCGCGAGCTGAGTTCTTAGATTTTTTTGCCAATTTTTGCGGCAACGTTTCCATGACAGGTAGGCCTTCGATTTTAGTACCCACTGCTCTTCTCTGTTCTGAGTTTTTATGGGAATTCTCGCGGCATCTTTAGACCCCCTTTTTGCTGTTGCATTTTCTGGACAGTGGATGAGTGATCTTGCACTTTCTTGGTCTACAGTTGTCGGAATCGTGAGTTAAGGACTCAATTTCTATCTAAACATCGTGAGAATCGCAACTGTATTTTTCTTGGAATTTTTGGAGGGCATCTTACAGGAGGTATTTTGCTATTTTGTGAACAGACTTGCAGCGGTGTTACTATTTTGGGTGATTTCGACTGACCGCGGTGTTCGGGTTATATTTCAGCGACTGGGAGGAGTTTTCAGGTGATTTTTGGTTCGTTGGAACCGTGTGAATCTGAGGAACACTCACGTTCAGTTTTAGTTTATTCAGACTATGGATTAGCGTGTTCCATGTGGGTTGGATTTTCCTCCAAAACTAGCGGGCGGCGTACTAATTCTATGTCGTAGTATGCATGCATGATAAGTAGAGTACTCCTTTTTGTGGACCGAGATTCAAGCATGTATGATAGAATTAACAAATTGATTAGTTCTTGTGATAATGAAATATTGGAATCTTGACTAGCACTCTGTCATATGTTTGCATGTGTTTAACCAGACTAGTAGAGAACCCTCACATGGGCTAGGTTCTTTTATACTTTAGAATCCTCACTTTACATTCTATCCCTGGATATAGTGTTTTCCTCACCCGGGTAGTGGGCTGAGTGGTCGGAATTTCTTTTAGTGTAGGATGCACGTTGCACTCGTGCTTGGGGGCCGAGTGGAGTCTGGTAGCTATGGCTAGTCTTATACTGGTGTCAGCAGTCGTTTGAGTAAACGGTGGTCCCGGATCGTTGAGTATTTCCTGATCTAGTTGTCGTCACTATGTTCGTGGCAGTAGTGTACTGGTGATAGTAGGACCCTGAACCCAGACTATTTTGGACACACAATGATTTCAGTAAACTTATGTTTTCCTTCCGAATTTCAAAGGGTCGCCGGAGCCTATTCTTGTTTGATTGGGTGAAGGCATTAGTCGTTCGGGGTTTGAAAAATAAAACTTGTTTTAACTGATTTTCTTAAAGAACTAAAATTCATTAAATTAGACTTTTCAAATCAAAAATGGTTTTCGGTAATAACTGTCATCTTTTCTTGTAAACTTCCACACCCGAGAGGGTTTGAGTGACTGGGTTCAAGGAGTTGTTTCCATATTTTGGGATGAAAGCTATGGGAGTTGTGCCTAGAACCTATTCGTGTTTGAATTTGGTTCTAGGTGCTAGTCTCCCAAAACTTTCGGACTCTGATTGGTTCCCTTCGGATGTTCTACCCGAGGGAGCTGATTTTCCAAACTGTAAGGGGTCGAGAACTTCGAAAGGCTGAGCCTGGAGTCTGTTCTTGTTTCATTGGGGTTCTAGGCACCGGCCTATCGGGATTCTTGGACCCTTACAGTGTCGGTCAGTTCTTTTTCATCTCTGAATTGGGTGTTCTGTTTTGGGAGCCGTTTGGGGTTGACGGTGGTCCCGTGTTGTGGAGTATCTCCGGCAGATGTTGTTAGTGTTGAGTTATTGTTTTCGATCCGATCGATCATGGATTTGGACTATAGCCTGCATGAGCCATATTGAACTCGACAGAGATGCGCAGATACTTCCTCGGTGGGGTCACTCCCCTCGAGTGCCGCTCCGGAGCTGGGTCTATTACTTTGCTATCGTGACTTGTCGACGCAGTCCGTGTGGTACGCCCTACGTAAGTCCAGTCCTCTGTGGATGTAATGACAATAGGTGGGCGCAGGTTTGACTGGACCCTATGTGACAGTCAGTGTGATTGGGTTGATTGAGACTACTGGGTTAGAGTCGATGCATCATTTTCATCTATATCACCCATTGAGCATTGTAGATAGAGGCATGATAGCTGTAGATTTCTTTCCAGCTTATCTTTTCATTATTACAGTTTTCCTATTATCTTATGCCTCTACTAGACTTAGTGGGCAGACCATTGGTCTTGGAGAAGGAACTCACTGAGAACTACTGTAGGATGTAGTTCTCACACCCTCTGTCGGTGACAGATTTTCCAAAGGCATCTACCCTTGTTCCTACTCCAGTTGCTGCACCTGCTGATCGAGGTAAGGGAGTCGCGAGATAGTTCCCTACCCGTCCTTAGAGTGTAGCTGTACACTCTTTTGGAGTTTTGTAGTACAGTCTGCTGGATTATTGTATGTAGTTACTTTTGAGAGTTTTTATTTTCGAAAGACTCTTGTACTGTGAGGATCAGACTGTACCATTTTGGACTGTATCTTTTATTTCTTTAGTTTATTTTACAGTTCTGATATTTATATAGTTATAGTATTATCTTTTGCAGGTTAGACGCTTCGTCTATGCGGGGCTTCCCGTATGGGCGGCGGATTTGTTGGCGAGCCCAAGTCGCAGTTTCGACCCTAGGGCGTGACAGATTAGAGTGGTATCAGAGTTTAGGATGTAGGTCATTGTGGACTTAGAAATCCTAGGCTTGTGGTTGGACAAAAGGATGACTACGTGAGAATCGTGATTTGTAGCGAGGATCATGATTGAGTTTTATACCTCTCCCAAAAGATGGGATGAGTGATTGGCATGTTTATTCTCCTAAGAGATTATGTTGGCTGCAGACAACATAATGCTCAAGAAAGGGTGACATGTCCTAGACTTTCGCTTGATTAGGTCGAGTGTTTGTTTTGTCCTGATGTGTGGATTTTGACGCAGGTGATGTTACGACTTTTTGTGTTGGCATATTTCGTGAGTTGAGTCGGAGTTTTGAAGTGATCAAATTGTCAATCAGCAATCGAAGACTCAGAGAAGATTCAACAAGAGCTCAAGTTGACACTCAGTGTTTTGAGTCTTGAAGATTGAAGTTGAAGAATTATGGATCATATACATCAATCTCAAGGAAAATGGATTCGGAATGATCAGGTACGTTTAACTAAATAATTTTGGTGATCCGAATACATTTGTGTAGTTTAGAAACACTTGGATAAGTTTTCATTGCTTAAAAATCAAAAACAGGACATGTTGGATGTTCAGGATCCGGATCAGACCATTCCAGTCCGGACCCCGAACATAGTTTAGTTCATGCGGAAATCCAGTCCGGACCTCTCCTGTTTCAGTCCGGACCCCGAACTATGTGTTTGATAAAATCGCATGAACAGTCCGGATCAGGAAATTTCAGTCCGGACCCCGAACTGTTTTTTCAGGAAAATTGCTGAAAAAAGACGACAGTCCGGATCAGCCAAATCCAATCCGGACCGCCGTGCGAAAAAAATTCTGTTAAGTCAGTTTTTGATGCTTATCTCTTTCCAAAGGTTTCTAACCTGTAAATAAACCCTAATATTAATCTTTTTAGGGTTCTGGATTTAAAGATAAATCCACATATAGAGAAGAAAGGAAAACACGATTAATTCATGTTTCTTCGTCTATATTGATCAATTTGATTCTAGGGTTTCCAAACTCCTAATTCTTGTAGAATCAAATTGATGAATACTTAGATGGTGTTTTCTGATCTATCCTTGATCTAAGTATTCGGCGGATTATCATCACCAAGAAAAACAACGATTTCTAAAATCGACATTGTGGATTCGATGTGTTGAAGGCGTTTCGTGGATTCGAAACGTGTGCTCGTGGATTCGAGTGGTGCTCGTGGATTCGAGTGGCGTTCGTGGATTCGAACGTGTGCAGTGGACGTGCAATCGGTGGAGCGCAAGATCCGAAGAATTTGAAGGAGGGGTTTGAGTCCGTGGAGTCGGTAATCACCTTGTTACTCTTCTTTTCTTAGTGGATTGTTATTGCGTGTTGGTTCCGTGGTTTTTCTCCTGGATTGGAGTTTCCACGTAAATCTCGGTGTGCTATTTTTATTTTTCCGCACTGGTTTTTATTTTGCACTGAGATTGGTTTTTTGAGTATTACACCTATTCACCCCCGCTCTAGTTGTTTGATAGTACCTATTTAGATCCTTGTGGATCCTCCTTTAAAAACCAACAATTGGTATCAGAGCGGGTTTTAGGTTTATCTATCATGTCGGGTGAAAGTGGTAATATTTATAGACCTCATCTTTTTGATGGGACCAATTATGCGTATTGGAAAGTGCGGATGAGAGCTTTTCTCATCACAATTGATGAGCGGGTATGGCAAAACGTGGAATACGGTTGGGTGCATCCTATTGAGGAAGTAGGAAATTCTACTACCCCAAAACCTCGCTCTAGATGGTCCAAAGAGAAAATCGAAAGATCTTCTTACAATGGGAAAGGTATGAACGCTTTATTTAATTCTCTTTCGTCGACCGAGTTTACACGTATTTTCGCGTGTGAAACTGCAAAGGAGATTTGGGATATTCTCAAAATTACACATGAGGGTACTAATCTAGTAAAAATTTAAATACTCCAGATGCTTACAAGTCAATTTGACTCTATTCATATGGATGAGCATGAATTGTTTACTGATTATTACACTAGACTTCAAGATATAATCAATACATGTGTTAATTTAGGAGAAAAGATCCTGGAGTCGAAAGTTGTAAGAAAGATTCTTCGGACTCTTCCGGAACGGTTTAGGGCAAAGGTTGCCGCCATTGAAACCGTTAGTCATCCGGATGATATGAGAGTAGAGGAATTAGTAGGTGCCTTACAAACTTATGAGATGACTTTTCCTACTAATCAAGTTTCTTCCAAGTCTTCTTCTAAGCTTACAGGTATTGCATTCAAATCAACAAAGGAAGAAGATGGCGAATCAAGTTCCGACGATGAAATCTCTTTTGCCGATTTTGAAGAACAATTTGCGCGGATCACAAAGAAATTTCGTCAGAAGTTTTGGAAGAATCGAACCGATGGATCTTCATCCTCGAAACCATCTAAAGGATCATCGGATTCTAAATCCTCTAATCTCAAAGGCTTTGCAAAACCTTCTAAAGAAAAAGAAAAAGAAAAAGATGATTTCGAAGGGAAAATCCAATGCTATAGATGCAAAGGCTACGACCATATTTCAACGGATTGTCCTTCTAAGAAATCATATAAAAAGAAGGCTTTGCAAGCGAAAACTTGGGACGATTCTACTTCAAATGAATCGACCTCAAGTAAAGAGGAAAAGGATAAAGTTGTTGCCTTTCATGCTTCTCAAATTCCCTCTTCTAATTTTAGTTTGTCATCTTTAATCACTGACTCTATTCCTTTGATTTTGCATGAAACATCAACATCCGATGGAGAGTCAACAATTGAGGGGGAGTCGGATGAAGAAGAACTCGTTGAGGCATATCAACAACTTCTTACGGAATCAAAGAAGATGGCCAAGCAACTTAAGAAGTTGAGGATGTCACGCCCCGGTTGTAAACCAGAACCTGGGCCCGTCCACAGATCCGCCGTGCACACAGAATTTCCCGTGTACACGAAGCGCTGGTAACCTGCTCAGATATAAGAGATATAAAAGATATAGATAAAGGAACATAAACAGAGCTAAAATAAAGCTACTACATCTCAGACTACAGCTAGAAAGTAAAAGCAAAGTAAAAACTCTCAAAATATACAAGTGTCTCTCCCAGCTCACCAAATAAGTACAAACAGCTGGCAAGAGCCAGACCCAAAATAAACTACAACTGTCTGAGATAAGAAAGGGGTACAACTGATACACAACTAAACTCGAAGTCGGGGGTAGATGAGCTACCTAATCCGCTATCTGCTTGCCTCGCTCTGCCCGAGACGGCCCTGCAACTCCCGCAGAAGACTCTGCAAAACAAATGGAGAAAAAGAAAAGAGAGACAATGGGGGTGAGAACTACTATATAAAACAGTAGCCTCCCCTAGTGGGAAAATCTCAAACTCTGACGTGCCCACTAGGACTACTAGAGGCAAAAAGGGAAAAACAGTAGTAAACTAAAAAGGCTACTGATAAGGAAAAACTATCACTACAATGCCTCTAAATGCAGTATCAAAAGAGACGACTGTAAGAATGCTTCAGAAAACTGTATCTGTCCCAATAACCCAATCATGTGCCACCAGTAGAACTGGCATTGCCTGCTCAGCGGAATCTGCACACATGGCTCGAAACCGCGGGATCGGCCCACATGGCTCGCATCCCAAAATAAGTAACAGATCGACAACTATAACCGTCCGATCGCACACTCCGGAGTGGCACTCGAGGGGAGCGACCCACACGAGTAAAACAGCTCTGTAACAAGTATCTCAGTCTAGCAGGAATTTGATCATGACTATGATCAAAGTGGAAATCTCTATCCACTAAAGAAACCTGATACCTAATCTGATGCATAAGTAAAACATCCGGTCAACCGCCCAATGTCCGCGGTCGCCGCAACACCCCACAAGTCCAAATCTGATAAAGTAATCAACAGCTGGCTAACCGCCCAATGTCCGCGGTCGCCACAATGCCCCACGATCCATATCGAGTCTAATCTGACCCTGACTCGATGGCCTCGACTGCACTATCCTATACCCCTGCTCTAACTTGAGCAACATGCAACTGAATAGAAAGGAGAACAACTAAATATGGTTTCTCCTAAGTCATTTCCCAACATGATAGTGCAGCAGTAAATAGTGGCATAACCAAATGTCCAAACAAGCATGCAATTGTCCTGTACTTGGTAAAATAGATGCAAGTGTCCGTGAAATAAAGCATGCTGGCAACAATTCATCACAATGGTCTAAGTACCCTATGTACTAGTAAATCATGCATAACATCCACAATGTTACTAATAGAGCCTTCTATCTCTCAAGTGATATTACCATTCTAATTCACTAATGTCATTAGTAAGCAAGTACTAACATATGTCCCATCTATTTCACATAAGCATGCAAATATCATTCAGAGGGTGTAATTAACTTCCTAACATGGAAAACACTCCAATAAGCCTAGTGGGTTAGTCAAAAGTAGAGATTCGCAACAACACCCACCTCGAGCGCTAAATCCTGGTCCCAAAAGTGATGTCCACGCTCTGTCCAAACAACCTCCACAAAACTGTACAACATTCCCCAAAAGAATATACAACAATTAATCACACAATACATCACAAAATCTGTCCCAAATTACAGCAGTCCACTATTTGTCTGTTTTCACCTGTGAAAAATGCTCGGAAAAATCCTAGATAAATACTGTCGCGATCCTCGCGACGAACCCGTCGAAACGAGTACCTGCACGTTCAAATCCGAGTTTTCTACGGTGAGTTACAAATTCTGCAAGGGAAACACCCCAAACTAAACTGTCCAGAAATTCTGTGTCAAAGAACCACAGTAAAAGGAGACTTTCACCTTCGTAAAATATTCCAAAAATCCAGGGAAAAATCCAGGAGATTCCTTGAAAAGTGTAGATGGAAATTTCCTTTTGAATCGCCTCGATCCGACGTCCGTGTGAAAAGATACGGCTAGAACACCGCAGTGCTGTCCAAAAATCCGCGAAGAAAAAGGGGTCAAATGGAAGCTCGGGAAACTCCAAGGTCAGCACGGAAAACGAGGAACCTCAAAACACAGGAGTTGAAGTCCTACCTGTCGTGAGTCCAATGGCGCGAGAATCGGCAAAATCGGAAGTCGGGGTGAGTCGGGGGAGCCCAAACACTGAGAAGGGACGAAGCGGGATGCCGGAAAACAAGCGTTGCGCCGCGCCGTAAAATCACGAACCTCGGGAAGCGTGCCACCAAAAATCTTCAAATTCCTCCAATGGATAGTGCACTGTGTGAGGGGAATTTCTTCTGAAGGAGTCACAGTGAAAAAGGGCCCAAAAACTCGAGAAAGAACCCAAAGAAGCCTTTTTATAGGCCCAGCCCACCACTGAAGTGGGCCGGATTCGGGCGCACTGCGCCCGAAAGCTCGGTCGGATGATTCCCGTCCGACGCGCCCGAAACCCTCTGGGGCTGCCACGTGTACACGAACAGGGGACAGCAGTGCAAGGGGGCCCGCTGCACGCCGCGTGTCCCTCCGCGGTCAGCGGGGGTAGGTACGGCCGCCCACACGCGAGGCGACACGTGGCCGCACTCGAGTGCGGCCGACGGCCGCCTGGCGCCACTGTGCGCGTGCCGTCCCAAGGCGCCCCTCCGCGCACACCGTGGACCGCGCCCTCGAGAGCCAGCCAATTGCAGACCGCCACGTGTCGTGCGCCCGGTCCACCGCAGCCGCGCAAGGTCGCTGAGCCGTGCCGCGTGCGCCGGCCATTCCGGGCTCGCCACGCGTCCCCCGCTCGCGGTCCATGCACCGCCGCGCCTCCCCGTGGACCGAGCTGCGTGAGCCGGCCAATAACAGGCCGCCACGTGGCTCAGGCCGGTCCACGGTCCTTCCCCATGCACCGAAAAACCCTGAAAACTTCCGGGAGCCCGTTTTTGGTCATCCGGACTCCAGATTTAACAAGCAAATAGCCGTTTTCATGCGTTTTTCCGCGCTGAATCCAAATCCAACCTCAGATTGGCCCAAAACCTTTTCTAAAATTCGGCAAATACAACCGAAGGCCAAATCAGCTAACCAAGACACATAGGGTCCATCTGTGGCATCCCTTTGATACACTATGGGCCAGACACACCAACAATAGGTGTTCTAAACAATGGATTCATCAGATAAGGTGCATGGAATTATGGACCACTACATCCTCCCCCACTAAAAGGAGTTTCGTCCGCGAAACAAGAAAAACAACAAACAGACGTACCTCAACCGGTAGCCTCGAACAGGAAGTGGTAGATATCACTCACTCATCACTATCTCCAGCTCCCAAGTAGCCTCACGCTCCTCGTGATTGCTCCACAAGATCTTCACAAACGGAATGGCCCGGTTGCGCAATTCCCTCACCTCACGAGCAAGAATTCGCAACGGGCGCTCCTCATAACCAAGATCCTCGCCGACCTCCAAAGAAGTGAAGTCAAACACGTGCGACGGGTCGGATAGAACGGGGACTGAGCTCCCCACGAACACCAATTCTCCGGACTTCTTTCGAAGGCGGGACCTCCAAAGGACTTGATCACCCATTCGAAACTCTAGGTCTCGCCGCCGAGTATCGGCGTAGCTCCTCTGACGGCTCTGGGCGATCTCAAGATGTCGGCGAACTAATCTGACTTTCTCCTCTGCCTCCAACAGTAAATCCGGTCACAAAGTCCTCCTCTCACCCACGTCACTCCAATACAAGGGCGACCGACACTTGCGTCCATACGACGCCTCGAACGGATCCATCTGAATGCTCGCCTAATAGATGTTGTTGTACGCAAGCTCAACCCATGCTAAGTGCCGGTACCGCCCTCCTCTAAATCCATAACGCACGCTCTCAACATATCCTCGAGGGTCTGTATGGTGTGCTTAAACTATCCATCGGTCTGTGGGTGGAACGCTGTGCTAAATCAGGGCTGGGTCCCCAAGGCCGACTGTAGACTCCCCCACTAAAAGCGGTACAACCTCGGGTCCCAAACAGATAAAGTTGAGGCGGGTACACCGCGCAACTTAACCTCCTCATCCAAAAATCAAAGAGCAAAACGCTCCAACAACCAAGTCATCTGTACAGGCAAGAAGTGTGCAGACTTGGTGAGTCTATCCCCGATGACCCGAATCGCTTCGGCTTCACCCTGGGCCCTAGGCAGTCCTGTAACGAAATCCATAGTGATGTGGCCGCACTTCCACTCGGGAATTGGAAGACTTCGCAACTTGCCAGCAAGAACCCGGTGCTCTACCTTTACTTGCTGACAAGTTAACTGTGAGCCACAAATCTTCCAATGTTCCGCTTCATTCCGAACCACCAAAAGTGTGCCTTGAGGTCCTTATACATCCTAGTACCACCAGAGTGACTGGTAAAAGGTGTATAATGGGCCCCTCTCAACTCAGGTCTCTGTACCGTAGTACTCCTAAGCCATCCACAGCAAAATCCCCTATCTGATCTGCCTGAAGTCGTAATCTGATTCTCGTCAAGTGGGGGTCCTCACTCTGTGTCTCCCTAATCTTATCCAACAGAGTGGGCTGCAAGACCATAGACATGAGTCTAGCAGAGACCCCAGGGGATACCATCTCAATCTGTAGACGCCTCAACTACTCCACAAGCGGTGCCTGCTGCGTGATCGACATGCTCAAACTCTGCACTGACCTCCTATCCAAATCCTCTGCTACAACATTGGCCTTGCCGGGATAATAAAGGATGCTCCAATAATAGTCCTTTAGTAACTCCAACTACCGGCGTTGCCTCAAATTCAGCTCCTTTTGAGTAAACAAGTACTTCAAACTCTTATGATCAGTGTAAATCTCACAGTGCTCTCCTTAGAAGTAATGCCGCCACAACTTCAACGGGAACACCACAGCCGCAAGCTCCACATCCTGCGTAGGGTAATTCTTCTTGTAATCCTTTAATTGCCGTGAAGCATAAGCACTTACCCTACTATGCTGAATCAAAACACATCTCAAACCGCTATGAAAGGCGCCACTACAAATTACGAATCCATCTCCCCTCACTGGCAATGCCAGAACTGGTGCCCAAATCCAAACCCCTCATCCGCTCCTCAAAGCTCAGCTGGCACAGTTCAATCCAAACAAACCTTATCCCGATCCTAGTCAAACTGATCAGGGGAATAGAGCTTCGCAAAGCCCTCTACAGACCAACGATAATAACCCGCTAAGCCCAAAAACTACGGACCTGAGTAACAGTCGTCGGTCTAGGCAAATCTCGAACAACATCAATCTTCGTCGGGTCAACTGCCACTTCTGCGGCTGATACAAAGTGGCCTAAAAAAAAGCAACCTCCCGATGCCAAAATTCACACTTTTTAAACTTAGCATACAGCTTCTTTTCTTGCAGAAGCTACAGCACTCTCCTCAAGTGCTCCTCACGCTCGATATCCCTCCGGGAGTAAGTCAAAATGTCGTCAATGAACATAACGACCAACTGGTCCAAGTACGGCTGAAATACCCGGTTCTTCGAGTCCATAATGTAGCAGGGGCATTAGTTAAACCAAAAAGCATAACAGGGGACTCATAATGCCCACATCGGGATCTAAAAGCCGTCTTAGGGATGTCCTCGACCCTCACCCTCGGCTGGTGGTAACCTGACTGGAGATCAATCTTCGAGTACACTGACGCTCCCTGAAATCCACACACAATCGAAGCGACCCATCCTTCTTCCTCACAAATAGCACCGGCGCTCTCCAAGGCGATACACCTGGTCTCACAAAACCTTTGTCCATTAAATCCTGAAGTTGCGCCTTCAACTCATGCAGCTCAGCCGGTGCCATTTGGTAAGGAGCCTTAGAGATTGGCGTAGTTCCTGAGACTACGTCAATCAAAACTCGATCTCCCTATCCGGCGGCATACTGGTCAGCTCCCCGGTGGAAACATATCCGGGAACTCGAGGGCAATAGGGATATCCCCGGGTCCCGGTGCCGCCGTAGGCTCCTTAACCACACAAGCCAAAAAGGCCACGCATCCACTGCGCATCATCTGCCTCACACAGGAAGTCGAAACTACCGAGGCGAAGAAAGCACTCAGGCACCCTCTACACAATCATCTCCTGGCCTGGCTCGCTAAAGGTCACCATTCCTGCGGCGTGATCAATTGCCACGAAATAGCGAGCCAGCCAAATATCCCAAGTACTAAAACAAAATCTCACAGCTGATACAGGACCATCAGGTCCGCTGGCAAAATCCAAGACTCGATCTGCATCGGGCAGGACCATTAACACTCCTCCACGTGCAAAGTGTAATCGGGAAACTGTACCTCTCATGCACGTGGTAAAAGCCCTACCTCTAACCCATGCAATGATGCAACAGATCTACTAAAAGAATGCGATGCTCGTATAACAAATAAGACATGAATCCAAATGCCAGAAATAAATCATACCTGCTACTACACAGTCAGCCGTAGCAGAATCCCCCGCCTGTGCTAAGCCGCCCAGATCACTCAACATCGGCTGTCTCTCACCAGAAGGGTGTGGAGGCGAAACTCGGTCTGCCTGGAGATCTGTCGATGAAGCTCCCGGTCGCAGCTGGGAAGTGGTAGGAACAGATGCCGAAATCGGTGCTGCACGTGCCGACAGAGGGCACGTAGCCCGGAAATATCCAAACAGGCCACAAAGGTAGCAGCGTCCCGGCCGCTGATCACAAGTACTGACGAAGTGCGGACCTCCACAGATGATGCACCTGCCTGCCTGCTGAGGCTGCCTCTGCTGCCGCTGCCATCTCTGTAGCCGTGACCGCGACCCCCGCTGGGATGCGGTAGGGGCCACTGCTGGTGAAGATGCTACTAAGGTCCGGAAGGGGCACATAGCTCGGATGTGGCCTGGCTGCCCACATCGGAAGCATCGACCCTCCCTCAAGTCACAGGTATCAGATGTATGCTGCTCCCTACAGAAAACGCACCGGGCCAACGCTCGAGACTGTAAAGACTGCTGCTGCGGTGGCCTCAGAAATTCACCAGGTCCTTGTCGATCAAGACGCCCACGGCCCGGAGGCTGGGGCCGCGGGGGTCGTGATGGCCTCCCAGAACTGGCCTGTCCATCATCATCGAGGGCTGGGCGTTTCCTGTCTGGACGTTGTTCTGAAGCCCCGGCCCCCTCGCCAACCGCCAAGTCACCCCGCTGCGCCAGTAACTGCTCCAGGCGCTGGTCCTGACGAAAGCTCCTCGCCACCAACTGGGTCACCAAAGCCCGCAGTTCTCCCAACTCGGCGGATACCGCCCGCTCAGACTCCCCGGAAGGTGCGGGGGTACCCCGGGTGGGTGAACGACGACGCGGAGACATCCTGCCACAGAAAACCAAAAATCAGTAACAAAACCCCACAAGACCCAATCTAGCGAAAGTCAAAGACATCTCCCTATTTCTGCAACTATATGTTGTCTGCAGCCAACATAATTGTTCAACAGAAATAGGGTACGTCGATCCCTCTTCACTCACTGGAAGAGTCAACTGACCAAAATCACGGACTTTCGCAAAATATCACGCCACTCACGCCCTATCATCCTAGGGTCTGCCAAAAGCCTAGGGTTTTTCCTAAGTCCCAACTGACCTATCCCTAAGCTCTGATACCAACTAATCTGTCACGCCCCGGGTGTAAACCAGAACCCGGGCCCGTCCACAGATCCGCCGTGCACAGAGAATTTCCCGTGTACACGAAGCGCTGGTAACCTGCTCAGATATAAGAGATATAAAAGATATAGATAAAGGAGCATAAACAGAGCTAAAATAAAGCTACTACATCTCAGACTACAGCTAGAAAGTAAAAGCAAAGTAAAAACTCTCAAAATATACAAGTGTCTCTCCCAGCTCACCAAATAAGTACAAACAGCTGGCAAGAGCCAGACCCAAAATAAACTACAACTGTCTGAGATAAGAAAGGGGTACAACTGATACACGACTAAACTCGAAGTCGGGGGTAGATGAGCTACCTAATCCGCTATCTGCTTGCCTCGCTCTGCCCGAGACGGCCCTGCAACTCCCGCAGAAGACTCTGCAAAACAAAGGAAGAAAAAGAAAAGAGAGACAATGGGGGTGAGAACTACTATATAAAACAGTAGCCTCCCCTAGTGGGAAAACCTCAAACTCTGACGTGCCCACTAGGACTACTAGAGGCAAAAAGGGAAAAACAGTAGTAAACTAAAAAGGCTACTGATAAGGAAAAACTATCACTACAATGCCTCTAAATGCAGTATCAAAAGAGATGACTGTAAGAATGCATCAGAAAATTGTATCTGTCCCAATAACCCAATCATGTGCCACCAGTAGAACTGCCATTGCCTGCTCAGTGGAATCTGCACACATGGCTCGAAACCGCGGGATCGACCCACATGACTCGCATCCCAAAATAAGTAACAGATCGACAACTATAACCGTCCGATCGCACACTCCGGAGTGGCACTCGAGGGGAGCGACCCACACGAGTAAAACAACTCTGTAACAAGTATCTCAGTCTACCAGGACTTTGATCATGACTATGATCAAAGTGGAAATCTCTATCCACTAAAGAAACCTGATACCCAATCTGATGCATAAGTAAAACATCCGGTCAACCGCCCAATGTCCGCGGTCACCGCAACACCCCACAAGTCCAAATCTGATAAAGTAATCAACAGCTGGCTAACCGCCCAATGTCCGCGGTCGCCACAATGCCCCACGATCCATATCGAGTCTAATCTGACCCTGACTCGATGGCCTCGACTACACTATCCCATACCCCTGCTCTAACTTGAGCAACATGCAACTGAATAGAAAGGAGAACAACTAAATATGGTTTCTCCGAAGTCATTTCCCAATATGATAGTGCAGCAGTAAATAGTGGCCTAACCAAATGTCCAAACAAACATGCAATTGTCCTGTACTTGGTAAAATAGATGCAAGTGTCCGTGAAATAAAGCATGCTGGCAACAATTCATCACAATGGTCTAAGTACCCTATGTACTAGTAAATCATGCATAACATCCACAATGTTACTAATAGAGCCTTCTATCTCTCAAGTGATATTACCATTCTAATTCACTAATGTCATTAGTAAGCAAGTACTAACATATGTCCCATCTATTTCACATAAGCATGCAAATATCATTCAGAGGGTGTAATTAACTTCCTAACATGGAAAACACTCCAATAAGCCTAGTGGGTTAGTCAAAAGTAGAGATTCGCAACAACACCCACCTCGAGCGCTAAATCCTGGTCCCAAAAGTGATGTCCACGCTCTGTCCAAACAACCTCCACAAAACTGTACAACATTCCCCAAAAGAATATACAATAATTAATCACACAATACATCACAAAATCTGTCCCAAATTATAGCAGTCCACTATTTGTCTGTTTTCACCTGTGAAAAATGCCCAGAAAAATCCCAGATAAATACTGTCGCGATCCTCGCGACGAACCCGTCGAAACGAGTACCTGCACGTTCAAATCCGAGTTTTCTACGCTGAGTTACAAATTCTGCAAGGGAAACACCCCAAACTAAACTGTCCAGAAATTCTGTGTCAAAGAACCACAGTAAAAGGAGACTTTCACCTTCGGAAAATATTCCAAAAATCCAGGGAAAAATCCAGGAGATTCCTTGCGAAGTGTAGATGGAAATTGCCTTTTGAATCGCCTCGATCCGACGTCCGTGCGAACAGATACGGCTAGAACACCGCAGTGCTGTCCAAAAATCCGCGAAGAAAAAGGGGTCAAATGGAAGCTCGGGAAACTCCAAGGTCAGCATGGAAAACGAGGAACCTCAAAACACAGGAGTTGAAGTCCTACCTGTCGTGAGTCCAATGGCGCGAGAATCGGGGAAATCGGAAGTCGGGGTGAGTCGGGGGAGCCCAAACACTGAGAAGGGACGAAGCGGGTCGCCGGAAAACAAGCGTCGCGCCGCGTCGTAAAATCACGAACCTCGGGAAGCATGCCACCAAAAATCTTCAAAGTCCTCCAATGGATAGTGCACTGTGTGAGGGGAATTTCTTCTGAAGGAGTCACAGTGAAAAAGGGCCCAAAAACTCGAGAAAGAACCCAAAGAAGCCTTTTTATAGGCCCAGCCCACCACTGAAGTGGGCCGGATTCGGGCGCACTGCGCCCGAAAGCCCGGTCGGATGATTCCCGTCCGACGCGCCCGAAACCCTCTGGGGCTGCCACGTGTATACGAACAGGGGACAGCAATGCAAGGGGGCCCGCTGCACGCCGCGTGTCCCTCCGCGGTCAGCGGGGGTAGGTACGGCCGCCCACACGCGAGGCGACACGTGGCCGCACTCGAGTGCGGCCGACCGCCCGCCTGGCGCCACTATGCGCGTGCCGTCCCGAGGCGCCCCTCCGCGCACACCGTGGACCACGCCATCGAGAGCCAGCCAATTGCAGACCGCCACGTGTCGTGCGCCCGGTCCACCGCAGCCGCGCAAGGTCGCTGAGCCGTGCCGCGTGCGCCGGCCATTCCGGGCTCGCCACGCGTCCCCCGCTCGCGGTCCATGCACCGCCGCGCCTCCCCGTGGACCGAGCTGCGTGAGCCGGCCAATAACAGGCCGCCACGTGGCTCAGGCCGGTCCACGGTCCTTCCCCATGCACCGAAAAACCCTGAAAACTTCCGGGAGCCCTTTTTGGTCATCCGGAATCCAGATTTAACAAGCAAATAGTCGTTTTCAAGCGTTTTTCCGCACTGAATCCAAATCCAACCTCAGATTTGCCCAAAACCTTTTCTAAAATTCGGCAAATACAACCGAAGGCCAAATCAGCTAACCAAGACACATAGGGTCCATCTGTGGCATCCCTTTGATACACTATGGGCCAGACACACCAACAATAGGTGTTCTAAACAGTGGATTCATTAGATAAGGTGCATGGAATTCTGGACCACTACAGAGGAAGCAACGACTTGAGGTTCAGGACGAGAACTATGCTTTAAAGATCAAACTTCATGATCTCGAGGAGGAACGAGAACTTTTATTGGATAATAATAAAATCCTCCAAGAAAAGTAAAACCAATCGGAAACAATCGTTAAATCACATATTAACAAGATTGGTTTTCTTGAAAAGCAGTTTGAGGAAATTTCTATCACCAACCAAGCTTTGACCAAGCAAGTTCATCAACTCAAATCCGACATACAAAAACTTTCAACCGGTTCCAAGAAACTTGACGGTATGTCCGAATTAGGTCAAACAAGCAAAGTTGGTTTGGGATTCAAAAAGAACCAAACTATGAAGGCTTCAAGTTCCACAACTAAATTGAATGGAAGAACCTGTCACCAATGTGGACTTGAAGGACACTTGATGAAGACGTGCCCGAAAAAGAGAAAGAAGAATTCTTCGGCAACTTCATCTACGGAGCGAACTCAACGGAATCAAAAGCAACATCAATTCAATGGAGTTCCTTCAATCCACCAAAGGTCCGAGCCACAACATCAATCATTCAAGTGGATCATTGCAACGCAAAGACCTAAGGTGGACCAGCAGTCAAAGCTATCAACTAATGGCCACAATGAATCAAGACAATCCAAAATCAGACGATTTTGGATTCGGAAAGGTGATATCTTTCCTTATCTTAAGTTCTAAATAGCTTTTGACTATATGTAATGCTTTGATTGGTTTTCTCTTCATATTTTTCTTAATCTTTGCATTACATGATTTCAATGCTTTTCGTTTATATGTTTTGTTTTCGAACAAAAATTTTAACGAACGAGTGCATTGAATACAAAAAGGGTTTACTTTCATTCACTCCGATTTAATTTCATATTAATTATCAACTTTACTCTATAATCATAATCTTTGAAGATATTCCATTATAGGAGTTTTTGATAGTTATATTCATCAAATTTTAGTAATCATATGTTATCTTAAGATGCTTAACCTATATCGGTTGTGTGAATTCATTGTGATAAATATAAGACAACCGATAGACTAAAATTTGGGATTTAATTCTTTCACATAAGAGATTGCATTCGTACAAGGGTAATTAAAAGAATTGAAAAGATGTGGAAAGAGTTACATCTGAAAGGAGTGTGAAAACTACCACCACATGTTGGAAAGAGCTGCCACCCCGGTCGTCCGGTTTGTGTGTGAAGCTACCACATGTTTTGGATGCTAGAAAAATATTTTTGAAATTTTTAGTTGAAGCATTCGGAGATTCATATTCAAAGTTCTTATATTTTGAACAATCTCCTGGTTGGTATAAGGTGGGATAGTTAAAAGATGCTCAAAGAGCCACCCTTAGGTATTTTAGTGCTTATCTCAAATTTGAAAGGGTAGTAATCAAATTGATGTCATTTGGAAATCTCTGTAAGTCATCTTTGTAAATCCGTTACATCTTGATAGAGTTTGGATCTCTAGATTACTTTTGATGACTTGTGTTTGACGTATATAATATGAAAAACGGTTTATAATATTTTATCTTTGTTTTTCATGATTACGGAGTAAATCTTTTTAATTTTTGTAAAATTAATTGGATTGAATGATATCTGTGTGATCTCACAATTTTCAAGTAATTAAATTAAATTTCTTGATTGCACGCAAATAGGTAATCCAAAGATTTCAAAATCTGGATTTGTTTCAAGAAATTATTTGATTTTTGCTTTCGAGTACCGGTACGCAATCTGTGTTTTTGTTATATGCCGGAACTGAGCTTTTATCTCTCTTTCTCTATGAACTAATGCTGTTAGTGATTTCCTTTTGTCTAGTATGTTCACTGTTTAACAATTTGTGACAAAAAGGGGGAGAAGAGAAATGACGGAGATAAGATCATCGAGATAGGGGGAGATGATTCGAGATAGGGGGAGATGATGAAAAAGGAGCTGAAAAACAAAATGAACCAAAAGGACGAATCAAATGTAGGAATTACATTTAATTTCTAACGACTGATTTTTGATTTTGTTTGGAGTTTTATTTTGCAAGATTTACATCACTTTAAGACTACAAGTCCTAAGTCATAGAGTTTGTTCTAAGACTGGTTCAAATGTATTTTTATTTATTGGATCTTTCACGCAAAGAAAGTCAATGTTTTGGTGATGACATTGAGTTTCGATTTTTTGGTTTAAGATGAGTGTCTTGAGCGTTTTATGTATTTTTGGGTTTTGTCACGAAATTACCAAAAGGGAGATTGTTACGGCTTTTTGTATTGGCATATTTCGTGAGTTGAGTCGGAGTCTTGAAGTGATCAAATTGTTAATCAGCAATCGAAGACTCAGAGAAGATTCAACAAGAGCTCAAGTTGACACTCAGTGTTTTGAGTCTTGAAGATTGAAGTTGAAGAATTATGGATCATATACATCAATCTCAAGGAAAATGGATTCGGAATGATCGGGTACGTTTAACTAAATAATTTTGGTGATCCGAATACATTTATGTAGTTTAGAAACACATGGATAAGTTTTCATTGCTTAAAAATCAAAAACTGGACATGTTGGATGTTTAGGATCCGGATCAGACCATTCCAGTTCGGACCCCGAACATAGTTTAGTTCATACGGAAATCCAGTCCGGACCTCCCCTGTTTCAGTCCGGACCCCGAACTATGTGTTTGATAAAATCGCATGAACAGTCCGGATCAGGAAATTCCAGTCCTGACCCCGAACTATTTTTTTAGGAAAATTACTGAAAAAAGACAACAGTCCGGATCGGCCAAATCCAGTCCGGACCGCTGTGCGGGAAAAATTCTGTTAAGTCAGTTTTTGATGCTTATCTCTTTCCAAAGGTTTCTAACCTATAAATAAACCCTAATATTCATCTTTTTAGGGTTATGGATTTAAAGATAAATCCACATATAGAGAAGAAAGGAAAACACGATTAATTCATGTTTCTTCGTCTATATTGATCAATTTGATTCTAGGGTTTCCAAACTCCTAATTCTTGTAGAATCAAATTGATGAATACTTAGATGGTGTTTTCTGATCTATCCTTGATCTAAGTATTCGGCGGATTATCATCACCAAGAAAAACAACGATTTCCAAAATCGGCATCGTGGATTCGATGTGTTGAAGGCGTTTCGTGGATTCGAAACGTGTGCTCATGGATTCGAGTGGTGCTCATGGATTCGAGTGGCATTCGTGGATTCGAACGTGTGCAGTGGACGTGCAATCGGTGGAGCGCAAGATTCGAAGAATTTGAAGGAGGGGTTTGAGTCCGTAGAGTCGGTAATCACCTTGTTACTCTTCTTTTCTTAGTGGATTGTTATTGCGTGTTGGTCCCGTGGTTTTTCTCCTAGATTAGAGTTTCCACGTAAATCTCGGTGTGTTGTTTTTATTTTTCCGCATTGGTTTTTAATTTGCACTGAGATTGGTTTTTTGAGTATTACACCTATTCACCCCCCCTCTAGTTGTTTGATAGTAACCTATTTAGATCCTTGTGGATCCTCCTATAAAAACCAACATGTGAGCACGATGCCTCCCCGACACAGAGTATTGACACGTTCACAGCCTCCATCATCCGATGAGTCTGAGAGAGAGGAGCCAGGGCAAGACCAGCAGAGAGAGGTCCAGAAGTTACAAGCCCAGATGGCACAATTGTCGGAGGCTATCAGACGCCAGGAGGAGGCCATGGAACGTCTGATGCGCCTGTTGGAGCAGAGGGCACAGCCAGTTGCAGCACCGCCTAAGCATTCTTCAGCACCTTCTTCTCCTGTAGTGGCACCCCCAGCTATACTAGTGGCACCGGCAGCCCCTACTGTACCGACTACCGGTGGACAGATATCCAAGCACGATGGACCGTTGTCGCCCGAGGAGCAGAGGGAGCTTATGGACCGTTTGACGAGGTTCTGATAGTTCGACCCACCCCGTTTTTTCGGTCGGAGCTTGGAACCGTGGGAGGCGGAGTCTTGGATCGCGGCTATGGAGTGACTATTTGATAGCCTCTTCATAGATGAGAGGTTTAAGGTACACTTGGTGACGAACTTTCCGGAGAAGGACGCCGAGACCTGGTGGCGTCGAGTGCGACCTGTTGGTCCGCCATGGACCCAGCTACTTACTTGGGAAGAGTTCTGCAGTCTTCTTCTTGGAGCTTTCTTCCCTGAGAGTGTCAGACAGAAGCTGGAAGAGGATCTAAAGAATCTTCAGCAGGGAGGCCGCTCTGTGCAGGAGTATATCCGAGATTTCAATCGACTACTGAACAGCGTACCGCATGCGGCCAGGGATGAGGCGCATAGGATTTATATGTTCGAGCGGGGATTGCGCCGAGATATCTATCAGTTTGTTCGGTCACGCAGACTACAGACTTTGGACGCCTCGATGGAGCAGGCCCTTTATGTGGAACGTGGGAATGTGGTTATGACTGAGAGGAACACAGCCCCAGGTGGGAGTTCGGGTGTGAAGCGCCCAGCGCCTGATGACGAGGGAGAGACGAGTAGGCAGGAGCCTCCGAGACCTCTACGATTTCACCCAGAGGGTTGTGGGTTTCAGAGGCGCCAGAGATTTAGTGGACCCCAGCAGCAGCAACAGTATTAGCAGTATCAGCAGCGACAGCAGTCTCAGCAGCAGTATCCCAGACAGCAGCAGCATTAGCATCAGTGACAGGATTGGTGTGTTATCTGTGGTGGGCCACATTCACCGTCACAGTGTGACTAGAGACAGGGACGGTGCTTTCCATGCGGAGAGTTAGGACATTTCAGAACAGCATGCCCCCGAGCAATTTTGTCAGTGCGACCTATTGCTACAGCTCCCTCCTTGCCTCTTCAGGAAGCGAAAGCCTCTCCGATTTACCACCAGACATATAGGGCTACGACGTCGAGATAGACGGAGCGGCGACCTTCAGCACCCAGTGGGCAGGTTTACGCAGTCTAGGTGGAGGACACCCCGGCAGCGGATCGTGTCGTCGCAGGTATGATTTTACTTACAACTGTTTGAGTTTAAGCATTTTGGTACCGCCGCATTTCATGCATGTGTTAGTGGAGAATTAGCATCTCTGCATGGATAAGAGATAGAATCATTGCTACATGTATTAGTGGTTCAGATTCTTGATCGTATCTTACGAGTAGAGGAGGTTTGTGGGGCACGATCAGTGCAGGCGAGACCAGGAATTATACCGGCAGACGTGACAGATTAGTGGTAGCTCTAAGACTTTGACCAAGCACACGGGATGGACCCGTTGGCGCGGTATCATGCGACGACTAATTGCGGAATGAGAACTGTGACCTTTCCGCAAGCTGAACAGGAGGAGTTCATTTACACAGGACGCCGAAGTACCCTTCTTGCTGTGATAGTTTCAGCGGCAAAGGACAGGCAGATGGTATGAGCAGGACAACGTTGCAGATTTTGAGCCCGAGGGATGCACGACAGGCACCACCACTGGAGCTGATGAGATGTTAAGTGTTAGTAATTGTGTCCCTAGGAGTCGCGGTTAGAGTGTAGCCTTAGTCGGTGTCAGCTATAGCAGGAACAACAACAACACCTCTCCCTTTTTCACTCCTTATGCCGAGGCTTCGCGAACGGGCCGAAAACTTTGAGAGGCTGCTCCAGAAATGGAAACTGTGTCGGAGCCTATTCTTGTTTGATTGGGGTGAAGGCACTGGCCTTTCGAGATTTTTGGACTTTTTGCTGTTTTCGGGTATTTTTTAAACTGGGAGTTGGGCTGATGATGTTCCTGATATTGGGCTCTATCCTTTTTGGTAGGTTGAGGGTGAGTTGGTTTTGTGGTTGTGATGTGTTTTAGTTTCGAGGAAGAAACTTTCGTTTAGTGGGAGAGGATGTGATGATCCGGATCTCCGCGAAGGTTTTACGGAGTGATCAATGGCTTATGGAGGCCTTTGTTGTGTGTTGAAGATGGTAGCACACGAATCGGACCTCAGGATTGGACCCGGCGCGAAAATTGGATTAAGTTTGCCTATCCGGATGCCTTCATCAAAATTTAGAAGTGGATTCTTGCAAAACGGATATTGGATTTGGATTCAGCGCGCGAAAACGGTCAAAATCGACTATTTGGATGTATTTTTTAGGATTTGAACGACCAAAAACAGAGTTCGGGCAGGTTTAATGTAGCTCGGGCAGGCCGGCCAGAGCCGGCGGTCGTGGGCAGGCACCGGAGCGGGGCGGGGCGACCGCGGGCAGGCGCGGGGGCGCGGGCAGGCCGGTCCACGGCCAAAGCGCGTGCACCGGGGCCAACGGGCGAGCCACATGGCGCAACCTCATTGGCCAAGCCGCTTGCGTTCCGCTATGATTGGCGGGCGGGCCACGTGGCAGCACCCCATTGGCCGGGCGGCGGACCCGGTAGACCCGACGTGTCGCGCGGCCCATGCTCCCCGCTGTGCTCCCCGCTGCCACATGGCGCGCTGTGATTGGCGGGCGCGCGAGCGCGGGGTGCGCGAGCACGGGACACGTGGTGCCATCCCTTGCTTTTGGGCGTTGCGCGAAGACGGCCCGAATGCACGCCACGTGGATCCGGGCGCGTCCTGTAGCATTCAGGCACTCGAAAGTTGGGGCCGAATCCGTTTGGGCTCCTTTTTGGGTTTTGGACTATAAATAGCCCTCTTGGAGCATTGTTTGAGGGCTTTTTGGATCTCTTTTTGAAGCCATTTTTTGACGGGGAGCTTCTACATCAAGTCCTCTTCGCATCTTGGCATCCCGAAGGATTTTCCGATGCCGTTTCATATTTTTCCTCCCCGACTTCGCGAGCTTCGACGTTTCTTCGATACCGATCTTTTCCGTCTGCTTTTCGTCTGTGGGCTCTCGCGAGCTGAGTTTTCGGAGTTTCTCGCCTATTTTTGTGGCAGTTTTTCCACGACAGACAGGCCTTCGATTTTGGTACCCACCGCTCTTCTCCGCTTCGAGTTTTTATGGGAGTTCTCGCAGCATCTTTAGACCCCCTTTTTGCTATTGCATTTTCTGGACAGCGGATGAGTGATCTTACATTTTCTCGGCCTACGGTTGTCAGAATCTGGAGTTTAAAGACTCGATTTCTATCTACACTTCGCGAGAATCGCAACCATATTTTTCTTGAAATTTTTTGAGGGCATCTCACAGGAGGTATATTGCTTTTTGTGAACATACTTGCAATGGTGTTACTATTTTGGGTGATTTGGACTGACCGCGGTGTTCGATTTATATTTCAGCGACCGGGAAGAGATTTCGGGTGATTTTTGGTTCGTTGGAACAGTGTGAACCTGAGGAACACTCACGTTCAGTTTCAGCTTATTCAGACTATGGATTAGCGTGTTCTAGGTGGGTTGGATTTTCCTCCAAAACTAGCGGGCGGCATACTAATTATATGTCGTAGTATGCATGCATGATAAGTAGAGTACTCCTTTTGGTGGACCGAGATTCAAGCATGTATGATAGAATTAACAAATTGATTATTTCTTGTGATAATGAAATATTGGAACCTTGACTAGCACCCCATCATATGTTTGCACGTGTTTAACCAGACTAGTAGAAAACCCTCACTTGGGCTAGGTTCTTTTATGCTTTAGACATCCGCACTTTACATTCTATCCCTGGACATAGTGTTTTCCTCGCCCGGGTAGTGGGCCAACTGTTCAGGATTTCTTTGTGTAGGATGCATGTTGCACTCGTGCTTGGGGGCCGAGTGGAGTCTGTTAGCTGTGGCTACTCTTGTACTGGTGTCGAGAGCCGTTTGAGTAAACGGTGGTCCCGGGTCGTCGAGTTTTCCCTGTTCTAGTTGTCGTCACTATGTTCGTGGCAGTAGTGTACTGGTGATAGCAGGATCCTGAACCCAGACTGTTTTGGACACACACATGATTTCAGTAAACCTCTATTTTCCTTCTGAATTTCGAAGGGTCACCGGAGCCTGTTCTTGTTTGATTGGGTGAAGGCATTAGCCATTCGGGGTTTGAAAAATAAGACTTATTTTAACTGATTTTATTAAAGAACTAAAATTCATTAAATTGGGCTTGTGAAATCAAAAATAGTTTTCGGTAATAACTGTCATTATTTCTTATAAACTTTCTTACCCGAGAGAGTTTGAGTGATCTGGGTTCAAGGGGTTGTTTCCATATTTTGGGACGAAAGCTACGGGAGTTGTGCGTAGAACCTGTTCTTGTTTGAATTGGGTTCTAGGTGCTAGTCTCCCAGCACTTTTGGACCCTGATTGGTTCCCTCCGGATGTTCTACCCAAGGGAGCAGATTTTCCAAACTATAAGGGGTCGAGAACTTCGAAAGGCTGAGCCTGGACTCTGTTCTTATTTGATTGGGGTTCTAGGCACCGGCCTATCGGGATTCTCGGACCCTTACGGTGTCGGTCAGTTCTTTTTCATCTGTGAGCTGGGTGTTATGTTTTGGGAGCCGTTTGGGGTTGACAGTGGTCCCGTGCTGTGGAGTGTCTCCGGTAGATGTTGTTAGTGTTGAGTTATTATTTTCGATCCGATCGATCGTGGATTTGGACTATAGCCTGCATGAGCCATATTGAGCTCGACAGAGATGCGCAGATATTTACTCAGTGGGGTCGCTCCCCTCGAGTGCCGCTCCGGAGCTAGGCCTGTTACTTTGCTATCGTGACTTGTCGACGCAGTCCGTGTGGGACGCCCTACGTAAGTCCAGTCCTTCGTGGATGTAATGGCAGTAGGTGGGCGCAGATTTGACTATACCCTATGTGGAAGTCAGTGTGATTGGATTGATTGTGTCTACTGGGTTAGAGTCAATGCATCATTTTCATCTATATCACCCATTGAGCATTGTAGATAGAGCCATGATAGTTACAGATTTCTTTCCAGCTTATCTTTTTATTATTACAGTTTTCCTGTTATCTTATACCTCTACTAGACTTAGTGGGCTAACCGTTGGTCATGGAGATGGAACCCACTAAGAACTAATGTAGGATGTTGTTCTCACACCCTCTATAGGTGACAGATTTTCCAGAGGCGTCTACCCCTGTTCCTACTCCAGTTGCTGCACCTGCTGATCGAGGTAAGGGAGTCGCGAGCTAGTTCCCTACCCGTCCTTGGAGTGTAGCTATACCCCGTTTTGGAGCTTTGTAGTACAGTCTGCTGGATTATTGTATGTAGTTACTTTTGAGAGTTTTTATTTTTGAGAGACTCTTGTATTGTGAGGATCAAACTGTACCATTTTGGACTGTATCTTTTATTTCTGTAGTTTATTTTACAGCTCTGATATTTGTATAGTTGTAGTATTATCTTTTGCAGGTTAGACGCTTCGTCTATGCGGGGCTTCCAGTATGAGCGGCAGATCTGTTGGCGAGCCCGGGTCGCAATTTCGACCTTGGAACATGACAGGAAGAACCATCCCTTTCGCACCAGACGTCGAGTTCCCTTGGCTTACCACTGGAGAGGTGAATACTCTGACAAAACACTTAATAGAGAAACGCCAAATCCGGCCTTGCCCTGAGCCAGAGCAGAGGCGGGAGATCCTCATAGAACACCTGAGGAAAGTAGGCACATTGGCCGATAGCACGGTCGAGCCGCAGCACTAGTGGTGCGAGCCGGCCATGGCGAAAAGACAGTACGGGTCAGCCATGACAAAAACACAAAAGCGTCGACAACAACGGGTTCGAGCCGAGGTAATGAAGGACTACGACGGCTCGGGGACTGCAGCTAAGCATAAATGGGGCACGAATCGCGCTTCGAAAGATGGTCCAATCAATGCAGAACGAGCACGAAGTCGGAGGGTCGGAAACATTACCCCGTGGCAGGCCGACCGCGCCTCGGGTAACGGAGGTTGGATCGACGAGCGTTGGCCAGGAGCTTAACACCTGGCTGAAAGCTCTCGAAATAGGGGCCCAGCGCGACACCAACGTTGAGGAAGATCACGAGGAGCGACCCCCGAAAGAAAAAAGGATGGAGGTTGAGCATTTTTCGCCAACTAAAACAGCCGAGGAGGTGAAGGGAAAGAAATGCTGGGCCGATTGGGCCGATGAAGATTCAGCCGAAACTGGCTGTTCGGGGTCAAATCGAAGTGATTCTTAACCCAGGCTCAGCATTAGGGCTGAAAGGGTCGACCAAAGAGGGCGGTCAGGAGAGAGTTTCGGCTTTTGAAGGCCGAAGAAGGAGAAGGCGAAGCGCTCGATGGGTTGAAGACATCGGGTGCAACAGGCTAGATTCGGCTAAAAAGAGTCCAAGTATACGCAGGTCCGTTAGAGCTGAGTCTAGTAAACTGTTAAGGAATTTGTATTGGCGTATTTCGTGAAAGTGTTTAAGTCTTGAAGATTGAAGATGAAGATGTTTGGATCATATACCTCAATCTCAAGAAAGAAGAATTCAAAAGGATTAGGTACGTTTAATTAAATATTCTTGGTGATCCGAATACTTCTTAGAGTGTAGAAACACTTAGATGGGTTTTTAATCGCATAAAAATCAAGAAACTAGACTGTTATATGTTCAGGATCCGGATCAGGCTACTTCAGTCCGGACCCCGAACGTAGGTAGGTTCATGCGGAAATCCAGTCTGGAACACCCTTGGTTCAGTCCGGACCCCGAACGTGGATTTTGCAAAAATCGCATGAACAGTCCGGACCGTGGTTATTTCAGTCCGAACCCCGAACACTGTTTTTTCAGGAATTCTCTGAAAAACAACGACAGTCCGGAACAAGCCAAATCCAGTCCGGACCGTCGTGCGAGAAAAAGTTTGTTACAGTCATTTTTTGATTCTTATCCTCTTCCAATGGTTTCTAACCTATAAGTAAACCCTAATTTCATCTTTTAGGGTAATCCAAATAATCCAAAAAATCCAAAATAAGTTTTGTATTCCGTAAATGAACGAGTAAAATTAACAGAGAAAAACTTATAAATCCACATATAGAGAAGAAAGGAAATAACTAGATTTATTTTATGTTTCTTCATCTATATTGATTAATTTGATTCTAGGATTTCAAACTCAGATTTTGAGTAGAATCAAATTAATGAATACTTAGATGGTATTTCCGATCTATCTTTGATCTAAGTATTCGGCGGATTTTCACCACCAACAAAACAACGATTTTCCCAAAAATCAGCGCGTGGATTCGCGTGGCCTTGTGGATTCAAGGTGCTACCGCTCTTGTGGATTCGGAGCGAGGTACGTTCGTGTGATCGACACGTACTACTTGGTGGAGACCGTGGATTCGGTCAGACGTCGTGGACTCGACGTTGGACGCCGTGGATTCGGCGTTGGACGCAAATCGTGGATTCGAGGCGCGTTGCGGAGCGAGCGGAGAAGATCAACTCGGAGCGTATGGAAAAAGGTTGAGTCGTGTGTGAGTACGGTATATCACCTTTGTACGTGTTTAATCTTAGTTGATTTCACCGTGTGATCGGTCCCGTGGTTTTTTACTCCTGGTTTTGGAGTTTTCCACGTAAAATCTCTGCGTGTTATTTACTTTTCCGCATTGGGCTTTATTACGCAAAGATTTTTGAGTGTTTATTGTTTCCCTCTAGGTGTTTTTTCCCCTGTTCAGATCTATATTAATTATAACCCAACAAGTGGTATCAGAGCGGGAATAGGGTTGTAAACAATGGTTGAAGGTGGAAACATCAACAGACCACCGTTCTTCGATGGAACAAATTATGCCTACTGGAAAGTACGGATGAGAGCATTTTTAATTTCCATCGATGAACGGGTGTGGCAATCAATCGAGTTTGGATGGTCAAATCCGATTGAAATTATTGCTGATGTTCGCACCATCAAACCTAGGTCGAAATGGACCAAGGAAGAAATTGATGCATCTTCTTACAACGGCAAGGGAATTAACGCCTTATTTAATGCTTTGTCGCAAACTGAATTCTCTCGCGTCTCGGCATGTGAGACTGCGAAAGAAATCTGGGATGTTCTACAAGTTACACATGAGGGAACAAGCCTTGTGAAGATTCAAAAACTGCAAATGCTTACGAGCAAATTTGACTCAATTATTTTGGCAGAAAATGAATCTTTCACAGATTATTTTACACGATTGCAAGATATCGTAAATACATGTGCTAACTTGGGAGAGAAAATTCCAGAATCTAAAGTTGTAAGAAAGATTTTAAGGACTCTTCCTGAAAGATTTCGCCCAAAGGTTGCAGCCATTGAAACAGTTAAACACCCGGACGAAATCCGTGTAGAAGAATTAGTTGGTGCACTTCAAACTTATGAAATGACATTTTCTACTAACTATTCTTCTGGAAGGCCATCTTCTTCTAAGTCTTCAGGTTTTGCATTGAAAACAACAAAGGAAGAAGACGCGGATTCATCCTCCTCAGACGATGATGAGAATCTATCAATGGAGGATTTTGAGAAGCAACTTGCGCTCTTAACAAGGAAATTTCGCCGAAGCTTTCGAAGGGGTAATTCTAGCAAAACCTCATCCTTCGTAAAGTCGAAGAAAGGCAAAGAAAATTCAAGCTTTAAGTCAAGAAAGCAAGAGTGTTTTTCAAAGGACAAAAAAAACTCGGGGGGACAAGTCCAATGCTTCAAGTGCCGAGGCTACGGTCACATCTCAACGAAGTGTCCCAATAAGAATCCGTCGAAGAAGAAGGCAATGCAAGCCGTCACTTGGGATGACACCTCAACTTCCAATGAGTCATCTTCCAGTGATGAAGAAAACAACGCAATGGCATTCCACGCGTCCACAACTTCACCTTACGTGTGCTTTATGGCAAGTACATCCGATTCATTGTCCAACTCCTCCCAAGTTGAAAAGAATGCAACGGACGATGAATCGAGTAATTCCGAAGGTGAAGACTTTGCTTTTGCCTACCATAAACTTTTAAAGGATTCAAAGAAATTGGCAAAACAAAACAAGGGTTTGAGAAAAAGATTGCAGGATCTCGAAGAAGAAGCAAAAAGGGCAACTTCTCTCTCAAACGCTCTTGAAGTGGAAAGGGATAACTTGATCAAAGTAAATGTTTTCCTTTAAGAGAAAAATGAGCATTTCGAGAAGGAACACATCAAACTGGTGGATAAAGCAAATTACTTCTTGAAGCTCTACTCCGAGGCTCGTCAAGAAAAGATGGAAATGACGAAGACCATTTTCCAACTTAAGGATGATTTGAAGCGATTTTCTTCTGGAAGGAGCAAGTTGGATAAGATGCTTGGTCTTGGTCAAACAAATCGTTTGGGCCTTGGATACAATCGAACTGGAGACAGTCCTAGTTCGAGTGGAACAATTTTTGTGCCCCAGTCGGTGTCTCCTCCTCCGACGACGGAATTCAATGCATTCAACGACAACAAGCCTACCTCACCTACTTCGGGTTCATCAAGTACAAAGGTATGTTTTCGTTGTGGTTTTGCAGGGCACATACGAAGAGATTGCAAGATTGGAGTGAAACGATCAAATCAAGCGCCTCTTGCAACAACTACCAACGAGTTCATTCCTCGGAAATCAAAGGAGAATTTTTCAAAGGAAAAGAACCTTGGTAGTTCACCTAACAAGACGATGTCAAAGAAAAGCGATCAATCAAACAAGACGCTTTCACCAAGGAGAATAACTTCACAAACATTGCCGACGCAGTCCAAAAAGGTATGGGTGCGCAAAGGTGAAATCTTCCCTTGTCTTGTCATTCATACTTCTTTGCATGCTTATGACAATTCGTCTTGGTATCTGGATAGTGGATGTTCCCGTCACATGACCGGTGACAAAAACCGTTTTCAAACTTTAGAGAAAACCTCCGGAGGACTTGTAGTTTTCGGAGACGGTCGTTCTTCAAAAATTATTGGAAAAGGGACAATCACTATTCCAGAAGGCCCGGTTTTTAACAATGTTTTATTTGTTGAAGGCCTTAAGACTAACCTCATTAGCATTAGTCAATTATGTGATAATAGCTTTTCAGTTAATTTTTCTTCAGCAGAATGTATTGTAACTGATCAGGACCATTTATTCTTTTTGAAAGGGGTTAGGTCTGAAAATAATTGCTATGTAGTTCCTAACAAAATTTCTGAACATTGTAACCTAGTTTCTTTAGATAATGAAACTCTTTGGCATGAAAGACTAGGTCACATTAATTTTAAGGAGCTATCTAGAATTTCTAATAAAGATGTGGTTAAGGGAGTTCCTAAACTATCTTTTAAAGAAAACATTGTGTGTGGAGGTTGTCAAAAGGGAAAACAATCAAGGACCGCACACAAGAACTTGAACCATGTGGGAACCAAACGGCCTTTAGAATTACTGCACATGGACTTAATGGGGTCGACTCGTCAACCAAGTTTGGGAGGTAAATGGTATATTTTTCTTTTGGTTGATGATTTCTCTAGATATACATGGGTAACATTTTTAAAAGAGAAAGCGAATACTTTCGATTCTTTTCATGAGATTTCTCATCGTGTTATGATTGAGAAAAATGAAAAGATCGTTCGTGTTAGAAGTGATAGAGGTGGAGAATTTTTAAATTCTAAATTCATTGATTTTTGCACTTCCAATGGCATAAAACATGAATTCTCTGCACCCTATACACCTCAACAGAATGGTGTAGTCGAGCGCAAAAACAGGGTAGTACAAGAGATTGCGCGGGTTATGCTTCACAGCCGGAATCTACCGTTACATTTTTGGGCTGAAGCAGTTAACACCGCGGTCTACGTAAGTAATCGTGTTTATTTGCGTCCGGGTACTTTAAATACACCATATGAACTATGGTTTTGTAGAAAACCAAATATCAAATATTTTCGAATCTTTAGGAGTCGCTGTTACATTTTACGTGATCGTGAAAATCTTGAAAAATTCATCTCTCGAAGTGACGAAAGAATTTTCATGGGTTATCTATAAACACTAGAGCATATCGGGTTTTTAACCTCGAATCTAAAACGATGGCAAAATCTTTTAATGTTAAAGTAGATGAAGCTTTTCATTTTGCATCTGATAAATCTACCCCTGATATGTCTCTTGATGATGATACTCCTGTAAATGCATCTTCTCATAATAATTCTTCTGATAATGTTGATGCATCTAATGGTTCTTCAGTTTATCTGATATGTAGGAATCATCACACATACCTCCGAGCACTCCGTTACCTCAAACGCTACGTATCTCCAAGGATCATCCAGAATCAAACATTATTGGAGACCCACAAGAAGGAGTCAGGACTAGGAGACAGTTGGTTTGTGGAGTCGCATGTTACGTCTCCATGTTGGAACCAAAGAACGTTGATGAAGCTCTTCAGGATGATTATTGGATAGAAGCTATGCAAGAAGAGCTCCATCAATTCGAAAGAAACAAAGTCTGGGAACTAACGAAGCCTCCGAAGCAACACAACATAATTGGTACTAAGTAGATTTTCAAGAACAGGAAAAACGAGGATGGTACCATCATCAGGAACAAAGCACGCCTAGTTGCTCAGGGCTATTCACAAATTGAATGTATAGACTTTGATGAGACGTTCTCCCCGGTAGCTCATCTCGAGTCAATTCGCATCCTTTTCGCCATTGCTTGTCATTTTAAAATTAAACTTTTTCAAATGGACGTTAAGAGCGCCTTTTTAAATAGTTTTTTGAATGAGGAAGTTTATGTGGTTCAACCGAAAGGTTTTATTGACCATAAACTACCTAACCATGTTTTTCGACTGAAAAAGGCTCTTTACGGTCTAAAACAAGCACCGCGAGCATGGTATGAAAGGTTGACAAAGCACTTTTTGAAAAAGGGCTACACTCGAGGGGGAGCGGATAAGACACTCTTTATGAAGCATTTTCAGGAAAACTTTATTGTCGCACAAATCTATGTCGATGACATTATATTTGGAGCAACAATGAATAACGATGCTTCAAAATTCGCTGAAATCATGGAAAGCGAATTTGAGATGTCCATGATGGGCGAGCTAACATATTTTCTTGGATTGCAAGTGAAACAAAATGAAGAAGGCATTCATCTGTGCCAATCCAAGTATGCAAAGGAGTTGGTCAAGAAGTTCGGATTAGAAAATTCTAAAGACTTTCCGACTCCAATGGGAACTAGCAACAAGGGATTAGGAAGTGAATCTCTTAGTGAAAGTGTAGACGAGAAGCTTTATCGCAGCATGATTGGAAGTCTACTCTATCTCACGGCTAGTCGCCCGGACATATCCTTTAGTGTTGGGATCTGCGCGAGATATCAGTCAGCACCAAAGGAGGTTCACCTGAAAGCGGTGAAAAGGATCATCCGGTACGTCAAAGGAACATTAAATTTCAGAATTTGGTATCCTATGGGAACAACTCTCGACATTATAGGATACTCAGATGCCGATTGGGCTGGATCTGTGGATGATCGGAAGAGTACGAGTGGTGCATGTTTTTATCTTGGCCATTATCTTGTTGCATGGCATAGTAAAAAGCAAAACTGCATTGCACTCTCGACTGCCGAAGCGGAATATATTTCAGTAGGAAGTTGTTCGACACAATTGATTTGGATGAAAAGTGTTTTGAGCGATTTCCGAATTCCTGCGTCTTCGGTAACTATTCTTTGTGACAACACTAGTGCTATAAATATTTCTAAAAACCCTGTGTTGCACTCAAGAACAAAACACATTGAACTTAGATATCATTTTCTAAGAGAGCTAGTTGAATCAAGTATTCTTCAAATTTCTTATATTTCAACTGAAGATCAATTAGCCGATATTTTAACAAAACCTTTGGATCAAAAACGGTTTATTCATTTGCGTAAAGAAATTGGAATGCTTTCTTTGAAATAACACTTCTTGAAACCATTGCTTAGGTTAGGTTTTGTTTTGTGTTTGTGTTCTTTATCTATGCTTGTACATAGAACATTAATTGAGCATTAGTATAATTGACTTTACTTGCATCCTTTCATATTTTTGAGAAATTTATTATGGTTTGGATATCATGATAGTTCATTTGATGCAATGATCCTTTATATCAATTAGTTCATTTTTAATTGATCAAAGTCAATTTCTCTCTCAAATGATCTCTTGGTATAGTTTTTATCTTATTTGACAATTGAGTCAAGTATGAACACGAAATCAATTTTTGGTTGAATATTTCATATCTTAAATAATTGATAGCCAATTGAGGGGGAGTTTTATTAAAATTTTTATGCTCAAAAGATGTGGAAAGAGTTACATCCCAATGAGTAGTGTGAAAACTACCACCACATGGAGGAAAGAGCTACCACCTCGGTCGTCCGAGTACTGTGTGCAGCTACCACATGTATACAAGGCATGGTTTTTCTTGTTGATTTGATAAAATGCTTTTTGGATACTTGACTCTGTCAAATTCCAAGGTTGGTATAAGGTGGGGATTTTATTGAAAGATGCTCAAAGAGCCACTCCTTATAATAAATTGACTAGATATATTATCTAACTTATTTGGGATTTCAAACATCTATCGATCTTTGTGCTTCATTTTCTTTACCAAATTGATGATTTGATAAACGCATTACTCATAAGATCGTGATTGATGTTTTTGAACTTGTTCAACTTTAAAGGATTTAATTTTTATAAATTTTCGTTTCATTACTTGGATATTATTGATAGATTTAGCATAATCTATTTCTTTTGATATGAAACGATAATTTTTGTTTAAAGTTGACATATAATAGTGCTTACAATCTTTTTCTGGAATTTCTGGAATTTTTCTAAATTTTTCTGAATAAAAAGTTGAAACCGATCTGGACTGGGAATTCTGTTCCGGATCCCGAACGCAGATATTATCTCCGGGTAGCCGATCCGGACTGGATTCTTGAGCCGATCCGGACTGGATTCTTGAGCCGATCCGGACCGCGGCAAGGGTTTATATGAAACAAAAAGGTATTTGATTTTATTTTTCCTCAAGCTTTTGTTTCTAGCACTCCAGAGCTTCTCTCTCTTGAAAACAACCGATTTGGAGCTCTCCAAACCCAAGTTCTTCCGGTTCAAGTAAGTTTTTATGATCAAAACTTAGGTTCTTCACAGTTTTTACCTTGTTTTTCAAAATGTGCATGAATCTCATGTATCTTTTTCGATTTTGAATGGTTTTTGGTCAAATTTCTTTTGAAATAAGAACTCTGGGTAGATTAGTTTTGTTTATATGCCTTGTATTCTCTTGATTAACGGATTTTTAAGCTTCGATTTTGAAAATTCGGTTTTAGGGCATATAATGAGAATTTTTCTAAATTATGGAATTGATCTATTTTTAAAAAAAAAAAATTGCAAAACTAACTTGATTCCTAGTCTCTGCACACGATAATAATTGTTTGAGTACAATTTTTCAAATTTTTGAAAATTAAACAATTTTTCGTGTTCTTGAGTTTTTGCTCGCAGGTTCTTCATTTTCAAAGCACTAGCAAAAATGGTGTTTGCATGGATTATAGTACTCCTTGTAGCAATGGTAGGAACACGAGGATCTATTAAAAAGGAGCAAGATAGAGCAAGTCAAGAAGAGACAAAGAGTGTTCTTCAAGATGATTCGGAATCAGAGGATTGGGACAAAATTTGTCAAGAAATACAACAGGTTGGTGATGAAGAAGACAGGTTTTACTTAAAGAACAAAAAACTTATGAAGTCTTGCTCAACAACCAAGCAGTACACTAGGCGAAAGAATTCAAGGGGCAGTGGAATTCAGATTAATGAACCCCTCGCCAGAGCGCACTCTCTGCCTAGAGAATCGTCATGGAATGAAGGTCAAAATGCACCGTCCGTGTCCACACAACCTCCTACGACCTCCAGGAAAGACACCACAGAAGATAATATATTGTCTTCCATTCAACAAGAACAGAGGAGATTGTCTGTGGAACAAGAAAGAATGTCCACTGACATACACCAGATGAAAAGAAAATGTTCAAAAATATCAAGGATACTTAAAGGAATTTTGAACAAATTGGATTGTAGCAGTTCAGACAGGTCTGATCCAGAGTAACCATTTGCTCTAATGATTTAATCTTGGGTTGTTCTGTTGTTCTAATTATCTTTTTGTTTTGCAGGTTTTTAGTCTTAGTTCTTACTCTTTTTGAACTATTTAACTCCCTTAATTTTTGTAATTTTGGCTAATTTTAGTGACAAAAAGGGGGAGAGAGATATGAACATTTGGAACATGTTTGGAACATATTTATGAGAACTTTGGACACTTCAAACTTGGAAGGTAAGTATGACAACAACTTTGGTTTCATATTGTGAATGAATGCATGCCTCAGCTAACTATTTGACTAACTATTTGGGCATGTAATATTACTAACAAGTTGTTTCATGACTAACATTCTTATGACATTTGGGGTTTATTGCTTAGAAGATATGTCTATCTCTGATTGGTATTCTAATACATATCTGCTTGTATAAATATCATGGTGAGAATAAACTTCGTCTCTCTGTTTAGTTTTTTGAATGTTAAATTCTTGAGGTATTTAATGATTTCTTTTGTCAAGAATTATTTTTTTTTGCAGAGAGTACAAACGTCTAAGTGTAGAGTTTGTTTTAGGAGTTTAACTCATGTACTCATTTTTATTTGGATCATAATTGTAAATTTTTGTTGTATGGTGATAACAACAAAAATATCTTTTTGAATTTTCTTTAAGTGGATTTCTGTTTTGTCACGAAACCGCCAAAGGGAGAGATTGTTAAGGAATTTGTATTGGCGTATTTCGTGAAAGTGTTTAAGTCTTGAAAATTGAAGATGAAGATGTTTGGATCATATACCTCAATCTCAAGAAAGAATAATTCAAAAGGATCAGGTATGTTTAATTAAATATTCTTGGTGATCCGAATACTTCTTAGAGTGTAGAAACACTTGGATGGGTTTTTAATCACATAAAAATCAAGAAACTGGACTGTTATATGTTCAGGATCCGGTTCAGGCTACTTCAGTCCGGACCCCGAACGTAGGTAGGTTCATGCGGAAATCCAGTCCGGAACACCCTTGGTTCAGTCCGGACCCCGAACGTGGATTTTGCAGAAATCGCATGAACAGTCCGGACCATGGTTATTTCAGTCCGGACCCCGAACACCGTTTTTTCAGGAATTCTCTGAAAAACAACGACAGTCCGGAACAAGCCAAATCCAGTCCGGACCGTCGTGTGGGAAAAAGTTTGTTACAGTCAGTTTTTGATTCTTATCCTCTTCCAATGGTTTCTAACCTATAAGTAAACCCTAATTTCATCTTTTAGGGTAATCCAAATAATCCAAAAAATCCAAAATAAGTTTTGTATTCCGTAAATGAACGAGTAAAATTAACAGAGAAAAACTTATAAATCCACATATAGAGAAGAAAGGAAATAACTAGATTTATTTTATGTTTCTTCATCTATATTGATTAATTTGATTCTAGGATTTCAAACTCAGATTTTGAGTAGAATCAAATTAATGAATACTTAGATGGTATTTCCGATCTATCTTTGATCTAAGTATTCGGCGGATTTTCACCACCAACAAAACAACGATTTTTCCAAAAATCGGCGCGTGGATTCACGTGGCCTTGTGGATTCAAGGTGCTACCGCTCTCGTGGATTCGGAGCGAGGTACGTTCGTGTGATCGACACGTACTACTTGGTGGAGACCGTGGATTCGGTCAGACGTCGTGGACTCGACGTTGGACGCCGTGGATTCGGCGTTGGACGCAAATCGTGGATTCGAGGCGCGTTGCGGAGCGAGCGGAGAAGATCAACTCGGAGCGTATGGAAAAAGGTTGAGTCGTGTGTGAGTACGGTATATCACCTTTGTATGTGTTTAATCTTAGTTGATTTCACCGTGTGATCGGTCCCGTGGTTTTTTACTCCTGGTTTTGGAGTTTTTCACGTAAAATCTCTGCGTGTTATTTGCTTTTCCGCATTGGGTTTTATTACGCAAAGATTTTTGAGTGTTTATTATGTACACCTATTCACCCCCCTCTAGGTATTTTTTCTCCTGTTCAGATCCATATTAATTATAACCCAACATAAACAAGCAACAAAAAGATCGAAAGAAAATCAACTGATCAAGAAAATACCTGAAACACAACTATCGATTTTGAAGAATGTGGAGCAAAAATATATGAATACTTCACATTTAGTAAACCGACATGTATACAACTCAAAACAGAGTAAAATACAAAAGTGTTTTAGAAAATGGAGGGTCGTGGTTGACGAAAACGGTTGGAGGAGCACAGAACCATCAAGATGGACCATGAAGGAGGCTAAAGGCAGAGGGTCAACCACTGCCTTTTGAAAATCGAGACACTCGACCACCGTGATGATGACAAGTCTCAAAATCCTTGAACCCCCACGACAAACTCGTATCAGGCACAATGCCTTCCCTTGGGACAATAGAGACCAAACTCAAAAGCGGGTCGGCCAAAGCGTGATGGTGCGATGCCCCGGCGAGGGAAATCAGACGCCGAACGGCTAAAAAGCCTCCAACTCTCGGAGATGGAGACGCCAGTCGACCGGGCCATCGCGCATAAGATCCCAAACTAGACGATCATGCCCAAAGGTCTTCCCGAGAAAATTTCCTTCGGAATGCCAAGGAGTGAAGACACTTTCACCAATTGGTGTTGAAACGCCGCCAAGGTCAAATTGAGAGACTGCCCCGGAAGCACTCTTAAGGACGAAAAAGTTATGATCGGAGCATTGCTGTAACATTGACACGGGAATCGTCATAAGGAAAATAAGAAGATGTGAAGAAAGCTGCGAGCAATGGCCCTACTTATAGGCCAACGAGGAAGGGCGATAATCATCCCTCGGGAAGCAGTAGCACCCGATAGGGAGAAAGGCGAAGGACGGCTTGGCAAAAAATCAAGAAAGATTGGCACCTGTTCACAAATCCCTCGGGCAGTGAGAGAATATATTGTCAAGATATGAGTATGATCGTCGGGCAGTGTTATCCGTGCCAAAAGTTGACTCAATTTCAACAATTGCCCGAACGACACATCAGGCGATTTCCGAGGGGACATTGTTGAGATCAGAATTTTCGCCACTTGAGGGAGTGAGACGCGGCGTCTACCATCGGCTAAAGGGTATCAGCCGACGGAGATTTGAGTCAGCAAAAAGGATTTGCGTCTCAATTGAGACCGATCTCAGATGCACAAGAATGTGGCATACGACATAGGTTATCGGCTAAGAGCGTTAGCCGATAGGAGAACCAGCCGACGCAAGGATTATCACATCGGCTAGGGTCGACTACGGTTAAAGGAAGGCATTCGCCCGCCCCGATCAGTCGATGAAGCAGACTGGTTTTAGGTACACAAGATTATCACAAGAAGGCATTCGACCTCTGGAGGGTCACCCAAAGGAACCGATTGCGCGCAAGCCACATTTTGGCCCCAACAGTCTATTAGCCAAAACTTTAGAAATAATCTTTTGTATTCTGTTTAGAAGGCTAATCGAGCAAAAATTGCTTGCCATCCGGGGCCCTTCTCTTTTTGGTATCAGACATACGTAAGAATAGTCGATCGGACCCGTGCAAATTCTACCCTCATGCAAGCCCTGAAAAATTCCCTAATGTCTTCTTTCAGCACTTCCCAAAAGACTTGGTAGAAGCTTAGGTGGAAGCTGTCAGGTCCAGGAGCTTTGTCCCTTCCCAGCTGAAAGACCACTACTTTAATCTCATCCAAGGTGAACGGTGCAATCAGGTTCCCTCGATCCACGTCAGATAGCTGTTGCTCGCAGAACAAAGAGCTCCAATCCCCGAAGGACGACGTTCTGATGCCACCGGGAGAGAATAACTCCTTGAACTTTCGAACGAAATACGACTTCTTATACTCCTCCCTCCTATATATACGGTCGTCTTCTTCAATCAATTCTATTAGGTTGGAGCGCCTCCTGCCGTTAGCATAGACGTGAAAGAATTTAGTATTCCCATCACCCTCCTTCAGTCATCTTTGCTTGGCCATAACTTTCCAAAGTAATTCCTCGTCGTCCAACACCTTGTGCAGCCACCTCTTAACTCTTGCTTTTTATCGAATAGGTCCGATATGAAATACTGGAAGCACTATGTAAAGCAACAGATAAAGTTTCGTCCTATAACATAGTTTAAGTTATGGCCACCAAAAGTTTCGTCCTCGAAACTTAAACTTAAACTTAACCAACTACTAAAGTTTTAAACAAAACCAAACACTGTTTATTACAATTTTTCTTTTTCTTTTAATTACTTCAAACTCCAGACGGGCCTTCTCCTGATGGCTCTTCTTGCTGGGTCAATGCATAAACTCGACCACCAAACACCTGGCGTGATCCTTCAGGTTGGCGTGATGTTGGACGATGACCAGGAGTAGCCACACTTTGGGTGGACGCAGGAGGTCTGGAAGCAAGGGGTGGTATAGACAACACTGGTGGGGCTGGTGCAGATCTCTGTGGGCAATTGACAGAGATATGCCCAGGCTGACCACATTGGAAGCATTTCCCATGGCGCCGATCACATAAAGTGGATGGATGATCAGCCCCGCAGAAGATACAAGGCCTCGCCCTTTGCTGATGGTTATTTTCCTGAGAACCTGCTGCTTGGTTCTGGCCTCTTGGATATCTTGGGGGCCTCCAATTAGATCCAGAAGACCCCTCCCCATTTCCTGAAAAAGGGCGCTTCTTTCCCTTCCCTTTCTCTGAAGCCTGTCGTTCAGCACGAGAGGCTACTATGTCAGCTTCCACAGAAAGGGCACTGTTGACACAGACCCGATACACTCGGATGTCCAAAGAAGAGAGAAGTCGCCTAATCTCAGGTCGCAGTCCTTGGGAGAAGAGCCGGACCTTGCGTTGCACATCCCGCACTGCATGCGGAACCAAAGCACACACACGGGAGAACTCCCGTTCATAATCCCGCACAGTGCGGTCTTCCTGACGCATAGTCTCCAGCTGCCGCTCTAAACCCTGATTCGTTACATCATTCAGATAGCGGTCGTATAATGCATCCTTGAAGACTTGCCACTGGGGTTCAATTCCCTCGTACTGATCTCTCAAAACTTCAGACCACCACTGATCCGCCTCACTTTCGAAACAGTGTGCAGCTAAGTGTACACGGTCATGATCTTCCGTATACACATCTCTGAAAAGCTTTTCCATGCGCAGCACCCACTTTTCGACAGCCCAATCATCATCAGTGGCGCCATCAAAAGTAGGTGGCTGGAATTTCTTAAACTCCATTAGGACCGCCTTTGCTCAGGCCTTTTCAGCCTGAACCGCATCCTCTGTAGCGGCAGGCGTCGTCGGCCGAGAAAAAGTCCCGACAGCAGCAACCGGTGGGTTGTTAACAGTAGCAGCAGCAGCCCCAGAAGTGGTGGCAGTCGCCGGGGCTGTCGCTTCAGGTGGCACTGAGGCAGCAGGAGGTATTACTGGCTCCTCTGGCACTGGCTCTGGTGGCTGAACGGGTGGCGGGGCAGGTGTAGCCTGAACACCAGCCTGCTGTTGTACAAGCTGCTGAACCACAGCGGTCAGTGCAGTAATCTGGTCCTGCATTTGCTGAAATCTATCGGAGCCCTCTGGCTCCCTGGGAGGTTGGCCGACATCTTGGTCTCTGCCTGAACCTTGCCCATCAACACCACCATATCTAGTGCGAGCCATAACTGCAATACCAAGGATGGATCTTAGTTTGACCGACCCACAACTTCTGTTTCAACTACAAGACTTAGAACACTACACATCGCTCTCTCGTAGACACAAGTCATCCTAGGGTTCGTTCCTAGCCAAACCTAGGCAATGTCCAGAATAATGATATGAAATACTGGAAGCACTATGTAAAGCAACAGATAACTAATAAAAGTTATAACTCAGGCATGAAGCAGTATAAACTGAATCGAAAGGAAGGCAGGCTCAAAGTAATATTTAAGCTACCAAAAATAGGGGTCCAACCAATACCGTACACAGAGGGCCGAAATGATAAAGCCCGGACCGAAGATAAACCCACCTGTCAAATCGCAGGCGACAAGACTGAATCGACTGTATGCTCAGAACCAGATGCAAACTGGACAGACCTGAATCAAACATATTGATCAACCTCGAATTCACTAATCACAACTTAAACCCCAGATCCATTTTAAAACCTCTAATTATTTAACTAATAGTGTCATTTGAGCACTGTTTTCGCTCGTTCTTTCAACTGGAAACTCATTTTAACAAACCGTCACTTCCAGCAGGTGACTTTTAACTTGCTGAACACCGTGCTCACACATTTGTGGCAGCACGCATCCCGAGGAAAACTTCGGGCCATAAAACACTCCTCTAACATAGCCATTTTGCATTTTTGTTTCTCCGGGACTTCAAAATCAGTTTTTAACGCGAGCATCGCGTTCAGTGACCCCAAATTAGTCAGGAGCTCACTGTCGCGGCTTCGCAAACAGCCTAGAACATAGTTTTGTTCCAACTTTACATTTTAGGTTGATTTAACTACATTTTTTAATCCCAACATCAAACATGAAAACTTTACATATCAAAGTTGATCTACACCACGCTAGGACCACAGTGCTCACCTTGGTTGGAACCCAGGTGTGCTCGTTCAAGCAGAACCAAAGCCAAGTTTCATATAAGGTTCACATTGCTCCAAACTTTATTTCACACAGATCAACTTTGATCTGAAGTGAGCATCAAGCTCAAGGAAACATTTGGAACAACTTTCATATTTACAGCAAACCCAAATTCCACATTTTTCCTCTCTTAGGCATTTTATCAAACACATGGCATGCATAATATTTAACATTAAACATAAGCTAAACTTCACATTGGATCTTTACAATTACTGGACCAGAAGCTATCTAACTTGCACTTAAATGATCTACTAAGTTCCCTCCTCATTACCCTTCAACCTGGAGCAAGCCAAAAGCAAGTTGGCCGCGGCTCAAGGAGGAAGAAGATGACCCCTTTGCATTGAAATTTGTGATGCTTCAACCAGAAGCTCTGGGATCAAACCAAAAGCACTAAAAGATGCTAACTACCTCACAGAAGCTTTCCATAACCTTGGCCGGTAACGAGGTGCGGCGGCGGCGGCGGGGAGCAAAGCTCCATTTTGGAGCTCAAGCTCGTTAATGGCGGATTTTTACAGAAGCCATAAGAAGTCTTCCAACTTATATGGAAGCTTCCTTAAGTCCATACAAAGATTCCCGACACCTCCTCCCCGGCCGGAGATGGCCAGAACGCCGGCGGCCGCAAATCTTCCATTCTCGGGTTCATCCATGGCCGACCCTCATTCGGTCTGCATGGGAACCATGCAAAGGCATGGTTGGGATCCTCTTGGTCCCAGCAAGTGATCTCGGTAGGTGGCCGGCGTCGGGGAAGCCCGTCGGCGCCGGAAATGGAAGTTCGGCCAACATGCAATAACTTCAAAAGCTAGGGCATCCAATATCTCTTGAATTACTAAGACATATTTATTCAAACTTTGCAGATTTGTTAGACATACCCTACAGTCCCTACATACCAATTTTCAGCTTGGTTGGTTCACTAGTTGCAAAGTTATCTCAAGGTGGAGCTTTATTAGTTTTCCGGCAAGAGATGTTTCCCGCCGGCCATGCGCTTTGCATGGGGAGCTCGGGCTTGGTACAGAGCATCTATGGGTCCTTACTAAGCTACTGCTACAAGTCTTGGGTTCAAACAAACCGAAGTTGGAGAGAACTTACCTTGGCCGAGTTGGAAGAAGATGGGATGAAGCCGGAATTTACTCCTCTTGCACGCGCGGCCACGGCAAGCTCCAGCAGGATCCCTAGGCACAGAGGAACTCCTCCAAAGTTCCAAAACAATTTTGGCAAAGGTTGGTTCCAACTTCCCTCTCTTTTTTTCTCTCTCGGATTTTCTCTCAAAGAGTAGATGACTCCTCGGCCACCCAGCACCCGGGGTTATAAGTAATTACTCTTGGGAGTTAGAAATCCCAAGAGCCTTCCTCGTGTAACCTCCCACGAGGAAGCCCAACAGCCAAATAGATTTTGATGCTATTTTTGCAAAAATCTCCATTAACCCCCTACACAAAGATCCTAAAACTCTAAGGTCCCCTCTGTAGGTGACAAATGCACCCAGCACCCCAACTTATAAGCCTCATAATTTTTGGTACATAAAATATTAGGGTTTCTTCAAAAATACCCCCTTATTCGGCACTTTTCACGCTTTTCGAGGCACTCGAGTCGCCGAAACTGAAAATGGACTTCGCCACGATGTCCGGCTCGTCGAGACCTTCAAAATAGCTTATTTATTTGTTTGATTTGGCACTCGTATGAAATCTCGGGCCATCTTGTTCTGTATATCGCAAACCGACGCACGCACTTCGATGCACCCGGATCGCCAAACGCGGAATCCGTCAGTGCCATTGCGCTCAGAACGTCAAAATTAGCTAGGATCGACTACTCATACCCCTATGTCAGGGTTCCAGACAGTGAAACGGCCGATAACGATCGAAGGGCCATTTAAAATAGGGGTTACTATTCACAACTTAAGTTGTGGGACCCGTTCTTCTTCGCTGTTTTGTGGAAGATCCGACCGTTGGATCGTCGACAAGTGAATATGAACTTTTCATGTTTCGTCGAGACGATCGCAATGGTGAACTCGGATTTTCGAGATTAGGCCCCGATCAAAAGTCGGTATTTTAGGGCCACTATTATACCACTAAAAATTCTCATTTTTGCCAAAATTACCAATTTTATAAACTCCAAAGGTAATTATAAAGTCTTTAATTTTCTAGATTACTACAGTTTGTCTCCGATTGGTTTAGCTTTTCTTGGAGGATTTCATTATTATCCAATAAGCCTTCTCGTTCCTCCTCGAGATCATGAAGTTTTATCTTTAAAGCTTGATTCTCGTCTTGAACTTCAAGTCGTTGCTTCCTCAACTTCTTAATATGTTTGGCCATCTTCTTTGATTCCGTAAGAAGTTGTTGATATGCCTCAACGAGTTCTTCTTCGTCCGACTCCCCCTCACTTGATGACTCTCCGTTGGATGTTGATGTTTCATGCAAAATCAAAGGAATAGAGTCAGTGATTAAAGATGATAAACAAACATTAGAAGAGGGAATTTGAGAAGCATGTAAGGCAACGACTTTTTCCTCTTTACTTGAGGTCGATTCATTAGAAGTAGAATCGTCCCAAGTTTTCGCTTGCAAAGCCTTCTTTTTATATCATTTCGGAGAAGGACATTCCGTTGAAAAATGGTCGTAGCCTTTACATCTATAGCATTGGATTTCCCCTTCGAAATTATCTTTTTTTTTTTCTTTAGAAGGTTTTGCAAAGCTTTTGAGGTTAGAGGATTTAGAACTCGATGATCCTTTAGAAGGTTTCGTGGATGAAGATCCATCGGTTCGATTCTTCCAAAACTTCCGACGAAATTTCTTTGTGATCCGCGCCAATTGTTCTTCAAAATCGGCAAAAGAGATTTCATCGTCGGAACTTGATTCGCTATCTTCTTCCTTTGTGGATTTGAATGCAATACCTATAAGCTTAGAAGAAGACTTGGAAGAAACTTGATTAGTAGGAAAAGTCATTTCATAAGTTTGCAAAGCACCTACTAATTCCTCTACACTCATCTCATCCGGATGACTAACGGTTTCAATGGCGGTAACTTTTGCCCTAAACCGTTCCGGAAGAGTCCGAAGTATCTTTCTTACAATTTTCGACTCCGGGATCTTTTCTCCTAAATTAGCACATGTATTAATTACATCTTGAAGTCTAGTGTAATAGTCTGTAAACAATTCATGCTCTTCCATATGAATAGAGTCAAATTGACTTGTAAGCATTTGGAGCTTTTGAATTTTTACAAGATTAGTACCCTCATGTGTAATTTTGAGAATATCCCAAATTTCCTTCGCGGTTTCACACGCGGAAATTCGTGTGAACTCAGTCGAGGAAAGAGAATTAAATAAAGTGTTCATACCTTTCCCATTGTAAGAAGATCTTTCGAATTCCTCTTTGGACCATCTAGAGCGAGGTTTTGGGGTAGTAGAATTTTCTACTTCCTCAACAGGATGCACCCAACCGTATTCCACGGATTGCCATACCCGCTCATTAATTGCGATGAGAAAAGCTCCCATCCGCACTTTCCAATAAGCAAAATTAGTCCCATCAAAAAGAGGAGGTCTATAAATATTACCACTTTCACCCATCATGATAGATAATCCTAAAACCCGCTCTGATACCAATTGTAGGGTTATATGTAATATCCACAAGGATCTAAATAGGTACTATCAAACAACTAGAGGGGGGGTGAATAGGTGTAATACTTATAAAACCAAATCTCAGTGCAAAATAAAAACCAATGCGAAAAATAAAAACAGCACACCGAGATTTACGTGGAAACTCCAATCCAGGAGAAAAACCACGGGACCAACACGCAATAACAATCCACTAAGAATAGAAGAATAACAAGGTGATTACCGACTCCACGGACTCAACCCCTCCTTCAGCTTCTTCGGACCTTGCGCTGACCGGTTGGATGTCCACGCAATAACAATCCACTAAGAAAAAAAGAATAACAAGGTGATTACCATCTCCACGGATTTAACCCCTCCTTCAACTTCTTCGGACCTCGCGCTCCACCGTTTGCACGTCCACTGCACACGTTTGAATCCACGAACGCCACTCGAATCCACGAGCACACATTTCGAATCCACGAAACGCCTTTAGCATACCGAATCCACGATGCCACGTCGAATCCACGACGCAAACTCAGTCGATAAGAATATTGACTTCGATGGTGATCCTTTGCTTAGATTCTCATTGAGGAACCGTAGAAGAAATCTCTAAGCAAAGATTAGATCAATTCGACAAAAGATATGTTCTTGAAAGAACCGTCGAATTGACCTAAAAGAGGCTATAAAGAAGAACGATAAAAACCTAGCCTCTAGGGTTGCTCTCAAGTGTTTAATTAATTAATCGGTAGAGAACCCACGTTCTTGAGAAACCCTAAGTGTCTATTTATAGTTTAGAAACCTTTGGAAAGAGATAAGCATCAAAAACTACCTTTTCTGGAGTTTTTTACGACGGCGATCCGGATCGGATTTACTGCGATCCGGATCGTCGTAGCGTGATAGACAATTCCAGAAAACCAAGGGTTCGGGATCCGGATTGAACTTCCCGATCCGGATCGTTCATGAATTTCAGCAACATCCAATGTTCGGGATCCGGATCAGAATAGGCTTGGATCCGGATTGGATTTGCACATGAACTAATACCCTTCGGGATCCAGATTGGATCATCTGATCCGGATCCTGAACATGCCCCATGTCCAGTTTTTGATTTTTATGCAATTAAAAATTCATCCAAGTGTTTCTACATTATAAGGAAGTATTCGGATCACCAAAATTATTTAGTTAACCATACCTGATCCTTTTGAATACTTTCTTCTTGAGATTGATGTAACTGATCCACAATTCTTCAACTTCAATCTTCAAGACTCAAGACACCGAGTGTCAACTTGAGCTCTTGTTGAATCTTCTCTAAGTCTTTGATTGCTGATTGACAATTTGATCCCTTTAAGACTCCGACTCAACACACTGACTTGACTCACGAAGTATGCCAACACCAAAATGCCGTAACAGATGCAATTCCCACTTTCCCTCGTCCCTCCCTCTCCTTGGAAGCTCCACCCTCTACCCCATTCGCAAGCTCCCCATCTGCCATCTCCAAGACCTTGGAGCTAGAGCCACCGACACCCGTCCATGGAATAGAAACCACAGGGGAGCTCCTAGCTTCACGAGCCACTTCCTCAACGTCGAGTCCGCGGATTCATTGCGACGCCCGAAGCCCCTGCAGGCAAGGTCCGAAAAAGAGCTAACTCCACATCGGGCTCTCTTCCCGACACCGGCGTGAGCTCCCCCTCCAGCCGACACCCTCGCCCGGTGGGCGTCGTTCCCCACGCGCTTCGCCTGCACCTAGTCTGCCTTGGAAGGAGCGCCCAGCGCCGTCTCTCCTCCGTAGAGCCTCGATCTCCACGCCACCCGCCTGTACCTTGCAGCTAAGCTCGCCCAGTCTCCTCGCCGCACCGGCCCGCCAGCCGCCGCCGCCTCTCAGCCCGGCAGCCAGGAGAGCCATGTGAGATCGCGCGAAGTGTCCCCGATGATGGCCTCCGTACGCGCTTAAGTCCCCCTCCCTCGACGGCCGAGGGATCTACTCCACTGGGCGACCATCTCTGGCCGGCGGGGGAATGGTGCCACCCCCCACGGTCCAAGGGCAACCGTAGATGACCGAGATTTCCGACCACCGATCTTGGTCCGTCGCCTCATCTCCATCAACCCCCTCATAACCCACCTCTCCCCCTTCGCCCCTTCCTTCCTCCCTCCGACTGCCTCGAAGATCCTCACCTTCCGCTCTGGCATTAGACCCGTTTGGCGCCGGCGGAGGTGGTAGATCGCCACCTCCCTCCCGGATTCTCTCCAAGCTCTCCAGGTGGACAGGTATGTCTAAAACTTCATCCCCTATAACAATGGTTAGGCGATGAGGGATCTCCCTGATATCATCGATAGCGATTCGACAGCGATAAGCGCGCAAATCCAACAAGTTCTTGCTGGTATCATCTGCTTAGATAAAACGACCGAAGCCGCTCACCATCGATGCAATTCTCGCCTCGTCCAGCACTCAAACGGAACGTTACGTAGCTGGATCCAAACCATGTACAGAGTTCTGTGAGGATGGGCATTCCAGTAAGGGCCCCAAGGGTAACACCTCAGTCGGATCTCGTGAAGGGTGATGAGTTGCCTTCTAATTAACGTCTCAGTTGAGACCCAGCCCAGTAGAATGATAATGAAATCGCGCTCCCTATATCTCGCAACGAAGAAATCATGAGAGTAGCCCCCGAACCGCCTAGCTAAGGCGTTCGCGAGCGTCTGCTAGGGTGCGAGACTGAAGTCCGCCGGTTGAACCACGTCCGCCAGGAACGCGTTACGCTGTAGATCCGTCCTTCTCAGGAATTCCTCCGTATAAGGGATGTATGCCTTCAAGTTCGCAGCCCTCCCACATCGCCGATGGTCTCTGTTGGAGTCCATGGTCCTCGATTTCTCTTCTTTGCGGTTAAACCACTTGCACTTACTTGCACAATGCCTAATTCACCAACAAGTGAGGCACCTCACTGAATCTTTGCAGTTGGCCACGCAGTGATCGGCCGCTAGGCACCTAAAACACCTCCCCACCTTCTTCGGCTTCACCGGAATCTTTCCCTTAGATGAGAGAGACCCCCACCCAAAAGCTGAAGTGGAAAATTTTGTAGGCTGCTTCTGGTGGTGCAATAACAGTTCATCTTTATAAGAGCATTGTCCATGAGCCGGCTGGACACAACCTTCACCCTTCATCTTCCCAAAATGCTGATCCACCTGCCCACTCTTGAATGCGGGCTGCTCTTCCTTTCCATCTTCCATTATAACTCCATTGTCTCTAGAAATCTTAAATCCCCTTCTAAAATTATCATTCGAATCCCTGAGGCAGATCCTCATCTCCTTTAAGTCTATATCAACCTCATCCGCCCAAGTCAACCTCTTAATTGCCCTCTTTTGCGTTCTATCATCTCTAAGAAAACCTCCTTTAATGCAGGGATGTATCTCCACAGCTGTCGGCGACTTAGATCTCCATGTAGTTGTTTTCCTTCCATCCTCCTCAAAGAAAGCACCAAATCTAGAACATCTTGGTAGGAACACCTTGGTTGGAGCACCATTACTTTGATCTCCATGTAGTTGTTTACCAGTTCTTATGTTCTTCCTTAATGATTCATTTGCTTCTGTCAGAACCTCTCCAAGCAGTGGACTCTTCTTCTGAGCAGCTTCACGCATCTCACGCATCTACATCTACTAGAGGAATTTGTTAAGCAAGAATTACTTTGCAATGGCAAGCTTCACGCATCTCAGCAGCTTTCTCCAATTTTATTGCCCTCGAGATGTGAGATCTAATGCCCAGTAGCTCTTCTTTCTCCTCTGCGTGAGCTCTTCATGTGTTTTTTTGAGATACATAAAGTTAAGCATATTATTTCAGTAGGCAATATATAAATTTTAGTTTTATTATAATAAAATTATTATTATAAATTATATGAATTTAAATTTTTATAATTTTAAAAGCATAAGCCATTAGTGTTTATAGAATTTCATAAAGATTTCTAAAATTTTGTGGGTAGTTGGTAGAATAATATAATTTTAATAGATAGAATTGATCAAAATGATGGATTAATGATGAAAAATTTATAATCATCAAATATTTAGTATTTTTAAAAATATCATAGTCATACTCAATTATTATTATATATATTATAATAAGAGTTCAGTTACTATACTATCAATAATACCAAACACTTGATGCTACTAAATTTTTCGCCGTTAAATATACTTCTTTGATTATTTTCATCATGTAGATTATACTACTTTTTCAATCATCTATTAAATTCTAGCAGCCCACTATCATTCTAATCGTACATTTTTTTTATCTAAGAATTAAAATTTTAATAACACTAATGATTTGATGGCATTAATATAGTCTAATTTTTATAATAAGTTTACAAAATTTTATAATGATATTACCAAATTCGGCATCTTTTATGCTAGTCTTTTAGGCTAGAGTTACAAACGTTACGGAAATGTAAATGTAAATGTTAAACTTAATAGTCCGGTAAAGCTCAACGTCCTTTGTGCGCGAGGTACGAGTGTTAAAAGGAATGTAAATGACAAATTGAATAGCGCCACCACGGTACTGCTCGCGTTAAATTTTCTCTTCGTATGTTCATGGACGTCTCGCAACATATGCTTGATCGGTCTACGGAAAGCTGGTAGACCGGGTGCATGATACCGTTTCTCTTTTTTAGCGGGGCGAGAGAGGCGGGTGGGAACGCGGGGGAAGGGGGGGTTGTGGGGTGGGGGGGTGGGCACATTTAAGGCGACCCGACCCACGAGTGCGGAGGGTGGCTGGGATGGGGCCCACACCAGTGCAGGGGGCGGAGGAAAAGGACGGGCGGCGTGCTGCCACGTGTACGATTCTGATACGACCTGTCAGTAGACTCTTTCGTTCGCTTTTTTTTTTTTTTTTTTCTTATTTTTTTTCTTTTTTTTTTTTTTTTTTTTTTTGTGGGGCAATACTATAAGGTATATGGAAATACACTAATCATAAAACCAACGAGAATCGCTGCTAGTCACTTGACGTGACTAATAAAATATTATATTTATTGAATAAATAAAATATAAAATTATTTTTTTTTATTTTTGAAATGTATAAATATTTTTTATTTTATTTTGAGAAATAAGTAAAACGGTCTTTTAAGCTTTAGTTATTTTTTCAACAGTATTTTAATTTTTAATTTTTTTATTTTGAAAAAAAATATACTCCTAGATAAATGGGTGTAAAACATACACCACAAAAAGAGTATATAAAAAGAAGAGCTCTACTACCTCTACATCCAAAATTGGATGTACACTTAGTATTTACCTAAAAAGGGATAGTATGTTATATACTTTTTTTTCATTCTTTTTTTAAAAATAATTTGGTAATAAACTTATTTTTAAATTTTTTTTAAAAAAATAAACTTTGCTAAAAATATAAAATAATTAAATTTTAAATTCTAAATCTCCACCAAACTTTTTATCATTTGTGCTAAGAACACTCAATGTTCTTTGATTTTACCCATTAGATTCATATATTTCATCAAATAGCAAGTAAATTTACTACCTACAAAGTCGTTTCAATTAGATATCATGTACCTTATCTGGTAGAACTTTAAAATATAGTCAACTTTTTTTTTCAAAATTTAATAATTAAGCATGAAATTGAATAGTAGGTTGAACCGATTTTTATTTTTATTACTTTTAATATATTAAAAAGCTTAGAATTTATTTAAATTATGGACCATTTGAATTTAACCTTTTAATATTGTAAAAATTTTAATTTTATTACTTAATTTTTTAATTTATTTGATTTGAATAAATCAACAATACATTGACTTTTGACTTCTAAATTTAAGCTATAAACTTATAATTGTGATCTCTAGCCGTTAAAACTAAAAGTTTAGGAGCAATGCTAATACATTCTAAAAACGGTATATGATATATATTTCATCTATCCAAAGAATAAAATATTCTTACTAATCACATCAAGTGTATTTCATACATTTTATGAGTAGAATATAAACTACACTTTCATTCCGGTGTATAGGTGTTGGGGTCAAAATGTGGTTTGCGCGCGATTGGCCCCTCGGCGACCCTCCAGAGATGTCGACATGCGTCACGCGCCAATAATCAAGCGATCGGGCCGAGGAGGAATCCGCTCGGTCGGGTTCTCCTCTAGTAACACTCACGACCGCTCGAACAGCCGAAGCGGATTTACGGAAGTAGAGAGAGATCGTTGGTTTCGACTTAGAACAGCCGAACCGGGTAAAGAGATAAATGTACAGCTTAGAAGCCGATTATAACATTGAAACACAAGAAATGCAAATAAAGACACGGCTGATGAGCCGGTTTACACTCTAAATGCGCAAATAAAGACACAGTCGAATGAGTCGGTTTACACTTTATATTGATTTGAAGAAGGGGATACAAGGAAGAATGTAGGGATATAAGGATTACAATTAAGCCTACTCCTAGAAAAGCAGTAAATGTAGGTATGAAAAGTTAAGTTAACCTACTCCTAGATAAATAAAGAAGCTGGCGTGGTACCCGGCTTACGAGCTTGCCGGACCCCTTTTCCTTCGATGGTTCGGGTATTTATACAAATTCCGAACCAAGTTATTTAGGCACCGATTTGAAATATCGACGAGAGTTGGGAGACGTTATCAGATATTCAGCAACTATTTTCTTTTGAGCCAAATGTTATCAATCAAGATGGTAGTCGCTTCTCCGTCTAGGTGCATCCCTTCATCAACCCGCCAGAGCGTAATCCTCGGTGCTTCCCAGTACTGTGTGTGGCTTGCCGTTTTGGGTCAGTTGTGAGATTTACACCCGAATCTCACAATCCTTCCTTCCAAGATCTTTCTCTTCTCGGCTCGAGCAACCGAAAAGCTGTCTTGGTCTCTCGCCTTCCTCGTCGCTTGACTGGGATGGTCTAGCGGTCATCTTCAACCGAAAGCGATCCTGAAGTAAAGATCTTCTTGTTAGCTGTCCTCTTGTCGGCTGATGCTTTCAACGACATTTGTCGCGTGCTATACTATTTCGCGACTGAGATTGGTCTTGACCAAGATGCAGATCTTCCCTTACTTGACTTTATCTTTCGTCGGATGATGCCTTTGGCCGACTGTGACGACCAGTCGTGGGTCTTTCCTCTTTTCGACTTATTCTTTCGCCGATGGCGGGTGCCACGTGTCCTTTCCTTAGGAAACGAAAATTTTGGTCTCAACAATGCTCCCTCGGTAGTCGCCTGATATGTCGTTCGGGTGATTGTTGAAATTAAATCCTCTCTTGGCAACGATGACTTCTTTCAACGATTTTCCCCATACCTTGGCAGGATTCACTGTCTGAGGAACTTGGAAATGGGCGTTAATCCCCCTCGATCCTTGGCAAATCTGTCGTCCTTTGCCATTCCTTCAATGAATGCTGTTGTTTTTCGAGAAACCTCCGTTATCAACCCGTTCCTTTTTTGCTGGTCTATAAGAGGACCGCTTCCTGTGGCTTCCTTTTTAATCCCCTCCCATCCTTCTAGAGGTTGCCATGCCTCTATTTTATCGGTGCCTTGGCTGTAGCATCCTGACCCTTGAGAGTACTCTCAAGGCGGTTTCTCAATCCGAAACTGGTGGCATTCTGATACTAGCCAGTAAAGGTGTCCTCCCATCTTGGCTCTCTAATGGGAACACCTATAGGGTAACCCCTATGTGTAACCTTTTGATTGAGGATCTCACGTCCGGGCGCCCAGCCGAGTTTTGGCTTCCTCCAGATGAGCACCCTTTAGAATGCTTCCCTTCGGGCGGAATCGTCCTTACCTCGGTCCCCAGGATTTGCAGTAGTTCAAGCCACCCGATGTCCGACCATCTCCATCGGAGGAGCGTGCCATCATGCTTCGGCCGATTTCTTCACGTGGTCGGTCGTTTCCTCTTTCAAAAGGGATCGCATGTTCTTCTCCCGTTGAACGCTGGGATTGGGGGGTTTGATTGAGACCTCGTATTCTCTTTCCCTCCCACTCCTGTCGGCTTTATAAGCCAGTGCATGATCCTAACTCCTCAGTTAGCTTGGTGGCGATCTTGCACTTCAACCTCTGACCGGATCCTTTGGATGGGAATTTTCCTTTTCTAGAACATTATGTACTTGCTCTTTGCTTGACTTTCATATGTACCGATCAATAAATGTGAAGTTTTTCTCGTGTTGTTAACTCCACATCCTTTTGGACCGATATACAATAATGTTTCAAATATTTTGCGTTGGCCGGCTTATTGCTTTCCTTCTAGAGTTTTCGAGTAGTGGCCATTGTTCCTTCTAACTACTTAGTTGATTAGGAACGGTCTTTCCCTTTTATGGGGATCATTTCCGTATAATTAGATTTCAACTAGGAGATCCCTTATTCCGCCGTCCTTGATCGATGCACCCCCGAGATGTCTCTTTTTACTTGGTCGTTTCGGCAGAGTCTTCAGTTCGCAAAAGCTAAAGTCGTTTCCTCGCCGGCTTCTTGTGCCGGCTCAATTCTCCGAGGTCCTCACTGGGCCTCGCTCACTGGCCTCCCGCGGATACTTCCCGGGAATTTTCCCTCTCCGCCACGGCTCAGGCCGTGGCGGGCTCTTTGCTCTTGGGCCAGGTGAATGCCCAGGGTCCTTTTTTTTTCTTTGGTATGCCGAGGAGGATCCACGTCAGGGACTAACGGGACCTCTCTCTTCACCAGCGCCCTTCGGTGGAAAGGTCATAAAGGCGACTCCTTCCACCGGCGGTCAACCGAACGTTGTAGAAAACCGTCAGGTGGTCTTCCTTCGACCTGGTAGCCGACGGTCTTCGGGGTGCCCCCTGGACCCGACCGTTATAGCAGCCACGATGGGGATCTTGCCCCTGTAGTGGGATCCTCTGTCCCTTCCGGCCAGCTAGGGTCGGTTTCGGCCTCTCTCGATCGTAGGATCCTCGCGAAACTCTCTGAATGTGAGAGTCCCGTTCCTCCTTCTTGCCCTCTTTCTCGGAGGACCACTTGTCGGTTCTTTCGGCCGATCTTGGTTTCGGCCAATGAGCCCGATGTCCCGTGCCGGCACCGAGGTCGATAAGGGCGAACTGCTTCCTCGTTTCCTCTGGTATATCGGTGAGGAAGGCATCCCCATTCTCCCTTTTTATTTCAACCTTGCACCGGAGACAAAACCAAAACATGCTTTGGGGCGGTTTCTCTTATGCAGGAGACCTGGGCCCTTGTATTGGCTCTTTCCCTTTGGGACCGACCATGTCCACCGGCACAACATACGAGGGCCTAAATCCTGGCTGCGCTGCCTGCCCGTCCTTCGTACCGGAGGTGCTGCGGATGATTCCCTCCGCACGAGCTGGTTTCTTAGCGGGCCCCCGTTGGGGGACCTGTCCGCCGATCTTGTCCCCAGCCTGAGGCTGGGTGCATGGCAGTGGGGAAGATAAAGAAACCCCTCGGTAGTTGTCTTGTTGGCGGTCGATGTTCTGCCCCATCGGCCCCGCTCCTGCCTGGTACGGGGTCTCTTGCGGCTGAACTGCTCCCAGCGGTCGTGTCACCGTAAGGGACGCGCCCTGCCGCACCGCCTTAGCTATCAGTGTCGTTTGCACCAATGGTATCAAGTTCGCTGGGGATGGCTCAGGCTGGCCATGCTGGTCCCGGGCGAATCTCTGGTTTGAGGTTTGCCCGTTGTTCATGTTGCCCTCAGCCTGAGACTTATCGCCAAACTGGGGAGACAGAGTAGGTGCACTCCAAGGGGCCCCTTGCTGCTCTGCCCCCAACGGTTGTGTTGCGGTGATGGTCGCATCCTGCTGTACCACCGTAGTTGCAGTGGTGTGGGTGATGACAGTGGTGGGACTGATGGAGCTCCATGTAGATATTCTTGGACTAAAAACTGCCCGAACTGAACGAGACTCTCATCCGAGGCCAGGACGTCAGCATCCCAGGCTCGGATTCTTCTTCCCGGAGACTTCATCATTTGGGCTAATTGCCCATATAACTCCAACATGGGCGGCTCTGGTAGTGCCGATTCCCCGTATGGTTCCGGGAACTTTGACATACTTGCGGTAGGATTAGGTAAAGATTACCTTAGTGTCCCACCGGGTGTGCCAGGAAAGTTATTAGGGCCAAAGTGTGGTTTGCGCGCGATCGGCCCCTGGGTGACTCTCCAGAGGTGTCGAAGTGCGTCGCGTGCCAATAATCAAGCGATAGGGCCAAGGAGGGATCCGCTCGGCCGGGTTCGCCTCTGGTAACTCTCACGATCGCTCGAGCGGTGACTGCCGAAGCGGGTTTACGTAGGTAGAGAGGGATCGCTGGTTTCGACTTAGAACAGCCGAACCGGGTAAAGAGATAAATGTACGGCTAAGGAGCCGATTATAACTTTGAGGCACAAGAAATGCACATAAAGACGCGGTTGATGAGCCGATTTACACTCTAAATGCGCAAATAAAGACAAGGCCGAATGGGCCGGTTTACACTTTATATTGATTTGAAGAAGGGGATACAAGGAAGAATGTAGGGATAGAAATATTACAATTAAGCCTACTCCTAGGAAAGCAGTAAATGCATATATGAAAAATTAAGTTAATTTACTCCTAGATAAATGAAGAAGCTGGGGTGGTACCGGGCTTACGAAATTGACGGACCTCTTTTCCTTCGATGGTTCAAGTATTTATACAAATTTCGAACCAAGTTATTTAGGCACCGATTTGAAATATCGGCGAGAATTGGGGGACATTACCAGATATTCAGCAACTACTTCCTTTTGAGCCAAGTGTTATCAATCAAGATGGTAGTCGCTTCTCCGTCTAGGTGCATTCCTTCATCGACACGCTAGAGCGTGATCCTCGGCGCTTTCCAGTACTGTACATGGCTTGCCGTTTTGGGTCAGTTGCGAGATTCACGCCCGAATCTCACAATCCTTTCTTCCAAGATCTTTCTCTTCTAGGCTCAAGCAACCGAAAAGCTGTCTTGGTCTCTTCCCTTCCTCGTCGCTTGACTGGGATGGTCTAGCGGTCGTCTTCAACCGAAACCGATCCTGAAGTAAAGATCTTCTTGTCGGCTGTGCTCTTGTCCGCCGATGCTTTCAACGACATTTGTCGCGTGCTATACTCTTTCGCGACTGAGATCGGTCTTGACCAAGATGCGGATCTTCCCTTACTTAACTTTATCTTTCGTCGGCTGATTCCTTCGGCCAACTGCGAGGACCAGTCGTGGGTCTTCCCTCTTTTCGACTCATTCTTTCGTAGATGGCGGGTGCCACATGTCCTTTCCTCAAGAAACGAAAATTTTGATCTCAACAATAGGTAAGTAGATTTGTCCAAAGTTTAGAGGCGTGCATGAAAATGGAGCTAAAATTTAGATGTGCATGTATATTTTTTTTTGGACCAATGCTATTTATACACCCTAATAGAAATGCATAACTTACATTTCATCCATTCAATGAATGAGATGCACCCTAATAGAAATGTATAACTTACATTTCATCCATTCAATGAGTGAAGTATTTTTACTAGTCACTTAATGTGTGACTAGTAAGTGGTTGTCGCCCAAAAAATTTAATGAATGAAATGTAACTTGTACACCCGTAAAGTGTATAACTAGCTTTTTTTTTTTTTTTTTTTTCGAGCAATATTATTCGTACACCCCAAATGAGGTGTACATCTTACCCCCCATCCATTCTGGGGTAGAGTATTCTTCACTCATCACTTCGAAGTGACAAATAAAATTTATCTCGCTCAAAAATGGATGAAATGCAAGATATACATTTCATTTGGAATGTACCAATAGCATTTTTTTTTCTCCCTTTCTATCTGGCTATGTCGGATTATTTACAAAAGTAATTACCGTAATAAATTTTATTGTAAAAATAAGCTTATAAAAAAATTATTTATAAAAATAGGCATGTGGTTGTTGGCCGGGCTAAATGCGGTGAATCATTCACCGCTTTCTTTTTTTGAAAAGTTGTGAATAGTTTACCGTATTTAAAAAAATTTCTAGATCCGTAAAAGCAGTGAATCATTCACCGTTTTTAAAAATGATGAATTATTCACCGTCTTTATGATTTCTACGTATAATACGGTATTTATCTTTAAATTTTTTTTCTAGCCTTGTAAAAATGATGGACCATTCATTATTTTTAAAAATGATGAATCATTCATCTCTGCTTTTAAATACAGTGAATAATTTATCGTATTTCTATAATTTTATAAAATTCTGAAATTTATATTTGGAAAGAATTATTTTTAAAATAATAATATTTTATAAAATTATTTATAAAAAAAATCCCAAAGGCTATTTGAGTAAGTGATCCCCACTAAGAGGAATCTGCCCATCTATCTCTCTATTTCTATATTTTTTTCTTTTTTTGCTTTTTCGTACAAAACTTATATATATACATTATAGACCATTTTTTCTTCCACCAATCGCGAGCTCTTGTAAAATATAATATAATTAAATTTTTTATTCAATTATAATATTTTGAATGAAGATTAGATTCAGAAGATTAAAAGAGTTAAGCGAAAATCAATTATTTCTAGAACAAGTGGTAAAAAATTTGATGATTGATATTCGAGATCCATAGAGCCAGTGACAAAGAGCTTGTTGGTTGATATCCAAGATTTCAAGTTCGAAGCCTAATTATTTCACATTTTTATTTAAATTTATTTCAAAATAAATTAAACGGATAATATATTATCTTTCTCTTTCAAAAAAAAAAAGGATAATCCTAAAATAAATAATACAGATAATTATTGGTCAAAAGTGTAAAATAAATATTGGTTGAGTTAGACATCAAGAATTTTTTTTTTAAAAAAAGATAACACTCCTAAAATTTAAAATTAGTTATATATATAAAATATAATTAAGAATGTCAATAAATACAGATATCAGAAATATTATCCGAATCCGAATAGAATGGATTTACTCGATGTTAAACGAATATGAATTCGGATACGGATATAAAAAATGAAAATACGACGAATTTGGATTCGAAAATACGAAACCCGATTTGAATCCAAATCTGATCCGAATCTAAATTAATTTTACATTAATAATATATGTGTATATAAATATTTGATATTATATTTAAATTTATATTTTAAAATTTTAGATTTAAAGTAATATGTTTTGAAATATTGTAAAGAGAAAAGGAGAAATAATTGTTTCGGGTTTGGGTTTTTCAGTTCTGATTCGGGTTTTGAATTTTTGGTCGGGTTCGGATTTGGATATGAATTTTTAAAATCTGTCGGATTCAGATTCGATTTCGGGTTTCGTAGTCGATTCGTATTCGGGTTCGGGTTTTTGAAAAAGAGAAATAATTATTTCGGATTTGGATTTTCGGGTTCAGGTTCGGGTTCGAATTTTGAATTTTTGGTCCGGTTCGGATTCGGGTTTGAGTTTTAAATTTTAGGTCGGTTTGAATTTGGATATGAATTTTTAAAATCTACTCTATGTAGTAGAGATAAATATTGCATGTGCATGGGTACCTTAAGAGAAAATTAAATTGTATTTTTTTTTGGTTTTACAAGTTATTATATGAGTAGAGATCATCTATACATGCTATAGAGAGATTGGGACATGTTATGTATATGATCATGTACATTTGGACATTATGACATTAGTGCCATCTAGTGAGATTAAAGTAGAAAACTTCTAATCTTATATAACCAAGACGAAAATTGTGAGATTACATGTTTGAGATGTTACGGAATTTGAGTTGGCGTAGTTTCGTGAAAGTCTCAAGTCTTGAAGATTGAAGGTGAAGAAAGTTGGATCATTTAACTCAATCTCAAGAAAGAAGAATTCAAAAGGATCAGGTATGTTTTACTAAAGATTTTGTGTGATCCGAATACTTCTTGTAGTGTAGAAACACTTGGAAGAATCTTTCATTGCATAAAAATCAAAAACTGGACTTGGGACATGTTCAGGATCCGGATCAGGTTGTTCGATCCGGATCCCGAAGGTGGTTCGTTCATACACCAGTTCAATCCGGATCGTAGCCTCTCTTGATCCGGATCCCGAACACTGAGTTTACCATCTTCCTTGAACGATCCGGATCAGGCTTGGCAATCCGGATCCCGAACGTTGATGTTTGGTGAACTGTATGAACGATCCAGATCAAGCACTTCGATCCGGATCCCGAACCTTCGTTTTTCTGGAATTGCCTGACTCGTTGCGACGATCCGGATCACAGTTAATCCGATCCGGATCGCCGTCCGTAAAATCTCCAGAAATGTTAGGTTTTTGATTTCTATCTCCTTCCTAGGGTTTCTAACCTATAAATAGACCCTATGACTCTTCTTCTAGGGTTAATCCAAAAAGAGGCCGAAAATAACTATAGCCGTCATTTTCATATATACGCCTCTAGATCCACATATAGAGAAGAAAGGAAATCATTAGAGAATACTCTATGTTTCTTCATCTATATTGATTAGTTTGATTCTAGGTTTTCATACTCACATCTTGAGTTGAATCAAACTAATGAATACTTAGATGGTATTTCCGATCTATCTTTGATCTAAGTATTCGGCGGATCATCACCACCCAAAACAACAATTTACCCCAAAAATCGGCGCGTGGATTCGCGTGTCCTTGTGGATTCAAGGTTCAGCCGCTCTCGTGGATTCGGAGCGAGGCACGTTCGTGGATTCGAAGGGTGCTATTGGGTGAAGACCGTGGATTCGGTCGGACGTCGTGGATTCGACGTTGGACGCCGTGGATTCGGCGTTGGGCGCAGATCGTGGATTCGAGAAGCGTCGCGGAGCGAGCGGAGAAGATCCTCTAGGAGCGTATGGAAAAGGTTGAGTCGTAAGTGTGTACGGTAAATCACCTTGTACGTGTTTTAATTCTAGTGGATTTCTGCCGTGTTATCGGTCCCGTGGTTTTTTACTCCGGTGATGGAGTTTTTCACGTAAAAATCTTGCGTATTATTTTTATTTCCGCATTGGATTTTTATCGCAACGATTTTTTGAGTGTTTATGCGTTTACACCTATTCACCCCCCTCTAGGTGTTTTTTCCCCTATTTAGATCCTTATTACTTATAACCCAACAAGTGGTATCAGAGCTGGAATAGGGTTGTAAACAATGGTTGAAGGTGGAAATATCAACCGACCCCCGTTCTTCGATGGAACAAATTATGCGTACTGGAAAGTACGGATGAAAGCCTTTTTAATTTCCATCGACGAACGGGTGTGGCAATCGATTGAATTAGGATGGACTAATCCAACTGAATTTATTGGTGATGTTCGCACCTTAAAACCTAGGTCGAAATGGACCAAGGAAGAGTTAGATTTATCTTCTTACAATGGCAAAGGAATTAATGCTATCTTTAATGCCTTATCTCAAACTGAATTCTCTCGCGTCTCGGCATGTGAGACTGCGAAAAATCTGGGATGTTCTTCAGGTTACACATGAGGGAACTAACCTCGTGAAGATTCAGAAACTGCAAATGCTTACGAGCAAGTTTGACTCTATCTTAATGGCAGAAAATGAATCTTTCACGGACTACTATACACGATTGCAAGACATCGTAAACTCATGTGCTAATCTGGGAGAGAAGATTCCAGAATTTAAGATTGTAAGAAAGATCTTAAGAACTCTTCCTGAACGATTTCGCCCAAAGGTTACTGCCATTGAAACTATTAAACACCCGGACGAAATACGTGTAGAAGAATTAGTTGGTTCATTACAAACTTATGAAATGACATTTACTACTAACAATTCTTCTGGAAAGGCATCCACTTCTAAGTCTTTAGGTTATGCGTTGAAAACAACTAAGGAAGAAGACGCGGATACGTCCTCCTCAGACGATGACGAGAACCTTTCTATGGAGGAATTTGAGAAGCAGCTCGCTCTCTTGACAAGGAAGTTTCGCCGCAACTTTCGAAGGGGTAATTCAAGCAAATCTCCATCCTTCGGAAAGTCGAACAAAGGCAAGGGTACTTCAGGTTACAAGTCAAGAAAGCAAGAGAACTTCTCAAAGGATAAGAAAAGCTCAGAAGGACAACTACAATGCTTCAAATGTCGAGGCTACGGCCACATTGCAACGGAATGTCCTAACAAGTATCCGGCAAAGAAGAAGGCGATGCAAGTCGTCACTTGGGATGACAACTCAACGTCAAATGAGTCGTCTTCGAGTGATGAAGAAAAGAGCTCCACCGCATTCCACGCGTCCGTATCTTCACCCTTCATGTGCTTTATGGCAAGTACATCTGAGTCGTTGTCCAACTCCACTGTTGAAAAGAACGCAACGGACAACGAATCGGATGATTCGAAAGGTGAAGAATTTGCTCTAGCCTACCACAGACTTTTGAGGGACTCAAAGAAAGTGGCTAAGCAAAACAAGAGTTTGAGAGGGAGAGTGCATGATCTCGAAGAAGAAGCAAAAAGAGCGACTTCTCTCTCAAACGCTCTTGAAGTGGAAAGGGAAAACCTGATAAAGGCAAATGCTTCCCTTCAAGAGTCCAATGAGCAACTTGAGAAGGAACATACAAATCTGGTGGATAACGCGAATCACTTCTCAAAGCTCTACAACGAGGCTCGACAGGATAACCTGGAAATGACAAAGACCATTTTCCAACTCAAGAATGACTTACAGCGATTCTCTTCAGGAAGGAGTAAGTTGGATAGACTTCTTGGTCTTGGTCAATCAAATCGGTTCGGCCTCGGATACACTCAAACTGGAAACAGTCCAAATTCGAGTGAGACAGTTTTTGTGCCTCAGTCGGTACCTCCTCCTCCGACACCGGAATTCAAGACAAACAACGACAACAAACCTACTTCATCCTCTTTGGGATCGTCAAGATCTAAGGTATGTTTTCGTTGTGGTGTTTCAGGGCACATAAGAAGATATTGCAAGACGGGAGTCGAACGCTCATCTCAAGGACCTCTTGCAACAACTACCAAAAAGGCTCCTCCCCGAAAATCAAAGCAAAACTTTTCAAATGAAAAGAGACTTGGTAGTTCATCGCGCAAGACGATCTCATCAAGGAACAACAATCGCTATAACAAGACGCCTTCACCTAGGCATATAACTTCACGACCATTACCGACGCACTCCAAAAGGGTTTGGGTGCGCAAAGGTGAAATTTTCCCTTGTCTTGTTTCCAATGTTTCCTTGCATGCATATGATAGTTCGTCTTGGTATCTGGATAGCGGGTGTTCCCGTCACATGACCGGTGACAAAAATAGTTTTCAAAATCTTGAGAAAATCTCCGGAGGACACGTAGTTTTCGGAGACGGTCGATCTTCCAAAATTATTGGAAAAGGGACGGTAGCTATTCCAGATGGCCCGATTTTAAAGAACGTCTTATTTGTTGATGGCCTTAAGACTAACCTCATAAGCATAAGTCAACTTTGCGACAATGGTTTTTCAGTTAACTTTTTATCTGTTGAATGCGTTGTAACTGATAAGGACCATGTCTTCTTTTTAAAAGGGGTTAGATCTGAAAACAATTGTTATGTTGTTCCTAATAAATTTTCTGGAAATTGTAACTTAGCTGCTTTGAATAATGAAACTCTTTGGCATGAAAGGCTAGGTCACTTAAATTTTAAGGAACTTACTAGAATTTCAAGCAAGGACGTGGTCAAGGGGGTTCCAAAGCTTTTATTTAAACAAAACGTTGTGTGTGGTGGTTGCCAAAAGGGAAAACAGTCTAGGACTGCACACAAGAACTTGAACCACGTTGGTACAAAACGGCCCTTGGAACTTTTGCACATGGACTTAATGGGGCCGACCCGTCAACCATCTTTGGGAGGAATCATCTCATATATCTCCGAGTACTCCGTTTCAACAAACGTTACGAATCTCCAAGGATCATCCGGAATCGAATATTATTGGAGATCCACAAGAAGGAGTCAGAACTCGGAGGCAGTTGGTTTGTGGATTCGCTTGCTACGTATCTTTAATCGAACCAAAGAACATAGATGAAGCTCTTCAGGATGACTACTGGATTAAAGCAATGCAGGAAGAGCTCCATCAATTTGAGCGAAACAAAGTCTGGGAATTAACGAAGCCTCCAAAGCAACACAATGTGATAGGTACCAAATGGATCTTCAAGAACAAGAAAAATGAGGATGGTACTATCATCAGGAACAAGGCACGATTAGTTGCTCAAGGCTACTCTCAAGTAGAAGGTATAGACTTTGATGAAACCTTCGCCCCTGTAGCTAGACTCGAGTCCATTCGTATACTATTTGCTATTGCTTGTCATTTTAAAATCAAATTATTTCAAATGGACGTTAAGAGCGCATTTCTAAATGGGTTTTTAAATGAGGAAGTTTATGTGGCTCAACCGAAAGGTTTTGTAGATCATAAACAACCTAACCATGTTTTTCGTTTGAAAAAGGCTCTTTACGGTCTGAAACAAGCACCGCGAGCATGGTACGAAAGGCTAACAAAGCACCTTTTGGAGAAGGGCTATACTCGAGGGGAAGCTGATAGGACTCTCTTTGTGAAGCATTATCAAAGCAATTTCATTGTAGCACAAATCTATGTCGATGACATTGTATTTGGCGCAACAAGAGATAATGATGCTTCTAAATTCGCGGAGACCATGGAAAGCGAATTTGAGATGTCCATGATGGGCGAATTGACTTATTTCCTTGGATTGCAAATTAAACAAAATGATGAAGGTATTCACTTGAGTCAATCCAAGTATGCAATGGAGTTGGTCAAAAAGTTTGATCTAGAAAATTGTAAAGATTTTCCGACTCCAATGGGAACTAGCCACAAGGGACTTGGAAGTGATTCACATAGTGAGAATGTAGACGAGAAACTGTATCGAAGTATGATTGGAAGTCTACTTTACCTCACGGCTAGTCGCCCGGATATATCTTTTGGTGTTGGGATTTGCGCGAGATATCAATCAGCACCAAAGGAGGTTCACCTGAAAGCGGTGAAAAGGATCATCCGGTATATCAAAGGATCAATTAATTTCGGAATTTGGTATCCTATGGGAACAAGTTTGGATATTGTTGGATACTCAGATGCCGATTGGGCAGGATCAGTGGATGATCGGAAAAGCACGAGTGGTGCATGCTTCTATCTTGGCCATTGCCTTGTTGCATGGCACAGTAAAAAGCAGAACTGCATAGCACTCTTGACTGCCGAAGCGGAATACATTTCAGCTAGAAGTTGCTCAACTCAACTCATTTAGATGAAAAGCGTATTGAGCGACTTCCGCATTTCAGCATCTTCGGTAACAATACTTTGTGACAACACTAGTGCAATTAACATTTCTAAAAACCCTGTGTTGCACTCTAGAACAAAACATATTGAACTTAGATATCATTTTCTTAGAGAGCTAGTTGAATCAAATACTCTTCAACTTTCATATATTTCAACTGAGGATCAATTAGCTGACATTCTAACAAAACCTTTGGATCAAAAACGTTTTATTCATTTACGAAAAGCAATTGGGATGCTTTCCTTGAAATAATCTTCTTTTTGAAATCTTTGCTTAGGATAGGTTTTGTATTTGTTTTTGTTTTGTTCATTATCTATGTTTGTTCATAGGACATTAATTGAGCATAGATCATAATTGACTTTAATTGCATCTTTTCGCACATTTAGAAATTTATTATGCTTTTGCCATCATAATATTTCACTGTTGCAATGATCATTTATGTTAATTAAATCATCTTCTAAAGTGATCAAAGTCAATTTCTCTCTCTCTATGATCTCTTGGTATAGTCATTATCTTATTTGACTGCTTAGTCGAGTATGAAATCGAGATCAATATTTGGTTGAATACTTTATATCTTAAATAATTGATAGCCAATTGAGGGGGAGTTTTAGAAAAGGTAAAATGCTCAAAAGATGTGGAAAGAGTTACATCCCAATGAGGAGTGTGAAAACTACCACCACATGGAGGAAAGAGCTACCAACTCGGTCGTCCGAGTATTGTGTGCAGCTACCACATGTATACCAAGCATGGTTGTTCAAATTTTTGATTAAGTAAAATGCATGTTGAAATACTTGACACTGTCAAATTTCAAGGTTGGTATAAGGTGGGTTTTTAAAGAAAGATGCTCAAAGAGCCACTCTCTTCAACAGATTGTCTAGGTACATTATCTATTATATTTGGGATTTCAAACATCTATTGATCTTTGTATTTCATTTTCTTTACTGAATTGATGATTTGATAAAGGCATTACTCATAAGATCAAGTTAGATGTAATTGAAGGTGTTCAACTTTAAGGGATTTAATTTTTGTAAATTTTCGTTTCATTTTACGATATTATTGATAGATTTGGCATAATCTAATTCTTGTTGTATGAAACGATGATTTTTGTTTAAAGTTGATACACATTTGCGCTTACAATCTTTTTCTGGTTTTTCTTGAATTTCTCTGAAATTTTCTAAAGAAAAAGTTGGGGCCGATCCAGATCGGGCTAGATGATCCGGATCCCGAACGCAGGAATTCTTCTGCGGGCTGACGATCCGGATTGTATCTGCCGATCCGGATCCCGAACGCAGTTTCTCACTGCGGGTAGCCGATCCGGATCGCAGTTATGAACTGATCCGGATCGCGGCTAGGTTTTATAAAGAACGAAAGGGGTTTTTGATTTCTTTACTCCAATCTTTTGTTCTAAAGTTTCCAGAGCCTATCTCTCTAGATTTCATCCTTCCTGGAAGCTTTCAAACTCAAGTTCTTCAACTCCAAGTAAGTTTTATTGATCAAAATCTCGGTTTTTCACCGTTTTTCTCTTTTCCTCCTCAAACGTGATGAATTTCTTGGATCAACTTTGTTTGTGGATGGTTTTTGATCAAATTTCTTTTGAAATAAGAACTCTGGGTAGATTAGTTTTGATTATATGCTAGGTATTCTCCTGATTAACGGATTTTTAGGCTTCGATTTCTAAAATTTCGGTTTTAGGGCATATAATAAGGATTTTCGAAAATCATGCAATTGATCTATTTTAAAAGTCCTTCTGCAAAACTAATTTGATTCTTAGTCTCTCTACATGATTATGATTGTTTGGGTACAATTTTTCAATCTTTGAAAATTAACAATTTTTTCATGTGTTCTTGAGTTGGTCTACACAGGATTCCTTTTCTCAAGAAACCATTAGCAATGGTGATCACTTGGATTGTTTTTCTACTTGCGGCTATGGTTCATACGAGAGACACCGTCAAGCCCAAGAGGGCTAAGAAGGCTAAGAAAGCGAAGAAAGCTAAAGATGATTCCAATACAGAATCTGAAACGGAATCAATTAATTGGGATGAACTGCAAGTTGAAGCAACGACTGTTCCGACTGCTTCAAAGGGAAAAGCACCTGCAGAAACATCAAAGGCTCCGCCCACTGCTGCTGAGAAAGGCAAAGCTCCAATGGAAGAAACTTCTGGGAAGACAAGAAGAAAAAGTATTGCTCGCAAAAGAGGGAGTGCACAAGGAATCTCCATTGAGCAACCAGCTGATAGGCAAGCACCTCCTCAAGACTTTGTCAGCTCGGCTAGAATAAAGGATTTTGAAAACAGAGAATGCATTGGAGAAAGGCATGTTGATGTAAAAGCCTTAAAGCAGCGTTCTCAGACGTTTGGGACTTTGTTTGACCAGAGAGGTCTTGCTTCCATTTGCGAGTTCCCGGAGACCACTGGGTATTGTCTTCACTCAGTGAGGATGTTTTATCAGAATGCCTGCTATCTAGTTGATCAGGAAAGCGGGCGTCGGGATTTTCAAACATTAGTCAAGAATGTCAGAATCAAAGTAACGCCTCAGCTAATTGGTGAAGTACTAGGGATGGACGCCCGAGCCGATGGCACTCATTACCTGAAGAATCAAGCCTTCAACACCTACTCCTGGAGAGTGGTAGTTGATGGAATCTGTGTTCCAAATACTCGGTCGACAGGAAACTCCGTTTTCCTCGAAAGAACTACGACCAGAGTACCGCATCTTAAATCTTATTGTTTGTTACAATATTATTCCAAACATGAACACAAGGTTCTTCGGTGGGAAAGAATGATATTCCTTTATCTACTTGGAAACCCCGCAGCAGCAATGGGAGCTAACTTAAACATTCCCTACGTCATCTGGTCAAGGATGGCACGATATGTGGAGCAAGCTCATCCGTCAGAGAGACTACCTTTTCCAATGATCATCATGCGCATTTCTTCGCAAATTTAAAGCTGACACAAATGCGAGTTCTATCTGCACAGTTTAGGAACGATCAATGACACAACAATTGTAAAGTCTCTTTCGACGAAGCCAGATGAACCTTTCATACCTCTTCCACCGGCAACGAGAACAACGACAACAAGCAACAACCTCTGCACCGGCAGCAGCTCCTCCAGTTCAACCAGCACCTCCGGCACAACAAGCACCACAATCAACTTCTGATGATGATGCATCTGTTACCTCAATCTATAAAGAACAGCAAGGCTCTCCAACGAGCAAGAAACGTATATCAAATGAACTAATTGAGGTAAAGGAAGAAATAAAGAAGGTAAATCAAAAATCAATCAGCAATGAACAACGCGAATAAAGAAGATTTTCCAAATCCTCGGCTGTATCAGTTCAGACGAGTTTGAATCATCCGTATCCTTCTGATTTCTGTTTATTATGCATATGTTTAAATCCTTCTGTTGTGCAGGTTTTTAAGTTTTAATTTGAGTTTTTAGTTCTCTAACTTAAACTGTTAACCATTCTCTCCACTTCTGTAATCTTGGCTTTATTTGTGACAAAAAGGGGGGGAGAGAGGTTTAGAACAATGATTTGAACAATGAACAATGATTGTGAAAATCTTGATGATGAAGATTGTGTATACATCAAGGTAATGAAGATTTTGTATACATCAAGGTAAGTATCACTTCAACTTTCAACTTTGGTTTTCAT
>CM055073.1:21644551-21659962 GCA_029204045.2 Tillandsia leiboldiana
TTGATGATTTTGGAAAATTCCCATTATATGCCTAAAACAGAAAGAATTCTTGAAATCAATGAAGACCAAAAATCCGTTTATATTAAACAGGAGAATACCTAGCTATAATCAAAACTAATCTACCCAGAGTTCTTATGATTCAAAAGAAATTTGACAAAAAACAATCCACAAACGAAAGTTGATCCAAGAAATTCATCACGTTGTGAGGAGGAATAAGAAAAACGGTGAAAAACCGAGATTTTGATCAATAAAACTTACTTGGAGTTGAAGAACTTGAGTTTGAAAGCTTCCAAGAAGGATGAAATCTAGAGAGAGAGGCTCTGGAAACTTTGGAACAAAAAGATTGGAGTAAAAGAAATCAAAAACCCTTTTGTTCTTTATAAAACCCTAGCCGCGATCCGGATCAGTTCATGCTCGATCCGGATCGGCTACCCGCAGTGAAAACTGCGTTCGGGATCCGGATCGGCAGGTCCAATCCGGATCGTCAGCCCGCAGAAGAATACTGCGTTCGGGATCCGGATCATCTTGCCGATCGGATCGGCTCCAACTTTTTCTTTAGAAAATTTCAGAGAAATTCAAGAAAAACCAGAAAAAGATTGTAAGCATTGTGTGTATCAACTTTAAACAAAAATCATCGTTTCATACAACAGAATTAGATTATGCCAAATCTATCAATAATATCCAAAAATGAAACGAAATTTACAAAAATTAAATCCCTTAAAGTTGAACACCTTCAATTCACATCTAACTTGATCTATGAGTAATGCCTTTATCAAAATCATCAATTCGGTAAAGAAAATGAAAATACAAAGATCAATAGATGTCTAACATCCCCGATAAGTTAGATAATATATCTAGTCAATTTATAGAAGAAGAGTGGCTCTTGGAGCATCTTTCATTAAAAATCCCACCTTATACCAACCTTGAAATTTTGACAGAGTCAAGTATTTCAACATGCATTTTATTTAATCAAACTTGAAAAACCTTGCTTGGTATTCATGTGGTAGCTGCACACAGTACTCGGACGACCGAGGTGGTAGCTCTTTCCTCCATGTGGTGGTAGTTTTCACACTCCTCATTGAGATGTAACTCTTTCCACATCTTTTGAGCATTTTACTTTTTCTTTGACTCCCCCTCAATTGGCTATCAATTATTTAAGATATAAAGTATTTAGCCAAATATTGATCTCGATTTCATACTCGACTAAACAGTTAAATAAGATAAAAACTATACCAAGAGATCATCGAGAGAGAAATTGACTTTGATCAAAACAAAGATGAGTTAATTGACATAAATGATCATTGCATCAAATGAAATATTATGATATCTAAAGCATAATAGATTTCTAAATATATAAAAGGATGCAAGTAAAGTCAATAATACACATGCTCAATTAATGTACTATGTCTATACATAGATAAAGAACAAAAACACAAAAACAAAACCTAACCTAAGCAAAAGTTTCAAAAAGAAGTTTATTTCAAGAAAAGCATTCCAATTGCTTTACGCAAATGAATAAAACGTTTTGATCCAAAGGTTTTTGTTAAAATGTCAGCTAATTGATCTTCAGTTGAAATATATGAAAGTTGAAGAGTATTTGATTCAACTAGCTCTCTAAGAAAATGATATCTAAGTTCAATGTGTTTTGTTCTAGAGTGCAACACAGGGTTTTTGGAAATGTTTATAGCACTAGTGTTGTCACAAAGAATTGTTACCGAAGATGCTGAAATCCGGAAGTCACTCAACACACTTTTTCATCCAAATAAGTTGAGTTGAACAACTACCCGCTGAAATGTATTCCGCTTCGGCAGTCGAGAGTGCTATGCAATTCTGCTTTTTACTGTGCCATGCAACAAGGCAATGGCCAAGATAGAAGCATGCACCACTCGTGCTTTTCCGATCATCCACTGATCCTGCCCAATCGGCATCTGAGTATCCAATAATATCCAAACTAGTTCCCATAGGATACCAAATTCCGAAATTAATTGATCCTTTGATGTACCGGATGATCCTTTTCACCGCTTTCAGGTGAACCTCCTTTGGTGCAGATTGATATCTCGCGCAAATTCCAACACCAAAAGATATATCCGGGTGACTAGCCGTGAGATAAAGTAGACTTCCAATCATACTTCGATATAGTTTCTCGTCTACATTCTCACTATGAGATTCACTTCCAAGTCCCTTGTGGCTAGTTCCCATTGGAGTCGGAAAATCCTTCGAATTTTCTAAGTCAAACTTTTTAACCAACTCCATTGCATACTTGGATTGACACAAGTGAATACCTTCATCATTTTTTTTAATTTGCAATCCAAGAAAATAAGTCAATTCGCCCATCATGGACATCTCAAATTCACTTTCCATGGTCTCCGCGAATTTAGAAGCATCATTATCTCTTGTTGCGCCAAATACAATGTCATCGACATAGATTTGTGCTACAATGAAATTGTTTTGATAATGCTTCACAAAGAGAGTCCTGTCAGCTCCCCCTCGAGTATAGCCCTTCTCCAAAAGGTGCTTTGTCAACCTTTCGTACCATGCTCGCGGTGCTTGTTTCAGACCGTAAAGAGCCTTTTTCAAACGAAAAACATGGTTAGGTTGTTTATGGTCTACAAAACCTTTCGGTTGAGCCACATAAACTTCCTTATTTAAAAAACCATTTAGAAACGCGCTCTTAACGTCCATTTGAAATAGTTTGATTTTAAAATGACAAGCAATAGCAAATAGTATACGAATGGACTCGAGTCTAGCTACAGGGGCGAAAGTTTCATCAAAGTCTATACCTTCTACTTGAGAGTAGCCTTGAGCAACTAATCGTGCCTTGTTCCTGATGATAGTACCATCCTCATTTTTCTTGTTCTTGAAAATCCATTTGGTACCTATCACATTATGTTGCTTTGGAGGCTTCGTTAATTCCCAGACTTTGTTTCGCTCAAATTGATGGAGCTCTTCCTGCATTGCTTCAATCCAGTAGTCATCCTGAAGAGCTTCATCTATATTCTTTGGTTCGATTAAAGATACGTAGCAAGCGAATCCACAAACCAACTGCCTCCGAGTTCTAACTCCTTCTTGTGGGTCTCCAATAATATTCGATTCCGGATGATCCTTGGAGATGCGTAACGTTTGAGGTAACGGAGTACTCGGAGGTATATGAGACGATCCTGCACATCAGGTAAACTTGAAGAACCATTAGATGCATCATTAATATTGGAAGTATTATCATGAGAAGATGCAATGGCAGGTGTGTCATCATCAAGAGAGATATCGAGGGTAGATTTTTCAGATGCAAAGTGAAAAGCTTCATCTACTTTAACATTTATAGATTCTACAATCGTTTTAGATTCCATGTTAAATACCCGATATGCTCTGCTATTTGTAGAATAACCCAAAAAGATCCCTTCGTCACTTCGAGAATCGAACTTACCAAGATTTTCGCGATCACGCAAAATAAAACATCGACTCCCAAAGATCCGAAAGTATTTGATATCCGGTTTTCTACTAAACCACAGCTCATATGGTGTATTTAAAGTTCCTGGACGCAAATACACTCGATTAATGACATAGACAGCGGTGTTCACAGCCTCAGCCCAAAAATATAGCGGTAAATTTCGGCTATGAAGCATCACACGTGCCATCTCTTGAACAACCCTGTTTTTGCGCTCAACAACACCATTCTGCTGAGGTGTATAGGGTGCCGAGAATTCATGTTTTATGCCGTTGGAAGTGCAAAAATCAATGAATTTGGAATTAATGAATTCTCCACCTCTATCACTTCTAACACGAATGGTCTTTTCATTCTTTTCAATCATAATACGATGGCAAATCTCATGAAAAGAATCAAACGTATCAGCTTTCTCTTTTAAAATGCTACCCAAGAATACCGAGAGAAATCATCAACCAATAAGAAAATATACCATTTACCTCCCAAAGATGGTTGACGGGTCGGCCAAAAGAAAAAATAGTCTACATAAACTACACAACATTTAATCGTAGAACGATTAAAGACAAGGAAGGATTTCACCTTTGCATACCCAAACCTTTTGAGTTTTGGAGTATGTTGGCAATGGTTGAGAAATTTTTCTTGATGAAGACGTCTTGTATGATTGATCTTTTTCTTTTGTCATCGTCTTGTTTGAAGTACTACCAATGTTCTTTTCTTTTGAAAAGTCCTTCTTTGAATTCCGGGGAGTGAACTTATTGGTAACAGTTGCAAGATGTGGTTGATTTGATCTTTGAGCTCCAATCTTGCAATTTCTTTCAATGTGCCCTGCAAAATTACAACGAAAACATACCTTTGTGCTTGACGATTCCGAAGAGGGTGAAGTAGGCTTGTTGTCGTTGGTTGTCGTGAATTCCGGTGTCGGAGGAGGAGATACCGACTGAGGCACGAAAACTGTCCCAACCGAACCAAAATCGTCTTTAGTTCGATTGTATCCGAGGCCGAACTTGTTTGATTGACCAAGACCAAGAAGCTTATCCAACTTACTCCTTCCTGATGAAAAATGCTGCAAGTCATCCTTGAGTTGGAAAATGGTCTTTGTCATTTCCAGGTTATCCTGTCGAGCCTCGTTGTAGAGCTTTGAGAAGTGGTCCGCTTTATTCACCAGTTTTGTATGTTCCTTCTCAAAAAGCTCATTGGACTCTTGAAGGGAAACATTTACTTTTATCAGATTTTTCCTTTCCACTTCAAGAGCGTTTGAGAGAGAAGTTGCCCTTTTTGCTTCTTCTTCGAGATCATGCAATCTCCCTCTCAAACTCTTGTTTTGTTTAGCCAGTTTCTTTGAATCCCGTAAAAGTCTGTGGTAGGCTAAAACAAAATCTTCACCTTCCGAATCATCCGATTCATTGTCCGTTGCATTCTTTTCAACAGTGGAGATGGACAGCAAGTCGGATGTACTTGTCATTAAGCACATGAATGGTGAAGATGTGGACGCGTGGAATGCCGTTGCACTTTCTTCTTCATCACTTGAGGATGACTCATTTGACGTTGAGTTGTCATCCCAAGTGACGGCTTGCATCACTTTCTTCTTCGACGGATTCTTAGTTGGACACTCCGTTGAGATATGGCCGTATCCTCGGCACTTGAAGCATTGGACTTGACCTTCTGAACTTTTCTTATCATTTGAAAAGTTCTCTTGCTTTCTTGACTTGTAACTTGAAATACCCTTGCCTTTCTTCGACTTTCCGAAGGATGGAGATTTACTTGAATTACCCCTTCGAAAGTTGCGGCGAAACTTCCTTGTCAAGAGAGCGAGTTGCTTCTCAAAGTCCTCCATAGAAAGGTTCTCGTCATCGTCTGAGGAGGATGAATCCGTGTCTTCTTCCTTTGTTGTTTTCAAAGCATAACCTGAAGACTTAGAAGAGGATGCTTTTCCAGAAGAATAGTTAGTAGTAAATGTCATTTCATTAGTTTGTAATGAACCAACTAATTCTTCTACACGTATTTCGTCCGGGTGTTTAATAGTTTCAATGGCTGTAACCTTTGGGCGAAATCGTTCAGGAAGAGTTCTTAAGATCTTTCTTACAACCTTAAATTCTGGAATCTTCTCTCCCAGGTTAGCACATGAATTTACGATGTCTTGCAATCGTGTATAGTAATCCGTGAAAGATTCATTTTCTGCCATGAAAATGGAGTCAAATCTGCTCATAAGCATTTGCAGCTTTTGAATCTTCACGAGGTTAGTTCCCTCATGTGTAACCTGAAGAACATCCCAGATTTCTTTCGCAGTCTCACATGCCGAGACGCGAGAGAATTCAGTTTGAGATAAGGCATTAAAAATAGCATTAATTCCCTTGCCATTGTAAGAAGATGAATCTAACTCTTCCTTAGTCCATTTCGACCTAGGTTTGATGGTGCGAACATCACCAATAAATTCAGTTGGATTAGACCATCCTAATTCAATTGATTGCCACACCCTTTCGTCGATGGAAATTAAAAAGGCTTTCATCCGTACTTTCCAGTACGCATAATTTGTTCCATCAAAGAAAGGGGGTCGATTGATGTTTCCACCTTCAACCATTGTTTACAACCCTATTCCCGCTCTGATACCACTTGTTGGGTTGTATGTAATATAGATCTAAATAGGAAAAAAAAACACCTAGAGGGGGGTGAATAGGTGTAAACAATAAACACTCAAAAAATCATTGTGCAATAAAACCCAATGCGGAAATAAAAATGAACACGCAAGATTTTTACGTGGAAAACTCCAAACCGGAGTAAAAAACCACGGGACCGATAACACGGTGAAATCCACTAGAATTAAACACGTACAAGGTGATATACCGTACTCACAGACGACTCAACCTTTTCCATACGCTCCTAGTTGATCTTCTCCGCTCGTTCCGCAACGCGTCTCGAATCCACGATCTGCGTCCAACGCCGAATCCACGGCGTCCAACGTCGAGTCCACGACGTCTGACCGAATCCACGGTCTTCACCCAGTAGTACGCTTGGAATCCACGAACGTACCTCGCTCCGAATCCACGAGAGCGGTTGAACCTTGAATCCACAAGGACACGCGAATCCACGCGCCGATTTTGGGGTAAATCGTTGTTTTTTGGGTGGTGATGATCCGCCGAATACTTAGATCAAAGATAGATAGGAAATACCATCTAAGTATTCATTAGTTTGATTCAACTCAAGATGTGAGTATGAAAACCTAGAATCAAACTAATCAATATAGATGAAGAAACATAGAGTAATATATAATGATTTCCTTTCTTCTCTATATGTGGATCTAGGGCCGTATAAGATGATATTTGATTATGACGGCTCTCTTTGGATTAACCCTAGAAAAATGAATCATAGGGTCAATTTATAGGTTAGAAACCCTAAGAGGAAGATAAGAATCAAAAACCTACCTTTTCTGGAAATTTTACGGACGGCGATCCGGATCGGATTAGCTGTGATCCGGATCGTCGTAACGAGTCAGACAATTCCAGAAAAACGAAGGTTCGGGATCTGGATCGAAGTGCTTGATCCGGATCGTTCATACAGTTCACCAAACATCAACGTTCGGGATCCGGATTGCGAAGCCTGATCCGGATCGTTCAAGGAAAATGGTAAACTCAATGTTCGGGATCCGGATCAAGGGAAGCTACGATCCGGATTGAACTGGTGTATGAACAAACCACCTTCGGGATCCGGATTGAACAATCTGATCCGGATCCTGAACATGTCCCATGTCTAGTTTTTTATTTTTATGCAATGAAAAATTCTTTCAGGAGTTTCTACACTACAAGAAGTATTCGGATCACCAAAAATATTTAGTTAGACATACCTGATCCTTTTGAATTCTTCTTTCTTGAGATTGAGTTAAATGATCCAAACTTCTTCACCTTCAATCTTCAAGACTTGAACCTTTCACGAAATTACGCCAACTCAAATTCCGTAACACCCAGGAGCCTTCTCGTCAGCTGAGCAGCAGATTTTAGGACCGCTTGAACTGAGGTGGGTACTCCGATCTGGGCATAGGCATAGTATAAGTGTCACGCCCCAGGCCCCCGCGGAAGCCTACCCGGCACATGCACAGACCCGCCGTGCGCACAAGGCACCGCTGGTACACACAAGGCGTCTACAACAACAATGCAGAAAGAAGGCGATATACACATCCTACTAGTAATCAGAGCAAGTACAACTAAACTAAACATAAAAGACGAATAAGTAACTACAATCATACAAGAACTAAAACCAATATACAAAAAGGATCTCTCAAGTAAATCCTACCAAATATACAGGTGATCTCTATAACAAAATACAAAAACACCTCTCACCACTAAAACAAAAATGAAAGGTGTCATGTAACCACCTCGAGCGGCACGAAGGGAATGAATCTAGTTATGCGCTACTCTCTTGCCACGATCCCGATCCTCTCTCACTGTGGATGGCTCTGAAACAAAAACAACAAACCAATGGGGGTGAGAAATATTAGTCAATAGTTTCCAGTGGGTAAGCTGTCAAGAGAAGCTAAATACACCACTAGGTCAACTGAGGCAAAAGATAGTATAACTGCTGAAATTAAATGTAGATAAATAAACAACTGGAGTAAAGTAACTCTACTACTATCATGCCTCTATACTCGAGTACAAGGTAATAACGATATGAAACTACCTTAATAACATGAATTCCCAACTACCAAGAATGCTACATCTATGTGATGTTCAATGTCAAGTTTAATTAACTTTATTCATTTTCCTTGAAGACTTTCATTAAGTCTTAGCTTGAGCCATGCCTCATGGTCCTATGGTGGCACCCCTCTACGGAGCTATGCCCACCCCACAGCGGCTCAATCGGTGTCCAATCTAACACGGCGAGCATGATGTCGTGATGGCCAACTCCGGAGTGCCAGCTTGGAGGGAGCGACCCTACCAAGCATGTGCGAATAAACACAAACGGCAAGCATGCAAAGTCCCGATCATCGTGTCTAAAACAGAGAAGAGCATCTTCGACCATTAGGTCGGGGTATAGTATCTCATAGTGTCGAGGTTTCACGTACAATATTGGCATTGCCTTGCGTAATGAAAGAGCTAATCATACACTAGTTGTCATCATGTCTCATGTTGGGTAATAAGTAATAAGGATCTAAATAGGGGAAAAAACACCTAGAGGGGGGTGAATAGGTGTAAACGCATAAACACTCAAAAAATCGTTGCGATAAAAACCCAATGCGGAAATAAAAATAATACGTAAGATTTTTACGTGGAAAACTCCATCACCGGAGTAAAAAACCACGGGACCGATAACACGGCAGAAATCCACTAGAATTAAAACACGTACAAGGTGATTTACCGTACACACTTACGACTCAACCTTTTCCATACGCTCCTAGAGGATCTTCTCCGCTCGCTCCGCGACGCTTCTCGAATCCACGATCTGCGCCCAACGCCGAATCCACGGCGTCCAACGTCGAATCCACGACGTCCGACCGAATCCACGGTCTTCACCCAATAGCACCCTTCGAATCCACGAACGTGCCTCGCTCCGAATCCACGAGAGCGGTTGAACCTTGAATCCACAAGGACACGCGAATCCACGCGCCGATTTTTGGGGTAAATCGTTGTTTTGGGTGGTGATGATCCGCCGAATACTTAGATCAAAGATAGATCGGAAATACCATCTAAGTATTCATTAGTTTGATTCAACTCAAGATGTGAGTATGAAAACCTAGAATCAAACTAATCAATATAGATGAAGAAACATAGAGTATTCTCTAATGATTTCCTTTCTTCTCTATATGTGGATCTAGAGGCGTATATATGAAAATGACGGCTATAGTTATTTTCGGCCTCTTTTTGGATTAACCCTAGAAGAAGAGTCATAGGGTCTATTTATAGGTTAGAAATCCTAGGAAGGAGATAGAAATCAAAAACCTAACATTTCTGGAGATTTTACGGACGGCGATCCGGATCGGATTAACTGTGATCCGGATCGTCGCAACGAGTCAGGCAATTCCAGAAAAATGAAGGTTCGGGATCCGGATCGAAGTGCTTGATCCGGATCGTTCATACAGTTCACCAAACATCAACGTTCGGGATCCGGATTGCCAAGCCTGATCCGGATCGTTCAAGGAAGATGGTAAACTCAGTGTTCGGGATCCGGATCAAGAGAGGCTACGATCCGGATTGAACTGGTGTATGAACGAACCACCTTCGGGATCCGGATCGAACAACCTGATCCGGATCCTGAACATGTCCCAAGTCCAGTTTTTGATTTTTATGCAATGAAAGATTCTTCCAAGTGTTTCTACACTACAAGAAGTATTCGGATCACACAAAATCTTTAGTAAAACATACCTGATCCTTTTGAATTCTTCTTTCTTGAGATTGAGTTAAATGATCCAACTTTCTTCACCTTCAATCTTCAAGACTTGAGACTTTCACGAAACTACGCCAACTCAAATTCCGTAACAATCTCCCCCTTTGGCGGTTTCGTGACAAAACACAGATCCACTAAAGAAAATTCAAAAAGATATTTTTGTTGCTATCACCATACAACAAAAATTTACAATGGAGATCCAAAAATTTAAAAACATGAGATAAACTCCTAAAACCGACTCTAGACTTAGACATCTGTACTCTCTGCACAAAGAAATCATTCTTGACAAAAAGAGATCGTTAGATACCTCAAGAATATTTAGCATACAAAACCTAGTACAGAGATAGAGTTTATCTGGTCATCATGACATTTGAGAATTCAGATATGTAAGAGAATCATAGTCAAAAACCAACATATCTTCTAGCAATTAAAAACCAAATGTCACACAATGTTAGTCCAACATCAACTTGTTAGTTATATTACATGCCCAAATAGTTAGTCGAATAGTTAGTCGAGACATGCAAACAATCACAAGATGAAAACCAAAGTTGAAGTTGAAGTGATACTTACCTTGATGTATACAAAATCTTCATTACCTTGATGTATACACAATCTTCATCATCAAGATTTTCACAATCATTGTTCATTGTTCAAATCATTGTTCTAAACTCTCTCCCCCTTTTTGTCACAAATAAAGCCAAAGATTACAGAAGTGGAGAGAATGGTTAACAGTTTAAGTTAGAGAACTAAAAACTCAAATTAAAACTTAAAAACCTGCACAACAGAAGGATTTAAACATATGCATAATAAACAGAAATCAGAAGGATACGGATTATTCAAACTCGTCTGAACTGATACAGCCGAGGATTTGGAAAATCTTCTTTATTCGCTTGTTCATTGCTGATTGATTTTTATTTACCTTCTTTATTTCTTCCTTTACCTCAATTAGTTCATTTGATATACGTTCTTGCTCGTTGGAGAGCCTTTGCTGTTCTTTATAGATTGAGGTAACAGATGCATCATCATCAGAAGTTGATTGTGGTGCTTGTTGTGCCGGAGGTGCTGGTTGAACTGGAGGAGCTGCTGCCGGTGCAGAGGTTGTTGCTTGTTGTCGTTGTTCTCGTTGCCGGTGAAGAGGTATGAAAGGTTCATCTGGCTTCGTCGAAAGAGACTTTACAATTGTTGTGTCATTGATCGTTCCTAAACTGTGCAGATAGGAACTCGCATTTGTGTCAGCTTTAAATTTGCGAAGAATGCGCATGATGATCATTGGAAAAGGTAGTCTCTCTGACGGATGAGCTTGCTCCACATATCGTGCCATCCTTGACCAGATGACGTAGGGAATGTTTAAGTTAGCTCCCATTGCTGCTGCGGGGTTTCCAAGTAGATAAAGGAATATCATTCTTTCCCACCGAAGAACCTTTGTGTTCATGTTTGGAATAATATTGTAACAAACAATAAGATTTAAGATGCGGTACTCTGGTCGTAGTTCTTTCGAGGAAAACGGAGTTTCCTGTCGACCGAGTATTTGGAACACAGATTCCATCAACTACCACTCTCCAGGAGTAGGTGTTGAAGGCTTGATTCTTCAGGTAATGAGTGCCATCGGCTCGGGCGTCCATCCCTAGTACTTCACCAATTAGCTGAGGCGTTACTTTGATTCTGACATTCTTGACTAATGTTTGAAAATCCCGACGCCCGCTTTCCTGATCAACTAGATAGCAGGCATTCTGATAAAACATCCTCACTGAGTGAAGACAATACCCAGTGGTCTCCGGGAACTCGCAAATGGAAGCAAGACCTCTCTGGTCAAACAAAGTCCCAAACGTCTGAGAACGCTGCTTTAAGGCTTTTACATCAACATGCCTTTCTCCAATGCATTCTCTGTTTTCAAAATCCTTTATTCTAGCCGAGCTGACAAAGTCTTGAGGAGGTGCTTGCCTATCAGCTGGTTGCTCAATGGAGATTCCTTGTGCACTCCCTCTTTTGCGAGCAATACTTTTTCTTCTTGTCTTCCCAGAAGTTTCTTCCATTGGAGCTTTGCCTTTCTCAGCAGCAGTGGGCGGAGCCTTTGATGTTTCTGCAGGTGCTTTTCCCTTTGAAGCAGTCGGAACAGTCGTTGCTTCAACTTGCAGTTCATCCCAATTAATTGATTCCGTTTCAGATTCTGTATTGGAATCATCTTTAGCTTTCTTCGCTTTCTTAGCCTTCTTAGCCCTCTTGGGCTTGACGGTGTCTCTCGTATGAACCATAGCCGCAAGTAGAAAAACAATCCAAGTGATCACCATTGCTAATGGTTTCTTGAGAAAAGGAATCCTGTGTAGACCAACTCAAGAACACATGAAAAAATTGTTAATTTTCAAAGATTGAAAAATTGTACCCAAACAATCATAATCATGTAGAGAGACTAAGAATCAAATTAGTTTTGCAGAAGGACTTTTAAAAATAGATCAATTGCATGATTTTCGAAAATCCTTATTATATGCCCTAAAACCGAAATTTTAGAAATCGAAGCCTAAAAATCCGTTAATCAGGAGAATACCTAGCATATAATCAAAACTAATCTACCCAGAGTTCTTATTTCAAAAGAAATTTGATCAAAAACCATCCACAAACAAAGTTGATCCAAGAAATTCATCACGTTTGAGGAGGAAAAGAGAAAAACGGTGAAAAACCGAGATTTTGATCAATAAAACTTACTTGGAGTTGAAGAACTTGAGTTTGAAAGCTTCCAGGAAGGATGAAATCTAGAGAGATAGGCTCTGGAAACTTTAGAACAAAAGATTGGAGTAAAGAAATCAAAAACCCCTTTCGTTCTTTATAAAACTAGCCGCGATCCGGATCAGTTCATAACTGCGATCCGGATCGGCTACCCGCAGTGAGAAACTGCGTTCGGGATCCGGATCGGCAGATACAATCCGGATCGTCAGCCCGCAGAAGAATTCCTGCGTTCGGGATCCGGATCATCTAGCCCGATCTGGATCGGCCCCAACTTTTTCTTTAGAAAATTTCAGAGAAATTCAAGAAAAACCAGAAAAGATTGTAAGCGCAAATGTGTATCAACTTAAACAAAAATCATCGTTTCATACAACAAGAATTAGATTATGCCAAATCTATCAATAATATCGTAAAATGAAACGAAAATTTACAAAAATTAAATCCCTTAAAGTGAACACCTTCAATTACATCTAACTTGATCTTATGAGTAATGCCTTTATCAAATCATCAATTCAGTAAAGAAAATGAATACAAAGATCAATAGATGTTTGAAATCCCAAATATAATAGATAATGTACCTAGACAATCTGTTGAAGAGAGTGGCTCTTTGAGCATCTTTCTTTAAAAACCCACCTTATACCACCTTGAAATTTGACAGTGTCAAGTATTTCAACATGCATTTTACTTAATCAAAAATTTGAACAAACATGCTTGGTATACATGTGGTAGCTGCACACAATACTCGGACGACCGAGGTTGGTAGCTCTTTCCTCCATGTGGTGGTAGTTTTCACACTCCTCATTGGGATGTAACTCTTTCCACATCTTTTGAGCATTTTACACTTTTCTAAACTCCCCTCAATTGGCTATCAATTATTTAAGATATAAAGTATTCAACCAAATATTGATCTCGATTTCATACTCGACTAAGCAGTCAAATAAGATAATGACTATACCAAGAGATCATAGAGAGAGAGAAATTGACTTTGATCACTTTAGAAGATGATTTAATTAACATAAAGATCATTGCAACAGTGAATATTATGATGGCAAAAGCATAATAAATTTCTAAATGTGCGAAAAGATGCAATTAAAGTCAATTATGATCTATGCTCAATTAATGTCCTATGAACAAACATAGATAATGAACAAAACAAAAACAAATACAAAACCTATCCTAAGCAAAGATTTCAAAAAGAAGATTATTTCAAGGAAAGCATCCCAATTGCTTTTCGTAAATGAATAAAACGTTTTTGATCCAAAGGTTTTGTTAGAATGTCAGCTAATTGATCCTCAGTTGAAATATATGAAAGTTGAAGAGTATTTGATTCAACTAGCTCTCTAAGAAAATGATATCTAAGTTCAATATGTTTTGTTCTAGAGTGCAACACAGGGTTTTTAGAAATGTTAATTGCACTAGTGTTGTCACAAGTATTGTTACCGAAGATGCTGAAATGCGGAAGTCGCTCAATACGCTTTTCATCTAAATGAGTTGAGTTGAGCAACTTCTAGCTGAAATGTATTCCGCTTCGGCAGTCAAGAGTGCTATGCAGTTCTGCTTTTTACTGTGCCATGCAACAAGGCAATGGCCAAGATAGAAGCATGCACCACTCGTGCTTTTCCGATCATCCACTGATCCTGCCCAATCGGCATCTGAGTATCCAACAATATCCAAACTTGTTCCCATAGGATACCAAATTCCGAAATTAATTGATCCTTTGATATACCGGATGATCCTTTTCACCGCTTTCAGGTGAACCTCCTTTGGTGCTGATTGATATCTCGCGCAAATCCCAACACCAAAAGATATATCCGGGCGACTAGCCGTGAGGTAAAGTAGACTTCCAATCATACTTCGATACAGTTTCGCGTCTACATTCTCACTATGTGAATCACTTCCAAGTCCCTTGTGGCTAGTTCCCATGGAGTCGGAAAATCTTTACAATTTTCTAGATCAAACTTTTTGACCAACTCCATTGCATACTTGGATTGACTCAAGTGAATACCTTCATCATTTTGTTTAATTTGCAATCCAAGGAAATAAGTCAATTCGCCCATCATGGACATCTCAAATTCGCTTTCCATGGTCTCCGCGAATTTAGAAGCATCATATCTCTTGTTGCGCCAAATACAATGTCATCGACATAGATTTGTGCTACAATGAAATTGCTTTGATAATGCTTCACAAAGAGAGTCCTATCAGCTTCCCCTCGAGTATAGCCCTTCTCCAAAAGGTGCTTTGTTAGCCTTTCGTACCATGCTCGCGGTGCTTGTTTCAGACCGTAAAGAGCCTTTTTCAAACGAAAAAACATGGTTAGGTTGTTTATGATCTACAAAACCTTTCGGTTGAGCCACATAAACTTCCTCATTTAAAAACCCATTTAGAAATGCGCTCTTAACGTCCATTTGAATAATTTGATTTTAAAATGACAAGCAATAGCAAATAGTATACGAATGGACTCGAGTCTAGCTACAGGGGCGAAGGTTTCATCAAAGTCTATACCTTCTACTTGAGAGTAGCCTTGAGCAACTAATCGTGCCTTGTTCCTGATGATAGTACCATCCTCATTTTTCTTGTTCTTGAAGATCCATTTGGTACCTATCACATTGTGTTGCTTTGGAGGCTTCGTTATTCCCAGACTTTGTTTCGCTCAAATTGATGGAGCTCTTCCTGCATTGCTTTAATCCAGTAGTCATCCTGAAGAGCTTCATCTATGTTCTTTGGTTCGATTAAAGATACGTAGCAAGCGAATCCACAAACCAACTGCCTCCGAGTTCTGACTCCTTCTTGTGGATCTCCAATAATTCGATTCCGGATGATCCTTGGAGATTCGTAACGTTTGTTGAAACGGAGTACTCGGAGATACATGAGATGATTCCTGC